>CM022298.1:634918736-635397970 GCA_011799875.1 Thinopyrum elongatum
GCACACCAGTGGTGGCGGCGCCACGGTAGGGGCGACTATGGTCGGCCGCCCCGGGTAGCCGAAATCCCGTATACGCAAAAATACGAATACGATTTGTTTGTATATGGGCTGATACATGTGTGCATTTACACTGTCCTGCATGGTCACACCCTAGCCCAGTTGCAGCCCATAGCTTCAATAGTTAGCCCGACACACCCCATTCCCTGGAACAGGTACTGGCAGCCCCGGGATATCCCCACATCGAGCCAGCCAGCCAGCCGCCCGAGCACATCCAGTTGTGATGTTCATGTTAGATTTCGTGATTTTTGGTGGTTAGAGTATCTATGGTCGGACTTGGCAAATCCGACCCCTCAAACGCCCGCGGACACTGACTGGGCACGCCTCATATTTTCTTCTCCACATACAACTTTCTCATATTCATTTCCTAAATCCATACAAAAGCATGCAGAATATATATCTATGTACTACATTTTTACTATTCAAATTTCGTTGTTGGTGGCGATGGCCGGAGCCGCCTGCGCCGGAGCCGGAGCTGCCAGCGTCGGAGCCTGGGCTGCCTGCGCCGCCTCCATCTGTTGCCGACGGCGACGCCTGGCCTCTGCAGCCGACTCCGAGCGGATGGAGTTCAGGATGGCGTGCTGCTCCGGCCACACGCCCACGTCCTCCTCCATCATCGGCGCCGCCTCCTCCCCCACATCCAGCGGCGGCGCCTCCTCCTCTTCCTTCGCCGGCTCCTGCTCCTCCTCCACCGGCTCCTGCTCCTCCTCCTCTTCCTCCTCCCCCGGCACCTCCTCCTCAACCTCCTCGAAATCCTACTCCGGGGTACCGGTCAGCCCAGGCGTTTGAGAGGGCCGTCTGGGTCAAAAAATCGTGACCAGACAGTGACCGGTCGGTCCGCCCGGACGTATGAGGCGGGTTTGAGAGGTCCGGTTGTAGATGCTCTTACAACACCTAGTTGTCAAGAATCTTGAACTGTTCTGAATCATTAGTTATGTTAATTTTTGATTGCATCTAGCTTCATATTTGACTATTATGAGATTTTGTTCATCGGACATGCATTTGTCAATCAAAAAATTTATAACTCAAATGTTTCGCCCCGGCTAAGTTCAATTCCTGGATCCGCCACTGGTGCACACCATCTCCTTCGCTGAGAGTCAGGGCGAGAGGGCCAACGACTGGAGCTCCGACTACTACGAGGCCGAGGAGAAGAAGAGCGGCAGCGCGGTGCTCCTCGACGACGTCTGCTCCGCGCTCCTCTGCCGCCGCCGGACCGCCGGGCAGCACGTGCCGCTGCGCAGCCTCCGCTTCGCCTTCGACAGCTGCCACCACTGGGACTTCGTCCACGTCGACCAGTGGCTCTCCTACGTGCTGTGGCATAGCAACCAGGAGCTCCACCTTGATCTGCGCTTCCAGATCGGCGCGATCTGTCGCCGCAAAGATAACGAGGGCGACCACGACGGCCGCGAGGAAGGGGTGGTGGACAGCGGCACCGACAACTCTGACCACGAGGATGAGTGTGACAAGATGAGTAGGCTGTGGACATATGTGCTCCCAAGAAGGCTCTTCACCTGCACGGTCATACGGACGCTATGTGTTGCCTGTTGCCGGCTGAAACTGCCGGCGGCCGTCAACCTGCCGCTCCTCGAGACCTTGAGCATCATGGCTCCCCACTGCGACGGCGGGAGAAGCATCCAGCGGCTGATCTCCAGCTGCCCCCGCCTCATCGACCTCACGCTGGAAGCTATCTACCGCCTGAAGAGAGTATCCGTCCTCGACAAACGCCTCCGCAGATTCGCCCTTCGCTGCTGTCACAACGTGAAGTCTGTTGACATCGACGTGTCGGAGCTGAGCTTGTTGGACTACTTTGGCACGGTGCCGCCGAGTCGCTCTTGTCCTTGCACGGCTTGCGGGGAGTCCCTTCGTGCACGGTCGACTTCTGCATAGCGCCCTCCCAGGAGGCGGAGTATACCAGGTTCAGAGGGTTTATGGAGAAAATATCTGATGCCAAGTACCTGCATTTGCACAACCGAAACCTAGAGAGCAGGTTCTTCTTGGGGTTCCCCTCGTTCTCTAGCCTGACGCAGCTCGTGCTGCAAGGGCCCCTTGATAGTTGCGGCATTGTCGTCTCAGTGGGTAGAATCCTGGAGCAGACCCCAAACCTGGAGATTCTGTCGCTGTACATGGAAGAGCGCGTTAAGGACACAGAAGATCAATATGGCACCATGGGCGAGGTATATGAGGATGATGTTGTGGAGAAGGAGAAGGATGAGGTGAGCGATGATTTGTTTGTAGCTCCCGACGAGTTCATGGTTCCTGATGAGGCAAGCTTCTCGATGCCGTGTCTGCGGCACCGAATGAAGGAGATCAACATGGTGCACTACGTGGGCGACGAGACACAAAGGATGATGGCCAGGCTGTTGTTCCGCAACGCGCTTGTGCTTGAGAGGATGTGCGTCGTCCTCCTGAAGGGGACGTTCGAGTTGCAGTCCAAGCTCAAGAATGAGATTGATAGCTGGGTAGTGGCCGATGCAGAAAAGGTCTTCCTGTGATCTTCCATGAAACAATCTCAGAATTATCTCGCTGTACCATGATTAGTTACGACACATGTTTTGTTTTGCCGGAAATTGTGGCTTCTACACGTGTAGAAGCAATATGCAAAGGAGATGCGAAGAAAAAGAAGCAGTACAAAGGTCATTGTTTAGATTATGAATTAGTTGTATTGTGCTTGAAAATAGTAACTCTTAACTCTCAAGTGACCATCACTATGAAAACATTTTACCAACATTCACAATATGGAATTGGTATAAAAATCTATTAAAATCTAGACGACTACTCGCAAGTTGCTGTGAGGACATCCGCATACACATTGCTGTAAATATTTATTTCACCATGAAAAATTATATCACTGAAGTTCACAGTTCAGCAGATCGCTTGGGGTCCGCTAAGGACATCCGCATACACATTGCTGTAAATATTTATTGCTGTAATTTTTTTTTACTTCGCTAAGTATTGGGGTCCGTTTAAAATAATTATTTTTTAGAGGAGCAAATGTGCTCCTCTAAAGGATACTCGGCCATATTGCCCTCTAAAATTTAAGGGATCGGTTAGAGTTGCTCAAAGCAGTGGCAAATTATCAACATACAGAGCAAGTTGTGACAAAGAACAAAAAAATCCCCCCCCTCCTCCAGACCTCTCCATCCCCACTCTATCCAACCGACCTCCAACTAGCTGCTGCCTTCCGCCTCGAGCATCTCAGCTGCTTGCCCGCGGACGCGCTGCTGTTCCATTTCCCTCCCAGGGGCGCTAGGTTTCTTTGGTGCTCCGTTTATGTGGGGCTTGCGGACGACAACCGAAGTCGCGAAGGTGAGGTCTGTCCGGTACATGTTCGACCAAATGGTTTAACGCCTGTTTACCCCTTTATCTTATTTTCTGATTTTACAACTACTTCCATGAAACCATGATCCAGCCAGGTCACCAAATTTCGTACCAGTTACTTCTGAACCTGCCGCTGCCATCGACGCCGGTGATCTCAAATTTTGTAACTCTGCACCAACTGAGAATGCCGCATACCGCAGGGGCCATTGGATGGTTTCTCACTGAATTCTGTATTAGTCTCAACTTTTTTCTTTTTTTGAATTTTTTGGATTGCTTACCAGATGTGTCACATGGTGAATCTCACTCAACTTGATCCGAGGGATACAGATGATGTTGATTCCACGACTTGATGTATAGGTTGCAGGTACCGTTGATTCCAGAATTTGCTCATCCCCAGCAGGGGAAAACTTTACAGTACAGTGTACAGATAATTTTACCCTATTGTGCATAAGTAGTTCTGCATATTTGGTAAATCAGGAGAAGCAACAGCATTCGATGGTTTTATGAGAAATGCGTACAGGACCTAAGTTTTCTTTCTTATAATGTTAAACTCCCTCTGTAAACTATTAGTGATCTAAAAGGTCTTATCTTGAGTATTTAACAAAAAACTACCACATTTCATGGAAACGTTCCTACAAACTACCACTTTACAAATTTGTGCTGAAAACTACCATTTTCTCACTAATCCTTGACTAAAAACTACCATGTTTGAAAAGAGCCTGGTTTGCCTCTTTTAAACGCGTTTCTGACTGGTTGGGCCCACACGTAAGCGTTGATGTGGCACACAGATCCAGTGGCGGAGATGCTCCGGCGAGGAGCTAGTCATGGCCGCCGCCGCGCCCGGGCTCGAGCTCAGCCATGGTCGCGCCCGGCCGCGCTTGCTGCTCCTGCTACTCCTTGCCGCCCGCGCCGGCTGCTCCCTGCTGCTCCTTGTCGCACGCGCCCGGGCTCGAGCTCAGCCATGGTCGCGCCCGGCATCGCTTGCTGCTCCTACTACTCCTTGCCGCCCGCGCCGGCTGCTCCTTGTCGCCCGCGCCCGCTGCTCCCTGCTGCTATTCCCCGCCGTTGCTGCTGCTCCTTGCCTTGCCGGCCGGCGCCGAGGGGTGCACCGCCGTCGTGCTCCGGGGTGCACCGCCGCGCTCTGGCCAGAGGAGCGCCGCCGCGTGCAATGGAGGGGCGCACCACCGCCCTGCTAGAGGTCGTGCTCCGGACAGAGGGGGAGAAGGAGGAGGAGGGTCGGCCGGGGGTTGGATGGGCCAGCCACCGAGCTGCGCGTGCTCTCGCTCGCCGGCAACGACCTCTCCGGCGCGCTCCCTGACGCGTCCTACGCGCGGGCGCTCCAGGAGCTCAACCTCTCCGACAACGCGCTCGCGGGCTGGCTCCCCGCCGCGCTCCTCAGGGCGCTCGGGCTCGCCGTGCTGGGCCTCGCCAACAACTACCTCGCCGGCGAGCTCCCCGCCGTGGGGCACAAAGACGAGGTGTTTGTTGAAATGCCTAAGAGAGATATAGGAGGAGTAAGAAGATAGACACTGACGTGTGGGCCCAACTAGTCAGAAACGTGTTTAAAAGAGCCGAATCAGGCTCTTTTCAGACTTGGTAGTTTTTAGTCAAGGATTAGTGAGAAAATGGTAGTTTTCGGCATAAATTTGTAAAGTGATAGTTTGTAGGCACGGTTCCACGAATTGTGGTAGTTTTTTGTTAAATACTCTTTTATCTTAGTTTACACTTTACAGAGGAAGTAGATGTCAAAAGGCAGAAATATTTCTGCCATGTAAATACTAAGATATGTCCACATAAGTTTAAATGATTATCGGGAGGTGGATAATCAATTTTGAAGAGCATTTGCTAACCTATTATGTTCGAAAAAATAATATGATTAGGTGAGATACTGGAAAAATGATGAACTGTACATTACAAATCATTCTGAACTCTGAACTTGGTTCGCTAGAGGATCAAATAATTTGTGCATTTTACAGTAGCGTTATCCTTTCATATGATCAAAATTCACTTTCAGCTGTAAAATAATAAATTCGTCATTTGATATCTAAGATATATACTGACAAGGGGTAGCAGCAAACAATGGGAATGCTAATCTATATTTCTGATGCCTGCTGTGCGCGGTAACAAGTATAAAGTGTAAAATACAAGAACAATAGCATGTTTTCACTATAATACTCCCTCCGTTCCTAAATATAAGTCTTTTTAGACATTTCAAATTAACTACAACATACGGATGTATGTAGACATATTTTAGAGTATAGATTCACTCATTTTGCTCCGTATGTAGCCATTTGTTGGAATGTCTAAAAAGACTTATATTTGGGAACGAAGGGAGTACTACATAATAAAGATATAAAAAATCAGCATCCATGATTTTGCTTTTTGCTACATGATAGTACTACGTATATTAAACAGTTCAAACCAAAGAGCGAACCATTCAGATCTAGAACATCACATCTCAAAATTGCATGTTTGATTATGTCTAGGAACACGTTTTTCCCATTTCCAATCTGCAATTTTGTGAATGGTGCATATATGGAAATAGCGAGTCTTTTTTTAAAATGGCCCTTGCAAGACAGAATAGTACTCCATCCGATCCATAATATGGATCAAAGGGAGTACTGTCTGGAGAATGCTAATGCTATTTTCAGTTTTGCATAGTTTGTTGGACACTGTTCTGCAGCAGAGACTTTATTTTTGTCTGACATCAATAATGTAAATCTGAATCAATTTATTGCATAGAAATACAATGTGATTGAAATTAACAAAAAATATCCACGTAAATTTGATCAAATAATCAACCCTCGCAGCATTGGCAAGCAACCATATTGACTAGAGTGAATCTCCTGAAGCTGAATGTAAGCAGAGTTTGCAAGGCAAGTAGCATGATTTCAGGGGAACTGTCTTCTGGGTGGGGCAATGCTCTTCCAGTTAGTGTTCCCTACATCTCTTGCCCTTTCAATCATCAGGTGTCAGAATGATTTTTATGCTTTGTTTTCATTTTTTGTTCCTTTTGTACTTGCAGATGTAGATAGCCCTTCTATGCTTCTGGGAACTGATCTCAACAGTACCTGAGCTCTCGCTAAAGTGACAGGATTTTTTTGGAGGTAGTACTGATCTCTTGCAACATCAAATATGACATTGCTAAGTGCATATGCTAGAGTTTTCAAGCAGCATAAATAATGCATTGTCTAAGTAATAACCGTTTGCTTGTTCCAACTTCCAGCTCATCAGCTTAATAATGTACAAATTGTGTTTGTCAATCCCAGTGCAAGTCATGTAGAATTTGTTCTAGCGTACCAACATGCTTGTCGGACATTAATTGCATATCAGGTCCTAGCTGAGTTAATTTTGCGCGAATATAGTATTGGTGAAAAAAAACTATATTTAACAAGAGAAATATTCAGCTAAACAACTAATATCTATAATATCCTGGTGTTTCACAAAAATAACAAAAGGAAAAATTCTTTCTAATGTTTGATCTTACAAGTGCAAGCAACTGTTGCTTCAACCTAAGTTACAAGTGACTTTGGTATGGCGATTCTGTCGCCAGGATATTAACTCCTTTGTAATCTCATCCTAGGTAAATTATTTTGAAGTTCGGATTTTACAAGTGCAAGCAATTTTTGCTGCTATCTATTTGCAAATGACCCTGGTACGGCGATTGCATCGCCAAGATATTAGCTCCTTTGCAATCTCGTCCTTCCATGGACGAACTCCATCTGCTGGCGTAACTGTGAATTGCTCATCCTCATCCTGCTGTGGATGAACTCTATCTGCTAGCGTAACTGTGAATTCTTCCAACGCTGCAGCCCTGGAGAGCAAAAACCTTGCAAGCATCTTTTCGAGAGGCCGCCCTTTGAAGTTTCCAATGTTGATTCTTCTCACCTTGTAAGCCAAGCACCTGACATGTGTCTTCCACAGAGTCTTGGGCATTCCGTACTGGACGCCATCGCTGACGGTCGGGCCCTCTTCTGGCTCACTATTTGAATCTGATTTGTCATCGTCTTGGTCCCTCCTGTACATCCGCATGCTCTTGTTCTTTGGAGGCTCTGGACCCAGAGGAAACAGAGACAATACTCTCAGTTTGTTGGCGTCGACAAGCAAGGCAGAGACCGACCGGACGGTGTCTTCGGTGGGCAAGCAGCCCTGGAGGCTCAGGTGCGTGAGGCTATGCAGGCCGCGCAGGACGCTGGTGAACAGGCTGCTGTTGTAGGCCATCGATGGGCACAAGGAAAGGTGGAGATACTCCAACTTGGTGCACTGGCCGATGAGCCTTCTGACCGGAGCAACGTCGTCTCGATCAGTCCCGTTGAGTTTTCCGCAGATTTCAATCTTCACGGCCATGATTCCTTCACAGTCCGCGACCGCGATGAACGGTGCATCACGAGCAGGGAGGCCGCCTTTGTAGTGCAGCGACTGTAGGCAGGTGGTGCAAAGATCGACGCTGGTGGCGTTGTGGCAGCAGATCATGGCGAAGCTCCGCGGGCGGGCGGGCGTCACGGCTATCTCCTTGATGGTCGGGCACTCCTCCAGCGTCAGTTTGGTGATGAGGGGGCAGGCGGATATCAGCTGCTGCAGCTCCCCGTAGGGGTCCATGATCCTCGCGATGCAGAGCGTGTCCAGCAACGCCATGTCCACGCTCCCCGGCAGATCGAGCGTCCAGTTGGTCAGCCGCAGCCGCCGGAGTGTGGGGCAGCCGAAGATGTGGGGGTGCGTCCTGGTGAACCTGCCCCTGCTGTGTTTGTCGAAGTCCGCTGAGTGCTTATCTCCGATGTACGGGCAGCGGAGGAAGGGGTAGAGTGTGTTCATGGCCTCGTCCCAGTACCTCACTACAAGAAATATGTCAACTTGTGACCTTCTGTCAGTGACCCTAGAAGAATTGGTCATAAATCTACGACCATTTGAGACCAATTGGTCATAAGCTATTCGGGGGGCTCCAAACCCTAAACCATAACGACCATTTTGGTCAGAAAGGTCGTAATTTTCTTACACGAAATAGTCATAAAGCAGACAGCACTGGTCCGCTGCCTTATTTCTAGCTGATAACGACCAATATAGATGGTCATAGCCTTGTAAATTGTGGTGCATTGCTATGACTAGGCGCCACCTCATCAGTTTTGCCTATGTGTCATGTCCATGTGTCAGTTTTTGCCCTAGGTTGTGAAGCAGCCTATATTTCTGTTATTCCCAAAATTCCTGAAAAAATTGGGCATTCTTTACTATCCGAATCATTGCCTCATGACAAAATTCAGCTCCATTTGCCTAGTAAATCTTCCTCGGAAAATTTTCAAAGTTTTTGTTCAGCTAGAACTGTTGTAAAGGAAGTACTAGCTATGCATATCCTAATGAGCTGAATTTTTGCCACATCTTCTATATTCCCAAATAATAGCTCTCTACAAAATTTGAGCGTCATCTAACAATCCATGTGAGCCCACCATCCAATCTTTGTTTCTGGTAATATTTTCAGTTTGTGAAGCAACTATATTTTATGTTAATTTATAATTGCTGAAAATTTACCAGGACATGACCCTGCCCATAGAACCTTCCTCCACCAAATTTTAGCTCATTTAATCTAGCCAATTTCCCTCAATATTTTTTCCAATTTTCTGTTCAGTGGAGAGCACTGTGAAGGAAGTATCATTTTTATTTATCCAAATGGTATGAAATGTTTACAGTGTCTTCATATGCCCAAATTATTATCCTCCTCCAAACTTTAGATCAATTCATTCATTCATTTGAGTCCAGCTTCAACATTCATATTTCTATCCAATGTGGTACTTTGCAAAGCAAGTGACACCTAGGCTCCTCCATTTGAGCTGCAAATTTTCCAAGACAGTGTCCTTAGTAGATGATCATCCTCGGCCAAAACTCAGGCCCATTGGCCATGTGCATTTTCCCCACCACTAATCAAACATTTGGGTGCTAATTCATATTTGAGCTAACTTCAGTCTCCTCGTGAGATTCTTCTATTGCCTTCTTCTTCCTAACACCTACCGGGGGAGTGCCCAACCCACTAGACATGCCTAGGCCGCCCAGAATGCATGGCAACACCACGGTCACGCGGTGACCACGCGGTGGGCATGCGAGTTTACGTGCTCTAGAGTTAAGGCCCTCGCCACCGTCCAAACCTCAATGTATCGCCACGAAACCATGTATTTCTGATTAAATAGATAGTTATGTACCTAGAAATAATTTTTGAAAAAAATAAAGAGCAAACTATAAGGCAGTTGCAGTTCAAACTTGACCCGCTTCCTACTGGATCGGCAGAAATTTGTCTTTTTCACGAGAGGTGAATCAAAACTTTTGACACCCAATTATTTGGTCAATTATACATTAAATATGTCCTAATATTTTATAAAATTGATTTGGTCCAATTTTGCAACAAATATATGATAGCTCCTTCACAAAAAAAACTCATTTTGGGCATTCAAAAAATGAAAAATAAATTTTTCGTCCAAATAAAATGAAAACTTCCTTATCCAACATTGTTTGTCATTCCAAGATGCATCTTTGTACACAATATGAGATCATTTGAACAAACTATGCCATGAATGTGGCCATAAGATTGACCATTTGGCTTGAAAGCCATGAATCTTCATACATGATAGCTCATTTCTGAGAACACTTTTTAAAATAATTACCGTATTACAAGTTTATTATTTTTCCTGGTAACTTGGTCACATGTAATGACACAATGCGAAGGTTTTCTAATTTTTTGATTTTTTTTTTGAATTTTTCATGCCCATTTCAAAATGTGGTCAAAACGGCGGGCATGACCGTTCTGAGCTAGTGGTTGAATCTTGGAAAACTTTTGGTGTTTCTCTGATTAAATACATACTTATGTACCTAAAAATGATTTTTGGAAAAAATAAAGAACAAACTATAAGGCAGCTGCAGTTCAAACTTGACCCGCTTTCACCTGGATCGGCCGAATTTTGTCTTTTTCACTAGAGATGAATCAAAACTTTTGACACCCAACTATTTGGTCAATTGTACATTAAATATGTCCTAATATTTTATAAAATTTATTTGGTCCAATTTTGCAACAAATATATGGTAGCTCCTTCACAAAAAAAAACTCATTTTGGGCATTCAAAAAATGGAAAATGAATTTTTCGTCCAAAGAAAATGAAAACTTTCTTAGCCAACATTGTTTGTCATTCCAAGATGCACCTTTGTACACAATATGAGATCATTTGGACAAACTATGCCATGAATGTGGCCATAAGATTGACCATTTGGCTTGAAAGCCATTGATCTTCATACATGATAGCTCATTTCTGAGAACACTTTTTTAAAACAATTACCATATTACAAGTTTATTATTTTTCTTGGTAACTTGGTTACATGTAATGACACAATGCGAAGGTTTTCCAATTTTTTGAATTTTTTTTATTTTTCATACCCATTTCAAAATGCGGTTAAAACGACGGACATGACCGTTCTGAGCTAGTGGTAGAATATTGGAAAAAATTTGGTGTTTCTCTGATTAAATAGATACTTATGTACCTAAAAATGTTTTTTGAAAAAAAATAAAGAACAAACTATAAGGCAGCTGCAGTTCAAACTTGACCCGCTTCCAACTGGATCGGCCGAAATTTGTCTTTTTCACGAGAGGTGAATCAAAAATTTTGACACCCAACTATTTGGTCAATTGTACATTAAATATGTCCTAATATTTTATAAAACTGATTTGGTCCAATTTTGCAACAAATATATGGTAGCTCCTTCACAAAAAAACTCATTTTGGGCATTCAAAAAATGGAAAATGAATTTTTCGTCCAAAGAAAATGAAAACTTCCTTAGCCAACATTGTTTGTCATTCCAAGATGCACCTTTGTACACAATATGAGATCTTTTGAACAAATTATGTCATGAATGTGGCCATAAGATTGACCATTTGGCTTGAAAGCCATAAATCTTCATACATGATAACTCATTTTTTAGAACACTTTTTTAAAATAATTACTATATTAAAAGTTTATTATTTTTCCTGGTAACTTGGTCACATGTAATGACACAATGCGAAGGTTTTCCAATATTTTGATTTTTTCTAATTTTTCATGCCCATTTCAAAATGCGGTCAAAACAGTGGGCATGACCGTTCTGAGCTAGTGGTTGAATCTTGAAAAACTTTTGGTGTTTCTCTGATTAAATATATACTTATGTACCTAAAAATGATTTTTGGAAAAAATAAAGAACAAACTATAAGGCAGATGCAGTTCAAACTTGACCCGCTTCCAACTGGATCGGCGGAAATTTATCTTTTCACGAGAGGTGA
The DNA here is from genome assembly GCA_011799875.1 of Thinopyrum elongatum. Lineage (NCBI taxonomy): Eukaryota > Viridiplantae > Streptophyta > Magnoliopsida > Poales > Poaceae > Thinopyrum > Thinopyrum elongatum. Next base: position 634,930,396 of record CM022298.1, read on the forward strand.
ATCAAAACTTTTGACACCCAACTATTTGGTCAATTATACATTAAATATGTCCTAATATTTTATAAAATTGAGTTGGTCCAATTTTGCAACAAATATATTGCAGGTTCTTCACAAAAAACTCATTTTGAGCACTTGAAAAATGGAAAATGAATTTTTAGTCAAAAGAAAATGAAAACTTCCTTAGCCAACAGTGTCTGTCATTCCAAGATGCACCTTTGTACACAATATGAGATCATTTGAACAAACTATGCCATGAATGTGGCCATAAGATTGACCATTTGGCTTTAAAGCCATGAATCTTCATACATGATAGCTCATTTCTGAGAACATTTTTTAAAAATAATTACCGTATTACAAGTTTATTATTTTTCCTGGTAACTTAGTCACATGTAATGACACAAAGTGATGGTTTTCCATTTTTTTGATTTTTTTTGAATTTTTCATGCCCATTTCAAAATGCGGTCAAAACGGTGGGCATGACCGTTCTGAGCTAGTGATTGAATCTTGAAATTTTTTTGATGTTTCTCTGACTAAATATATACTTATGTACCTAAAAATGATTTTTAGAAAAAATAAAGAACAAACTATAAGGCAGCTGCAGTTCAAATTTGATCCGTTTCCAGCTGGATCGGCAGAAATTTATCTTTTTCACGAGAGGTGAATCAAAACTTTTGACACCCAACTATTTGGTCAATTATACATTAAATATGTCCTAATATTTTAGAAATTGATTTGGTCCAATTTTGCAACAAATATATTGTAGGTCCTTCACAAAAAAACTCATTTTGAGCACTTGAAAAATGGAAAATGAATTTTTAGTCAACTACGACCAATTTATATGGTCATGACATCGTACGCGTGTACTGCATTTTGATTGGTCCGTGGGCGTTTCACGCGGATCGTGGATGGAACACCGTCGGATGCTCGCGGATCCAACGACAGTCCTCACCCCAAGCCCACCTAAGCCGAAACCCTAGCTCTCCTAAGTCCTCGTGGACATTTTCCATCCACCCCCCGCCTCCTTTCTTTCTCCCCTCGCTCTCTTTTCCTTCCTCTCTCCATCCGCACACGCCATGGCCGCCCGCACGCTCCTCTGCCGCCCACGCCTCTCTCCAGCGGTCGTCTTCCGTCGCCGGCGTTGACCCGCAGCCCACCTTCCCCATCTTCCGCTCCCTCTCTCCACCCGTCGCGCTCTCGCGGCATCCCATCGATCCGCCGCCCACCCTAATCCATCCCATCGATCCACCCACCCCGATCCATCCCCCCTCGTCTCTCAAATCGCCGGCGGTCTCCTGCTCGGGCTCGCGGCCGAGGTGAACGGCCTTGGTGGCGGTGGCGGGGCGCGTGGGATCATCCTCCCCAACAAGGCCACCGTCGGATCCCCTCGCCGGATCTAGCCTCCTCCCTCTCCCTCTCTCTCTCTTCTCCCACTGCATTTTTCTCTCGATTTCTCTATCTGAATCCCCTCTCTCTCTCTTTGCAGATGGCGGGAGCAACCAAGCGTGGATGAGATCGATCCATGGCGCCGACCGACCGATCGATCCATGGCGCCGACCGACGGCAAGGACGCGTCCCCTTCTTCCCGTCCTCCACCTCCGGCCGCCAGGCCCGCGCTCCTCGACGGCGCGGAGGAGTACGTGCGCGACTCCATCGAGGCCTCCCCGTGCCCGACCGCTCGCTCCGCCTCAACCTCGCCGCCTCCTAGGACCTGCGCTGCCGCCTCCAGGACCACGTCTTCACGCTCGAGGAGGACCTCCACGCCGCCGCCCATCGCATCGACCTCCTCAGGGTCAGTCCCTTTCCCCCCTTCTCCATTTCCCCGTCCATTCCGCTGTGGTCCGGCCTGACGGATCGAAACGTCCCCGTGCAGAGGGATTCCGCGATGAACGCGGAGGGGATCCGGCGCTGCGTGGAGGAGAAGGAGGCCATGGAGTCCTGCGACGAGCTGCGCAAGCGCCTCAGGGACACCCCTCTTCCATCTCCACCGCCTCCGGCCCCGTCCATTCTGCTATGTGGTTCTTCTTCTGTGTGAGCAGAAAGGACGCCGCTGTATACTACTATTTCTCTTTTCATCATGCTCTGTATGCCATTGCTGCTGCTCTCTGATGCCATACTCCTAAACGAATTGTTGCTTTAGAGCCTCTGAATTGCTGCTCTGTGATGCCATTGCTGCTGCTCTGTAGAACTATGAATTCACAAGGACGACATTGCTGGTGCTGCTCTGTTGAACTATGCCATTGCTGCTGCTGCTGCTCTGTAGAACTATGCCAGCTTTAGGGATTCTGTCACTGCTATATACTCCAGTTCCAATCCATGGACGACATTCAAAAGTCTGGTTCCATATTTTATTACAGTGAAAATGGCAGTACTAGCTTTGGTAGCATTAGGCTTTAGGTTTCTTCTTACTGGAGTTATCAATGGCTGACAGGTTTTGATATACTCAATCCTGCAATTTCTGTTACAGATTTTCAGCTTGATCCACTGTTTTGGTCAGTGATTTGCATTACCCTCGCCGCTGCTCTGCTCTGTACATACATAACCTAGGACTCTTATCTGTATTATTATCAGGGGCACTCTTTGGTTGCTATTCTACAATTATTGGTTTCACAAAGACCGCTTGTAACTCCTCTGGAGGCACTGCGGTTCGCGGTCTCTAGGATGGTTTGTCCTCACTGCATATGCTGCTGTGATTTAATTTGACTTGTTAACAATGGCTGTCAAACAATCAAACACAAGCAAATTAAATGCTTACTAGTATTCCGTATAGTGCTTGTTGTGCAGTGTATAGTTTTGAATGGTTCAATTATACAGAGCTCTCCATGCCCAAGATAAGAAATTCTCGCTGTCAATCTGCTTGATGCCATCATTTTCTTACCATCATATTATATGTGATGCTCAACATTCAACCTGCTTTAATCTGTCTAGTATTCAATTTGTACGTCATCTAGCACACTACCTAAAATTGCCACTATTGTTTCAATGAAATTAGTAGAATTACTTTGTGATTCCTCTGTTTGCTTCATATTATGGTTGCTCTGCTGCTAGTGTCTTACTAGCTTGTTCTGGCTCATCGTGTTCCTGCTTGTAGTTGATTTTCCATGTGCCTAAGTATATGAGTAGTACACGTGCAAGCAAACATTTGAACTCAAACCCCATCCATCCTCTTTATTATACTGTACTAAAGAAGTAATGTAGATGAATATACATGCAGTTTTATTAAGTGAATGCCATGCAAACAACTAACTTGCTCTTGTCCATGTAGATGGAGTAGGAGGATGAGCAGCAGCAGCAAATGAGCCTGATGGTGAACAAGCACCTGATGACCAGAACTCGTTCAAGAGCTCTTTAGTCCTTCCAAAACAAGGTAAAAAATGTTCATATATGTTCCTGCATGATGCGTGTGTGCATGTTGGATGGTCACATTCTAGTGTACTAGCTAGCTAGTAAGCTTGTTTTGCTATCGGATGATTGAATGCCATCTCAGTTTGTACCTCATCTAGCTCACCACCTGAAATTGCCATTGTTTGGTTAGTGTTTCCTTCTTGGTTGGCTAAACATATCAGTTTGTTTGATTTGGAGCATTAGACGCTCTCCAATGATGATTGCCTAATTTTATTCATCGTCTCCACAATATATTCATTTGATTGCCTGCTACATCTCCACTTAAATACTCATAATGCTACTGTCCAGATTTTGTTCAATTGGACTGACTATATATCTCTTGTTAAAATTGTGGTCTTGATCTTAATTGGACTGACTATATATCTCTTGTTAAAATTGTGGTCTTGATCTTTTGTTTAAACCTGAGACATCATGCATAACTAGCTCTTCCTTTTCAGTCTAAACCTGAGACCTCTTTTGTTTTCAGTCACACTGCTGTTTTGCTATTGAAGTTGTTTGGTTCTTGCCTCAGCAGTAGTACACTAATATTGAAGTTGTTCACTCTTTTACAGGAGCTCCAGGCCTAATTTTTTTGGAGTGTGAAGCCGTGAAGCCAAGTGCGAATCAGTGAAGCCCTACTTAGCAAAGAGTTTTTTGGTTCTGTAGTAGACTGTAAATTGTAAAATTGTAACAGATTGGAAAAGACTAATTGCAATATTTGAAATAGTGATTATGTATGTTAAAAAGATGTGAAATGGAAACTTGACCAGCGGGACCAATTTATGTCCCACTTATGAATATAATCTGAGCAATTTTGAAATTTTTAACATGTGGGACCAATGTATGGCATTATGACTAGTGGGACCCATCTCACTAGTGGGACCAGCTCCAAAATATAATTATTGAAAAATAAAAAATCAATTGATGGTAAGAAGGCCACGGCCCAACAATAAAAAATGCTACAATATTGGGCTTGGCCCATGAACCCGGCCAAAAATTGACAGAAAAAAACACAAATAGGCTGAATTGTTGGGCTTGGCCCAAGTAAAGCGTCGAATTGGACCGGGCTGATTCTAATCAACGACCTTTTCATTTGGTCGCAATTTTGCCATGTCAGCTTGCCACGTCGGATCCGACGTGGCCTGGGCAAACAGCCAGCGACTAAAACAAAAGGTCGTAGGACCAACGACCTTTTGTTTTGGTCGTTGCCTTCTACGACCATATCACAGAGAAGATTGTTAAGTTTCATTAAAGACGGTCAGCTTTTGACCAATTGTTTTTGGTCATAAAAAGGCCGCAAATGAAAAACAACGACCATTCAGCGACCAATAGTGATGGTCGCAAGTTGACGTATTTCTTGTAGTGCCTGAGCTTAACGTCGAGGTCCTCGACGCCGGATTTCACGGCGGTGGCGATCCACTGGTTGAGCAAGTCGTACGGGGGGTGGAGCACGGTGACGCGGAAGGTGCGGATCGGCGTCTCCGCGGCCTTGCCCACGATCATGCTCGTCACCTGGTGGTCGAAGCAGACCTTGCGGCCGCCGCCGCCGTCGTGCCGTTCGCCTGACTTGGTGTCGATGAGGTGGACGACGGGAACGCCCTCGTAGACGTGTGCCATCGCCGGGAGAGCCCGCTGGTGCGCACGGCCTCGTCAGACATTAGGTGGGATAGGACGCGCTCTAGCGGCTTGTCGGGGAGTGCGCTCAGCCGGTCTCCTCCGTTCCTGTGTGACGCCGCCATCTTCGGTCGTCGGCGTCGCGGGGACCGATCAGATCAGATGTATGGGTGCAGGCGGTATCTTATGCTAACAGAATTTGCAAATCTCTCCCGATTTTAAGTCAGTTGCCAACAAACTTGGCCCGAAAGTTCCGTGCGTGATTAGTCGGTCACGTCACGAAACCCTAGAGAAAACCCTTCCCTTGCCTTATATTAGTCGTTGCATATGGCGGCCTTCTTTCCCAGATCGGATCGGCATGGCTTCGCCGTCGGGGAGCAGAGATCGGCTGAGCGAGCTCCCGGACTTCCTGCTGGGCCACGTCCTCTCCTACCTCCCAACCAAGGCGGTGGCGCGACATCTTCTGCAGCGTCCACACCGTCTCCTTCGGGGAGCGCGAGGGCACGAGGGCCAGCGACTGGGCCACCTTCTACTACGAGGCCCAGGAGAGGAAGAGCTGCAGCGCCGCGCTCGTGGACGACGTCTGGTCGGCGATCCTCTGCCGGCGCCGGTGTGCCGGCGCCAACGTGCCGCTGCACAGCCTCCGCGTCGCCTTCGCGTCGCATTATTTTTTCCATGTTTTCCACGAATGTCATCCAGTGATGAAACTTGTGATCTATGAAAACATTTGTCAATGTTTAGCACAAAACAATTCAGATTTTTTGAAATCTTTTTCTATTATTTTTATTTAAATCTTTTTCTATTATTTTTATTTACTGTTCACCGGAGATCACATGAGCTCGGAATTACGTTCCAATATTTCATTCTACTTAGGTGTAATTTGTAATGTAGTTTTAGTCTAGTTTGTAGTTAATTGTAGTTTGTAATTTTTAGTTAAGAGTAGTTTCTAGTTTATTAATTCAAAAAATAGGTGGATTTCGGTGGATTAGCTAAGCAGACAATTTGCGAACCAACCTGTGGTTGGATGGTTAGAAGGACACTGGTATCCCCAGTCCACCAGGGTTCAAATCCTGGTGCTCGAATTTATTCTGAATTTATTTTAGGATTTCCGGCGATACGTGTTCAGTGAGAGGAGACGTTCCCGTCGACTACGAGACGCCTACGGTGACTTCGTAAAATCTCAAGATGACATGCCGGATCAGTCTCTCGGAGGTGCTCATAAATGTAGGGTGTGCGTGTATGCGTTCATACGGGTCAGTGTATGCGCGTATATATGAGCGCTTGCGTCTGTACTGTATTAAATGCTAAGCAGACAATTTTTCTGTTTAGTAGATTTTAGTTTTTAGTTTGTAGATTGTAGATTTTCGTTAAGTATAGTTAGCGCTACATATATGTCAATTTTCCAGGTATTAAAAATAAGTGGCAAAGTTTTGGTAGAACATTGATTAATTTTTGTTTCGTCCAATTTCTGATACTCAATACGTCCAATTTCTAGTAAAGGTCATGCCGAGTTTCTCACACTCAATATGTCAAGGGACGACTAACTTACCGTTGCCAGGCCCTGACCAGGGCCTCGGCCTTTTGGTGCTCCTTCTCCTCGGCCACGGAGGCTACCCTCATATTAGGAGGCGCTAGCTGATGCCGTTGGCCCCCGGTACTCTAGGGCCATGACATCATATGCGCGGGCCGCCTCCTCGGCTATGTCGAATGTGCCGAGCCATTTTTTCTTGTTTCTGTTCAGGTTGTTAATTTGTGTTGCCTGATGGGGTTACCTACTAAGGGTAGGGTCATAGACCTGACATCTAAGGCCCACCTAGGGCCCCATATCATCATTGGAAGGTCTTCGGACCGTAAGCGCATTCGGATGCGCACTCCTGGATATCCACTCGGATATGGTCCAGCCACTCAGACGTCTCCCTACCAGTCGGCCTCACGAGCATCACTCGGACATAGGAGGTGGAGAGGTGACGTGGAAGCTGCAATGTTCGAGAGGCTTAATGACGGACTTCAAGTGTAGTTATAGCGGCAGTTTCCAGTAACGCCTGTAGTTACTCCCCCTTTATCTCCTTTTAACGTGGCCTTAATGAGGGACGACAAACTCTATATAACCCACCCTCCAGCTCCCGGACAAGGGTTCGCAACCTGCTGTAATTAGACACCCCCAGAGAAAACAAAGCTCCAGAGCTCGAGACGTAGGGCTGTTACCTCTCCGAGAGGGGTCTGAACTCGTAAATCCGAGTGTCACACCTGCGCCGTAGCTAGGTTCCGCCCCTATTTGTACCCCTAGTACTCGCTGTTAGATTCGTTCCCTCGACATTGCCCACTTGCCCCATGACCTTCGGAAAACATCATGGCACCTCATGTTCCCCGCCAAGTCCACCGAAAGAGTGCTCTAAAACATGCATATACATATAACGTAAAAAATAGACGAAAGAAATATGCATGACATTTGCTTAATATTGGACACATTAAGTGTCAGAAAGTTGGCGAAACGAAAATGAATCAATGTTTTGCCAAAACATTGCACATAGTGCGAATCCCTGTAAAAATTCGAAGACATTCATGTAATACAACACAATATTAATAGCATGCATTGCAATAGCAAGTCTGTATGCAAACTAACACTACATAGCATCCATAGCAACAACAAACATAACATCCAAAATAATGAATAGTATCCAAAAATACAACCCTAGATGCAGAGGACAAAATGCACAGGCCGGCCGGGCTGCGCGTGGCGTGGCCACGATGGACAAGACGGATATATAGGGACGCGGGAGTAGCTTACCATTTCCTCATTTAATAATTTTCTTCATGGCATCCGGCGAGAAGGAAGAAAAGTTCTCTGCCATAAAAGCCGGGTGGCCCGTCGAGCCCGCCGGTCACGAGCTAGGCAACTCTCTGTTCCACCTCCATCGACGATCCAGGCCGCTGTAGGCCAGCTTGCGGAGGCTGAAGCTCCAAGCCGGCACGTGGTTTAGCTCGCCGAGGAGTGGTGAGTTACTCCAAGGCGGCATCGCGGCGGGGGCGGGGCGGGGGGGGGGGGGGGGGGGGGGCATGGCGGCACAGGCATTGTGGCTGCCGGTTATGACTACGTCTCGTACTGTGCCTCCCGTGCCTCCGACCGCGCCATCTGCGATCAACACGTGCGTAACCACGCCCTGCCGGCAGAGAAAGAAGCCGGCTCTGCGGACATCGACGAGGCAACGCTCAGCACATCCGCGTCCGCCGCCATCATCAAGGAGAAGTAGAACACGGGAGGCCGCCGCCGCTTGGGTCCCATGAAGGCCACCACCGAGGTGATCCCGGCATACACAGCCGATGTCTTGCCCTCTGGCAGGCCACCGTCGCCCCCCTACCCAAAAACAAACTCTGATCCGTGCAACGTAGGCACCCTTCCCCTCTGGCTGAAGCATCAGCCCGCGATTCCACTCTGATGAGCTGTGGGGAACCGAGCCGTCCTTTGCGCTGAAGCATATATCTCCGGGGCTCACGGCTGCCGGACATGGGGACGACAATGAAAATCCGCCGCGGCCGGCCGTAGACTAGTTAAAGATACCCATGTCGTCGGAATGGATATCCGTGGGCATCGACCATAGACTAGTTTTATCTTAGCCTAGTAGCATTTTTAGTTAAAAAATATCAAAAATATAATGATTTTTGTCTGGTTTATATATAAAATCCGCCGCGTTTGCATGTATTTCGTCTGGATAGTTAAAAAAATGATCGAAATGTATACGAACAGGGTTGGATGGCGGCCTTCTCGCGGATGCAGGAGTGATTTACGGGTTTGGAGCGCGTTGAATCCTTCTAGCTAAGAACGCGTCACAGTGGTAGTTCAATCCAAATTGCGACTGCTCGCAAACGATGGTGCTGGAGTTCCGTTCCACCGTCTAAAATCCATCGCACCCTCTCCGGTACTTCCCACCTCCGTGTGGCCGAGTCCCTTTCCTGCCCACCGGTGGAAATGCTTGCGTTCCCGCCGTCCGGCGGCGCATCGCCAGGTGGCACCGGCTCGCTCCTCCGCGCCCAAGCCCCTCCTCCTCCACATCCCATCCAACCGACCTCCGACGCCGCGCCTCGGCTGAGAGCCGCTCCATCCTGCGAGAGCCGACTCCGCCGCGAGCATATCCGCTGCAACCCCGCAGACACGCCGCTCGCTCACTGAACTGAAGGCCCTGCAGGCAGCGACGCGCTGCCCTCTTTGGTGCTCCGGCATCCGGCTGTGTGGACTCGCGGACGATAGTGAAGTCGTGTCAAGGTGAGGTCCGCCTGGTAGCTGTTCGACCAAATGGTTCAACGCCTGTTTACCCCTTTCTCTTATTTTCTGGTCAACTAGTTCCATGAAATCATGATCCAGGTCGCCACAGTACGCAGTGGTTACTCGTGAACCTGCCGCTGCCATCGACGCCGACATGCACCAAAATTCCAGTGCGGTTGATCTCAAATTTTGTAAGTCTGCACTGAGTGAGAATGCTGCAGACTGCAGGGACAATTGTAGGGTTTCTCACTGAATTCTACATTAATGACCTGATTTGATTCAAGGGCTGCGGGTGATGTTGGTTCCACGACTTAAATTTAAGGGCTGCACGTGTTGTCGATTCCAGAACTTGCTAATCCTCAGTGGGGGTGAAAACTTACAGTACAATGTACAGGTAATTTTACCCTCTTTGTGCGTAAATAGTTAATCAGGAGAAGCAATAGCAGTCGATGGTTTTTATGAGAAATTCATACAAGATCTATGCTTCCTTTCTTGTACTGCTAATGTCAAATTTGTTTGAGGAAATATTTCTACCATGTAAATGCTAAGATATGCCTGCATAAGTTTAAATGATTATCGGGCACTGGATGATCAATTTTGAGGAAATTTTGGTAACCTATTCTGAAAAAAGTACTCATAATTATCTATTATTTTATTGGGTGAGCATACTGGAAAAAAGATGGGTCCTACATTATCTATTATTTTAAACTCTGAAGTTTGTTCGCTGGATGATCAAATAATTTGTGTATTTTACATTAGTTTGATCCTTTTATACCATCAAATTTCACTTTTCATAAGTGATATCCTTTTATATTGAAGTAGTTAGTCATCAACCCATATGGCTGCTGTGATAGATACTGATGCCTGTTGTGCTTGGTAAATAAGTATAAAGTGTCTTTTAAAATGGCGCTTGCAAGACAGAATGGTACTATTTGGAGTATGCTAATGATACTTTCAGTTTTAAATAACTTGTTGAATTTTTTCCGGCAGTAGAGACTTTATTTTGTCTGACATGAACAACATAAATCTGAACTCAAAATTATTACATAAGAATATGATTTAAATTAAGAAAAGAAATCCACATAAGTTCAGTCAAATAATCAACCCTACATGCATTGGCAAGTCACCACACTGATCAGGGTGCATCTCTTGAAGCTCAATGGAATGCAGAGTTTGCAGAGTATGCACAACGCAAAGTGTAGCGCCATAGCATAATTTCAGGGGAACTGCCTTCTGGGTGGGACAATGCTCTTCCAGTTAGTGTTTCTTCAATCATCAAGTGTCAGAATGATAAATATGCTTTGTTTTCAGTTTTCTTTTTGTACATCACAGATGTAGAATTGTGCCCTTCTGATGCTTCTGGAACTGATCTCAACAGCATGTGGATGTTCTTGCTAAAGTAACCGGGATTTCTTGGGAGGTAGTGCTGAACTTGCAACATCAAATACGTCATTACTAAGTGCATATCCTAGAGTTTTTCAAGGATCTTAAATAATGCATTTTCTTCACAATAACCGTTTGTTTGTTCCAACTCAACAGCAGCTTAATAATGTATAGATTGTTTTGTCAATTCCAGTGCAAGTCATGTAGAATTGTTTTGCAACGTAGAACATGCTTATCCGGCATTAATAGCATATATCAGGACCTAGCTGAGTTAATTTTGCCCGAATATAGTATTATGGTGAAAAAGAAGTATATAATAGGGAAATATTCAACTAAGCAAATGACATCTATTATAACCTGGCGTTTCTCAAAAATAACAAAGGAAAAATTATTTGTAATTTTGATCTTACAGGTGCACGCAACTGTTGCTTCAATCTAAGTTACAAGTGACTCTGGCACGGCGATTCTGTCGCCAGGATATTAACTCCTTTGTAATCTCGGCCTTCCGTGGATGAACTGCAGCTGCTAAGGTAACAGAGAAGTCTTCCAACACTACAGCCCTGGAGAGCAGAAACCTTGCTAGCATCTTTTCGAGAGGCCGCCCTTCGAAGTTTCCAATGTTGATTCTTCGCACCTTGTTAGCCAAGCATCTGACGTACGTCTGCCGCAGATGCTCGGGCATCCGGCTGCTGTACTTGACGCCATCGTCGACGGGGCCGTCGTCTTCTGGGCCACTGTCTGAATCTGATTTGTCATCGTCATGGTCCCTGTGCATCCTCTTCCTCTTCTTATTTGGAGGCTCTGGACCTAGAGGAAACAGCAAGAGTACTTCCAGGTTCCTGGCCTCGGCAAGCAAGGTGGAGACTGACAGGACGGCATCATCGGTGGGCAGGCAGCCCTGGAGGCTCAGGTGGGTGAGGCTGTCCAGGCCATGCAGGACGCCGGTGAACAGGTTGCAGGCCATGGATGGGCGCAAGGAAAGGTGGAGATACGCTCGCCTGGCGCACCGGCGGATGAGGTTTGTGACCGGAGCAACATCGTTTGTTTGCTCATCACAGCCATGATTCCCGGTGAGCTTTTCGCAGATTTCGATCCTCACCGCCTCGACTCCGTCGTAGTTTGCGACAGTGATGAAGGACGAGCCGCGGGGAGGAAGGCCACCCTTGTAGTGCAGCGACTCTAGGCAGGTGGTCTGCAGGTCGACGCCGGTGGCATGGTGACAGCAGATCAAGGCGAAGCTCCGCAGGAAGGGGCAGAGCGTGCCCATGGAGTCGGCGCAGTACCCGAGCTTGACATCGAGGTCCTCGACGCCGGAGTTGGCGACGGTGGCGATCCACTGGTCGAGCAGGTCGTACGGGGGGTGCACCGCGCTGACACGGAAGGCGCGGATCGGCGTCGCTATGCCCTTGCCCATGATCGCGCTCGTCACCTGGTGGTCGAAACAGACCTTGAGCTCGCCCCCGGAGCGGCCGTACCGCTCGCCTGACTTGGTGTCGACGAGGTGGACGACGGGGACGCCCTCGTGGACGTGGCGCCATCGCCGGGAGAGCCCGCTGGTGCGCACGGCCTCGTCGGACATCAGGTGGGAGAGGACGCGCTCTAGCGCCTTGTCGGGGAGTGCGCTCAGCCGGTCTCCTCCGTTCCTGTGCGACGGCGCCATCTTCTCATCGGCGATTAGATCAGATCAGATGGATGGAGGATCTGCAAATCTCCTCTTATATTGCCTATATAAAATCTGAGTCGGTTGCCAACAAATTTTAGTCGGTAACTTCACGAGTCGGTTGCCCCGTGCGTGATTAGTCGGTGACTTCACGAGTCGGTTCTCGCCTTATATTAGTCGTCACTTTATCGACGGCTTAGTTGCCAGATCGGATCATCTTGGCTTCGCCGCAAAAGAAAAGGGTCGGCGTGGCCTCGCCGTCGAAGGGCAGAGACCGCCTGAGCGAGCTCCCGGACTTCCTGCTGGGCCACGTCCTCTCCTTCCTCCCGACCAAGGAGGCCGGCCGCGCCGCGGAGCTGTCCCGGCGGTGGCGCGACGTCTTCTGCAACGTCCACACCGTCTCCTTCGCTGAGCGCCAGGGCGCCAGGGCCAAGGACTGGACCACCTTCTACTACGAGGCCGACGAGAAGAAGAGCTGCAGCCACGTGCTCCTCGACGACGTCTGGAACGCGCTGCTCTGCCGCCGCCGGTGCGCCCGCGCCCACGTGCCGCTGCACCGCCTCCGCGTCGCCTTCGACGACTGCCACTGGTGGAACGAGCACCACGTCGACCAGTGGCTCGCCTACGTGCTGCGGTGCAGCAACCAGGAGCTCCACCTCGACCTGCGCTTCCAGCTCCGCCCGGTCTGCGCGCGCGAGCCTTGCGGCGACAGGCCCGGACGCAGGAGAGGGGGCGGCTGGTATGAGATGCCGAGGAGTCTCTACTCCTGCACCGTTCTGCGCTCGCTGCGCCTCAGCTACTGCTTGCTGAACCTGCCGGAGGCCGCCATCGGCCTGCCGTTCCTCGAGACGCTGCACCTGACCGCCGTCGACGGCGATTCCGGGACCTGCGTCGAGCGGCTGATCGCGAGCTGCCCCCGCCTCGTGGACCTGACGCTGGAAGCCGACGCCGGCGTGGAGAGAGTCTTGGTCCTCGACAGACGCCTCCGCCGCTTCGCCCTCCGGTGCTGCCACGACGTGGAGTCCGTTGACATCGACGCGTCCGAGCTGGTCTCGCTGGACTACTGCGGCCCGGTCCCCGAGGAGTCGTTCCTCTCTCTGCACGGCGCGCCGGCGACCTTCATGTCATGCACGCTCAATTTCTGCAAAGTCTCCTCCGATGAGGCGGAGTTCGCCAGGCTCAGGAGGTTTATGGAGAAATTTTCCGGCGTGAAGCGCCTGCATCTGCATCATCGACGCCTCCCGGCGAGATCCTTCGACGGGTTCCCGTCGTTTCCCAGCCTGACGCGGCTGGCGCTGCAAGGTCCCCTTCTGAGTCCCGACGCGGCACGTCAGATCCTGGAGCAAACGCCAAACCTGCAGATCCTCTCGCTGTTCATGGAGCGCTCCGTGGTTCCCGACGAGCTCACGGCGCCCGATGAGTTGAGCTTCTCGGTCCCGTGCTTGCGACATGGGGTGAGGGAGATCAACATGGTTCATTACGAGGGTGACAGGCTGCAGAGGATGATGGCCAGGCTTCTGTTCCGCAATGCGCTGGTTCTTGAGTGGTTCTGTGTCGTCCTCGTCAAGGGACCGCTCGTGCTGCAATATGCACTCAAGACGGAGATCGAAAGCTGGGTGGTGGCTGCCGATGCAGAACCCATTTTCCTCTGATTATACAGTTTTTCTGAAGTAATTGAGGATAGTTTTGCACGTAAGATGAAGATCTCAGGATTTATTTTTGAAGGAACATGATAATAATTCTTCATGTAAGATAATTCGTTGGATTGTCGTGTTATGTGTTTGCTGAGAAATCTCCTGGTTCTAGTGGATACACATTTTGAATCAATAAAGTGGTTGTTTAAATTTCAAATGAGTTTTTTTTTCTTCTAATATAAACAAGTTTTGAAGTGACTTTTAGAAACAAAAAATAGCATACCACTCTTTTTTTTATAAGTCTTTGATGATGCATACATCATCCAGACGGAACCTTGAGTGCAAGCTCATCACCTAGTTACATGTTTAGTATTACAGTTTGCTAAAGCACATCTAGATGTGCCATAAGTATTGCACATCTAAATTCCATGCCATTAATCTTACACGGAGATTTGTGTTGGTATTTTTCTCTTTTCATTTTCTTTCCTTTTAAAGCTTGATTGGGTCATTTAGATGTGCAATAACTAGGATGCATCTTATTATTAAGGGAACTTGACAGTTAGCTATGTCTTGTGCCACACCTTTTGTCGATTTTGTACAAACGTCTGAACTCCATGATCCTGAACGCTACGTCTTGTGAAGCATAGATGGCGAGCGTTGATGCTGGAAGAGGTGAGAGTGAAGTTATCACAGCAAATTTCCGCAAAGGAAGTAGTACATGTTATCTTGCAGCTTTCAGAAAGGATGCTTACCATTGCTCTCCTTTGGTCTTGGTGGCAAGAGAGAAACCGTGGAAATCATGGAGAACGCAAAGCCACGGTAGAAGAATTCCAATATGCTGTTCGTTTTCATGTGAATGAGTGGAATGAGTTCCTGAACAAGAAGCCGGTTTCTCAAGCGAGCATCCATAGTTCTTGGAAGCCACCACCGTCAGATTTTTATTAAAATTAATATTGATGGAGTTTTTTCAGAACACAATGGATACAATGAATGGGGATTAATATGCAGAGATGCCTCCCATGAAGTCCTCTTTGCTGCAGTTGGCTCATCCCAATCAATTTCGAATGCTTTACACGCTGAGACAGTGGCCCCTTGCATTGCTGTTAACTGGGCTGTTCAAATGGGGGTGGGCAGAGTCCATTTTGAGACTGATTGTCTAGTGCTACAACAAGCTGTGTCATCGGATATGTACGACCTGTCTTCCCTTGGCCAAATGTTCAAAGAGCTTAAGGTGAATCTTGCCACACAATTTATCCAGGCTATGGTTGTACACACGCCACGTGTTTGTAACAAGCCAGCGCATGTGATGGCTGCTATTGGTGCGGGTTTAGCTGTTGGAGAGTCTAACCAGTGGTTCTCTAACTATCCCGATGATGTAACCGTGCTGTAACCGGCGATTTAGCCGTGTCTTAATGAAATACGAGTGTTCCATCTAAAAAAACATTCTCCATATATGGCGCCAAACACTACTTTACCACTTTAGCCTACTGGCACTCGACAAACAGGAGAACACGGCAAAGCCATTTTGACGAGAGCCTGTAAAAGCAACTCGGCAAATAGTGGGCACACGGTGTAACGGTGTGGCCACATGTTGGCCCCTTGTGCCTAGACCTTCGCCGTGTGCCAGACACATAATCTGGGCAAACATAGTTTCCCGGCGAAGCCGGTAGGCCATGTGGCTGCCGCTCATGCCTCATGTGTAGGTCTTTGCCGAGTACTGTTGGTAAGATCTCAGTGGGTTGAACTCTCTACGAACCTGGCAGGACACGTGTCACCCTCGTGTGCATTTAAATTCACCTAGTTCTGCATGTGGGCTCTCGGCAAAGCTATGTGCCATGTGGCAAGTGTTGTCTCCGTCGAGCTTGTCAAGTGCCTTTTTTTTGGCCGAGTCCCATGTTTAAATCTCGGTAACGTGTTTCTCGAGTCCCCGACAAATGGTACTCGGCAACATGGCATTTTCCTGATGGGTTCGGGCCAAGTACCCTTAGCCGAGAGAGATGAACTCGACGAGCTCTCTGCCGAGTTGGAATTGGCTTTCATCGAGTTTTCCAGGCACTCGGGAAACCTAGAAATGGCAGTAGTGAAAGCTCCTCCCCGAACACTATCGAGACACCTCCCTAAAATCAGAATCCGCTTGAATATCAGTCCACCCTATCGGACTTGCAAAGAGTTGGCCCATCTCGCATAGTCATTACCTCAGCCATGGTCACCGCATATGCAACGTGTGCAAGTAGGTACATGAAGCAGCTGAGGCGGCCCTTTTCCTCGTGAGTGAGTGCACTTGATGCACCAGTTCCATCATCTAAAAAAATGCAGCACCATGTTTAGTTTTACCTGTCGGGGTGCCAGGGAGTCCACCTCGCCGTTGTCTAGTTGGGATCCCACTTTGCCAAACACACATTATTCACGAGGTGGAAGACAATGAGATGAAGGGAGGCAGCGCGGACCCAACATCATGTCAGGATGGAGAGGGGGGGGGGGGGGGGGGGGGTTGGGGGAGGATGAAGATGTGGCGGTTGCACAGCTCATGACGCCCATGGGATGCATGGACGTGGCAAGGTGGGAGATGGCCGGCGACATGGGAATGGCTGAGAGTTTAGGATTGGGCATTCAGTTTATATGTTAACTAGGACTGGTTTATTCGGATAAAAAAACAGTTTATAGAAAATGATCACCACATTCTTCACGCGAAAAAGATCAACAAAAGTTAATTCACCAACTTAATTCGGTTTGGTTTTTGGTTAACCACATCAACCAATATAACCTAAGAAATCTAGCTCAGTCACCCTAAAAAAAAGAAATCTAGCTTAGTCTTACACCTCTATACATTTCGGCTTCATCTTATCCCCTTGCAGTTGCACCTCACGGTGAATGTAGATATTCAGATTATAGAAAATGATCACTGAATTCTTCACACAGAAAATATCAAAAACCTAATTCACCTACTTAATTCAGTTTGGTTTTTGGTTAACCGCATCAGCCAAAATACCCTAAGCAATATGGCTTGTCTCACTCTACGCGTCTCATTCTATTCATCTCATCCCCTTGCAGTCGCAGGCCTCACAACAAATGTGCTTCTCCTAACTTGCACGTCGGCTATGGTCGGGTGAGAGCAGGGCAGCCTCTAGGAACTGGATGCCCTTATGCCAAATGCAATACATAGCCTTAAAATTAGAATGTGTAGATAAAAAAATAGTTCTTTCCCTCAATTATATAACTCTATCTATTATTTCTTACAACATAGTAGTGCCATATTAAAGGGATAATTAATTCTATGCCTCTAGTTGGGTCACACTCGGCAGTTTACCCCTAGTTTTCAAAAACCCTCGGTTCTGCCCAAGCCACTTCGCTCCTCTTATGCTTTGCCCCTTGACCGTTTGACCCTCACTTTGAAAACTTCATAACAAGTTTAACTCAGAAAAATGCAAATAAAGATATCAAAATGTTTAGAAAAATATCACCTATAGGTGCATGCCATTTGCATTCATGAAAAAAGTGTTGGAAAGTCCCCATATCAGTTTGAGCTCATATGATCTCAGTATGAACAGTATAATATGAAAACTTAAAAAAAAATTAATTTTTTGGTGCCAAATATTGACCAATGTTTTGAGTTCTTGACAAGTTTCATCAGTGAATGACATTCGTGGAAGTCGTGGCCCAAAAAAATCAATGCTCCAAAGAAAGAGCATTTTGGAGTGCTGATTTTGGGGCCCAACGTTACACAAGTGACGCCCTTGCAAACAAGTACAACACTATACAAAAAAAAGAGAAAGAAAGAGGCAGGATACAAGGTGTATGACAACAACACAACCCGGATTACAACAAGTGAAGCATTGTAGTCATCAAAGGAACAAGTGAAGCAAAGAAGCATAGTATCTTTGTTCATCACACCCTCCATTCACTAGTGCAGAATTGGGCTTTAATCCCGGTTCGTAAGGCCCTTTAGTGCCGGTTCTGGAACCGGCACTAAAGGCCCCCCCCCCCCTTTAGTCCCGGTTCAACACGAACCAGGACCAAAGGCCCACCACGTGGCACGACCCCGTGCCGGGGGGCTAGGAGACCTTTAGTCCCGGTTGGTAACAGGGGTTTATGGGTTTATGATTTGTTTTTTGTTTTAGTTTTATGTTTTGCATTTAATTCTTTTTCATTTCATACATATTTTACGCTACATATATTCCTATATATTCAACTTGGTCACTTGGATACATCCACTTTAATCTAATATGTGTTTCTCCCACCCTAATGATATACAACTCATATCATCATCATAATGATATATATAACAACTCATCATCATCGTAGTCATATATACAACTCATCTTGATCGTAGTGATATAACAATCTCACCATTATGATCATCATAAGTTAACCACTACTAGATGACCAGTTGCGCCAATGGCGCAAAGGCCAAGAGTAAGCCATGTATTGAAAGAGTGTACATTAATATTATTCGGGCACATATTGAAACATATGAAAAAAAAATCCACTTACTATAAGTACAAGCGATGCAATACCCATATAATGTTCAAGGACATATCAGTATTAACAGAACCGTTAATTAGTCAGACACAAATCCACACCCGAGAAGCACATTGCACAGGGTTGAAACTTTTAAGCCTCACATTCCCAAGCAATCTTAAGGAGGGCCAACAGAATTGAAATCACTGATGCAAATTATCAGCAGTTAGTAATATTTATACACACAGCTTCTTTATTGTAGTCATATGATGATGAAATCAGTACGTAAATCAGCACCAAGGATAGCCGAGCAGACAAACAAAAATTCTGCATCTCACTGAACAACACTATTATGCAGGACTCATTTTAAAAGGCCCTCAGTTCTAATTTCTATAAGAGCTTGAAACTTTGGAGCCAAGGCTACGAACCTTCAAATCCAACCAAACATCTTACCATGGAAACACGGTAAAATGGGAAAGAAAGACTCTAAATGTGACGCACCAAAAGCGGAAGAAAATATTCAGATCACTTGGTAATAGCATACATTGGCTTTATAAAGACAAGCTATATTAGCATAGATGTATGGTGTATGTAGTGCTTGCCCGTTAACCATTGCTTGAGTCTTGTACCCGTCATTGGCAGGAAGGAAAGAATTAAGCCAAAAATTGACGAAAGAATATGAGACAGTAACAGCAAATGATTTGAGAACAAAAGATCAAGGTCAATTAGCATCTTATCATCAACTTTGGCACATATTTTTTCAACAAGTTGTGCATCTAAAATCCTACTCGATACCTAAGAAAAGAATCTCTTAGTAGCATCCCAGAAGGAAGACAAAGAACACGTGCAACAAATGATTCCAGGAACACCGACATTTCTCCATGCCCTGTGCTCAAGCGGTAGCTGTAACCCCCACGTGGCTTGCGGTAACCAAGATTGATTTCTATATCTATCTGACATAGCAAGAACCCGTACAGACATAGAAAATAGTTACACAAAGTTAGGATATTGAAAACAAAAAGTTAACACTCCAACAAAAAGGAAGAGAGCAGTTGACCTTTCCGCTAGCTTATTCAAGTTTGTCAACGACTTTCATTGCTGGGAGATAATCGTAAATAGAAGTATGGCTCTTGTACCCACAAAAAAAGATGGCTCTTGTGATCTACGGCAAGGCATGTCTTTAGAGATATAATAGTACCTCCATTCCCAAATATAAGACGTTTTGGTAGGCCATTTTAGCCAAGCCTACGAAAACGTCTTATATTTTGGAATGGTGGTAGTACTCCCTAAACCATCTTCCCTCTCAAAAATATGATATGAGGATTTTTTTTTCTCAGTACGCATCCTTCATGGCCAACAAGTAGATAAGTCAAAACACAATCGATTCCTCAAATTTGGAGAAACATATCAATGCAGGGGACAAAGTCAATTTCATGCCGTCATATATCCATCTAAAATGATCTGTGCTAGGAGGCTGTTTTAAACTACATGGAATCGTAGACCTGTCGTCATATATTCATCTAAAATGATATGTTCTAGAAGGTTGCTTTATAACTTGAGCAAAAAGCTACTGTAATGAAAATGCATTTGAAACTTAATGCATGTCTTGTGTGTGGCATCATCCCAAGCAAGAAATCATACTCTTCACTAAACCATAAGTAGAAATATGGGCCTGAGGTAGAAAAAATTGTAACCTGGACATATCCATATGTAGCTTTTCCTGGTTCATTCTTTATGCACTTTCTTCTATTGGAGTAAGTTTTGGTGGAAACCTGAAAATGGGATATTATGTTGAACACAGAAACCCTCATTGCAAAAGAACTAATCGAAGACAAGAGCTAAATGTAAGGAATAAAAGTGCGCAGACAATCAAGCGTAAATTAGTTTTCACATGTTTCTCTAGTGGCTGTGGAAAGCATCTGCTCAAGCATAAATTTAGTTGTCACATGTTTATCTAGTGGATGTCAAAAGCAGAGATGACCGAGTGAAGCAAATTTCAGCATAATAAGAGGTAATGGACCACATTGTCGCCTGTTCTGGCTGCTGGACCATGCAGCATGATGCACGAAGTGTTGTGCTCCTTACCTGCTGCTCCTATGCTGAGAAAAAGGCATGACAGAGGAGATGCAACAAGGGTCAGCGAAAATTGTCAATCTGACAACAGAGTGAAAGCATTGTTAATTTTGGAATAGAACTTGTCTATACAAAACAGAAAGAACATGATGATGGTCGCCTCCAGCTCGTATGAAATTAGTGACATCCAGAGATAATAAACTATAATTCAAATTAAATATTTGCACCAATCAAAAATCTGCACAAAAATTTACAGGAAAACAAAACTACAACCCCATGGATCTTTCATTGGACAAAGGCATCTAAATATACACTTAGATCTTGATAGTAGAAATGAGGCATAGTTATTTTAGTCTGCCAAGCATTTTGTGCCTGCCGCAATCTTGAAGTGTATTCTGTAACCAACCTAATTGTTACCTGGTTGATACTGAGAAGGAAGAACTACATGAACAACTAAGAGGAGTGTAGTGGGGAGGATGGATTGGGTACTGATTCAAACTAACAACTGGTAGAATGAGTTTCACATTAACAGAAAACAACATCACATTTATCATCGAGTGCTAAGCTATCATCATTCAAATGCACGTAATTTCTGATTTGACATTGACATACTGAATGAAGATTCTACAACGGGAAAGCATAGAGATCGGAACTGCAGTCCATGTAGCATACTATCAAAATAGCAACAATTCCAAGTTCGTGCCCAAAGCTATCTATTGCCAGGTCTACATCTAAGTAAGATCATGCAATTAAAATCTATTGTGACCATTACCTATGCAGCCTTTGTATATGTTACCCCTATTAACATGTATGGAACCAACAGAAAGGGGCTATTTAAGTAGCACCAAGGAAAACTATTACCAGATCACAAACAACAGCAATCTGATAACCAAAGCACAAGGTTACCAATACAAAGGCGCACTTATAAAGAATCCATAAACAAGATAGCAAGCAGAACATAACATAGAGAGGCATAATATAACCTGTTGCGCCCATGGCGCAAAAAGCAAGAGCGAGCGAGTATTTAAACTGTGCATATGTGATTGATTTACAACCAACTTAATAGATACTTATATCCCATTACATGGTACCATGATAGACTAAAAGAAAGTAATGGGATCACTTAACAATATCATGCATTGGCTTTATAAAGCAAGCTATAATGGGAAAGATGCATTGTATAGCTGCCAGCTGGAAAGACCAGGACATGGAGGTGGTGGTATTATGTAGAGTCATTGCTGCATGCCCCATCAGTATCGAACATGGTTTCATCATGCAAGCAGCTTTTCATGGCAAAAAAATCTTACATATAATCTGAATAAACTGTATCAATGAAGTTAGCTCCATTATGCAGGGATGGAAAATCAAGCAAAATACAATGGGAAATGTATATATAATATAAATTAATAAGAGTTTCCACATTTGCTTTCAGAGGCTTGAAATTACTACACAAATCAGAGAAAGAAATTGAAAGGTCTACATCACTTATTTTAGCAGATATGGTTTATAAGGTGCAAAGGTATGTTCCTGAGAATACCAGTCCTGAATAACACAGATAGTCTAAAATCAATTGCGTGTAAAGGAGAACTCTTCTTCTTATTTTCATGTAAGAAGTTCTCTCGTTTAAGGTCCCGATGGATGATACCATTTCTATGACACATGTGTCACAGTATAATAGAAAGAATACATGTCAGATGTCATAAAACTATCCAATATTGGAAGAAACACTGGTGGAACAAAAAGATGGACTGAAGTTAACGATAAATGGTGGAAGACTTTGTAGTTTTCAATGACATGATACAGAATTCTCAGAGAAGCATGTAGCATATTTTGTATCTCTGGAGTCCAACATGGCAATCCTACAGGACAGTAAGGTAATAGACTGGAAATCAGATTGTTCTACACAAATATATTACAGTCCAAACTGGAAGTAAACAGGTAGTTATATACTTATATGTACATAGCACAACATTTTCAGATGGTGGGCGGTACGACAGCTTTGTATTACTGATAAAAAAATTGGAGTTGTGTGATGCCGCCATTCATCTGTGATGGACTAAAAATGCCTTTCTTGTCTTTCTTTGTCTAGAATTTTATATATAGTGTGTATGTTGGTTACCTTAATAACGAAACAAGAATACATATCAATGATACTTTGTTTCATCATGTGTTTTAAAGGTCAGGAACCTACCCATGCTTTACTGGGGTAGTGAAGTTTGTCGTTTTTTAGAAGGTGGTCCAGGATGTTCCTATGAACTGGACATTGAACAGATTGGAAGTGAGAAAACACTTGCCACTGCTCGCTCCTGCCATCATCCGCAACCCTGGCTCGGCTAAAAAGATGATACAAACGATGTGAACATTCAGAAGATTCTGAGCTCCAAACTCAATGTATTTACTGAAATCGGATCTCCAAAGACAATAGCACATACACATAAAAGTCGATGCAAGCTCCTGACCTACCGTCGAAAAGAAATCAAGATAGCCAATGAAATTAAGGACCATTCTTCAGCAGCAGATCAGAAAATTTTATTAGTGCTATTTGAATTCGTAACTCCTAAGCTCGAGAATGCGCAAATGCTTCTATAAAAGCTTCAGACCACCAGTAACATTGTAAACCATGTATGTCGGCATTGCTCAAAAAAATCAGTAGAATAAGCAAACAAAATCGTAGTAAACTTTTTTGACTGCTTCCAGTCATCTTTGGTGCCTGACTCATATCTGTCCACTACCTTGCTCGTCGAGGTCACCGTTGCACCATCACTCACGGCAAGGCCCATTTGCCAAGTATGCTCCAGCTGCAAACATATACACAATGTTGTAGAAACAAATTGTGGCCTTTTCACTTATTAAAGCTACAAAACTATTTAGTAAAATCCACTGGAACTATCTAATTATAGTACTTAATCAATGAAACATAACAGCAGCTGCAGAGATCACTCTAGACCTTTTTCACAAACTAAAGGAAGCATTTTAGGTACTAATTAACCCTAGGGCACATATTACCATTTAGTCAAATAACTAAATCAAAGAAAATTGATAGGAAGAGACGGAATGGGGATATGTTAGAACCATTGCTACACATACATGGCATACATCTGAAAAGGAAAAAAAGAGCAGCCTAAATACAAACTTGAAGAAAACATGGGTTCATAAAGAAGCTACTAATCCTAAAGGAAACTGTTTAAGTAAAGAGTTCATCATATTTTAAGTAAAATAAAGAACTCAAGCTTCGTTAGTAATTCCATGATCACAGGAACGTCTAATTAATCAGGCAGGCCCTCTTAACTTCCAAAAACAAAGACAGAGCTATAACCTTCCTTAATCTTTGGTGCCTGAAGAAAGTTGATCCAACTACGTGTTTGTTTGATGCCAATTTTTAATCATATAAATGAAAGCAAAAAACTGAGACTTATCAAGGGATGCCTGAATTTCATTGGTGCATCTATATTTTAGGAGTAAAGAACTCTGTTCCTCACATCCATATGCATCTTCTAATCTAGAAGATTATACAAAAGTGCAGGCTAAGATGCAGTTAGAAGAAAACAATTATAAGTATGCCCAAACCAGAAAACCGATGTAATATCTTGTAAAAATATCAAAATCATGCCTAGAGGCATTAGATCAAGATTAGAAACAAAACCATCTTTTTTAAATGCTCTGCTCTGAACCACAGTTTCAGAATGATTCTCAAAGTACACATGCCTAGAGGAGCAAGCTTTTGCGAAATAGAACATCATTGGGGCAAGTTGGATAACGAGTTTCAGTGAGGATAGGATAAGAGTTACAGTTAGTAATAGTATGCAAGCAGTATTAAATGAATTAAAAAAGCAAACCCAGAGCTAGGCACAAGCTGAAGCGACCTCCAGTTTGCCGAATGTCGACTTCAGGTAAACATTGGTTGGAACTTTTAAACTATCAAAAGGGGTTAAACACTAACATGGACTGGAACACATATGTAGGAATATGCAGACCTACAATCTGGCTTGAGCAAGTCAAATAAAAAATTATCAAAAGGGGTGAAACACTAACCTGAGAAGGTGAGGGATGCCAAATACACACTCGTCATGAAGCATATCGGCATGGTGCAGATTTGGTTTTCTGAAATAAGGCATTAGCAATTAACATTTTTTCATCACACATGGCCAGAGATATGAAAGACCAACATATTAAAATTTCCTTCTTAAAGCATACAAGCCGGTAATATAGGTAGCAGACCATCATCTAAAGTAAGATGGTGGACACAAAATGTTATTTACATAGCAGAAAAATGCTTCTGCTGTACAAAAAATCTGGAGCCACATGACACAAACGTATAATATCAGAAAAAGAAGCCAACTCTGGAGCCACATGACACAAACGTCCAGTTGTACTTAAGTTTACTGTTTATCATCATTCCATAACCAAGAATCAATCCCTGTTTTAGATTCACAATTACCCCAGGTATCCACATGCTATAGTTTAGGTTTTCTGTTCTTCCACACTGCCTGCAATCTAAAAATAACTAATTCGACTTTTACTCCTAAACAAATGCATTGCAGAAAGTACATGAACACACATTTTCACGGTATTCCTCACACTGCAGAACAGAGAGCAAGATGGTTACCTTCGCGTCAATCCCGGTGTTCTTGGGTCTCTGTTCCTCGGGAAGGAGCCCCCTCAGCCGCGCAGATCTGGCCGTCCACATCCAGCAGCGTGGTCCTGCATTTGCAAATTCCACACGCCCGACGCAGTACGCCACAATTTCCATCCAAATCAAGAGACAGAGAAATGAGTTGCGGCTAGAATAGCCACTCATTCAACAACGTCGATGGGATTACCTACAAATTTGCTGCATCAGGTACTCCATTTCCTCCATCGCCGGCTATATCGACTTGCAGACCCTCCTAAACAGATGCGCTAGCCACACACCGCAATGGAAAACGCGCCACAGCTGGGACGATTCCAGCCTCGTCATGCCGATGGAGAGGCAGCCTCTTCTCATAGTCATGCCGATGGAGAGGCGGCGGCTTCATCGGGGGAGAAAAGGCGCGAGAGGAGGCAGGCATTACCAACCCACATCAAACACCAGCACTTGTAGAAGTCAAATAAAAGCAACAATCAGAAGGGTTTCAACCAATATCTCTGGACTTTTATGCCCTAGCTGAAATTCCTATTACAAAATAATTAGAAGGACAAGACGGCTAATTTCATGTTAGTGGAAAGGAACATAACATATAAACATCTCATGAAAGAGACATGCCAGTTCTAGCTAGTGTTCTTTATCGTACATGAAAAGAAAGGTTGCATCTTCATACTACAACTACTTTCAGCACATGGATCCAATCAATAGCAAGCTAGAACAAACATAAACAGGGTCCAGCAGTAAAACACAAGCTATCTCAGTTATATTCACCAGGACATGGTGATTTCTCCCCATCCAAAAGAACTAATCTTGTAGATAATTTGACCTGAGAGAAATTTCCGTTCGTATGCTTCATTTGACTTGGTCCAATCAGAACTTAGTCCTGCTGCACATCCATGTGCTCCAGCGTTTGCACTTCTCCCCTAACCAGAACGTGAACATGAAGGTAAATAGAAGCAATACAAGGCATGAGAGGCAAGGGCTGGAGATGTACACCAAACCCAACAGATCAACGGAAGAGCCCAAGACGCTGAAGATGAGGCGGAGAGGGCTGGGAGACAGAGACAAGGGTGAGGGTTTGGCGAGGAAGAGAGGAGATGGATCTCACCACTTCCAACCTGAGCTTGCCGGCGAGCCGTCCTCTGCTACCCCAACTTGAGCACCTCGAGCTCATGAGCAGATCCCCCACCATACCTCTCCTTCGCTCCTCCTCTATCATCGCGCGCCGTCGTCGAAGCTTGGGCCGTGTGGGTCCTACGGCGCGTCGCCGAGCGGATGGGAGGCAGCGACAGGAGAAGGAGGCGGGGAAGAGAAGAGTGGAGGGAGGAGAGGGAGATGGAGAGGAGATAGAGGAGGGCTCGCGGCGGAGGTGTCCGGAGGCGAGCACGCGTGGACGAGGAGGGAGGGAGGAGGGATGAGGAGGGAGGGAGGAGAGATAGGAGGGAGCTCGGGGAGGCGGCTGCGGGTGCGGGGGAGGAAGGTTTGGGGGCTAGGTTTCTACAGGCGGTGGAGCGGCTGGCTTTTATACACCTGCACGTGAAAGTACAATAATGCCCTCAGCGGGGCACGAAATCTACAGGCGGTGGCACAACACTATTCATACCGCTATAGGGGGTGGCGTGGATGGCTTCCCCCTGCCTAGCACTTCTTGAGGGTTTATATGTTCAACTAGGTAAGGTGCTAGTGATATAACAATCTCACCATTATGATCATCATAAGTTAACCAACTACACTAGGTAAGGTAGCAGGACCTACTACTCTCTCTCGGGTAGCATAGCATAAAACAGAAAAACCCCTCCTTCTCCGTTATGCAGCATAGAGATCCAACTGTCTCCATTTTGTGGCCTTCGCTCAGCCACTATTTTTCTCCAAGCCTTGATTTTGAGGCCTCCATCTGTTTTAGAGGTCGAGTATGCATATTTGTGACCCTCCGACCATGGTCATACGCACATAACTGTCATCTCACCTTCGACAAACATAAATGGAGGCACAACCACATCCGGGAGCTTCTGTTGAAGAGCATAATAGTAACATATATAGTTAGCAATGAAGTTTACTTCAGAAGAATGTATGAAAAAGATGGACTAACTAGTGACTCAATAGTAAAAATCTTACCATGATACTAGCACGAATGTTAGCATCGCACAACTCGTGGACTAGTGGCACGTTTTTACCATAATTTTTTCCAACTCTATAGATGATCTTAAGTTGCAGAACGTCTTTAACAAAGGAGATAAGATGATTCTTCTCCTCCCAAGTTAGCTCTACGCCATGACTATAGTAGGTGTCGTCTATTATTTTTGTATTTCTTGGGAAGAGAGAAAATAAGCTGTCAATTATAAAAAACAAGTTCAGCAGGTATGAATAACAAGTATTTTTAGATAAGGAATATAGATCATTTAACAAATGTGTTTAACAAACTCACATGGAGGCAGAATCGGAATCATGTTAGGATCCAGCCAAATGTTTTCATCTTCCGGATTTCCAAGATCGAATGTTATTTTCATATCCTCCTCGAATACATAGGCCTTGCATAATCCTTCCCAATTTGAACATCCAAAATGAGTGTGACCTACTTCATTTATGATCTTAACCTCAAAATCGAAACCATGTTTCGTTTTAAGGTGAGCTATCTTCGTGTCCACCTTGGACATCTCTTCGAAAGATAGCTTCTTAAGGACATATGGTCTTGCATAGCAGGCTATGCACTAGTCAAATTATAAAAAATGGAAATTACACGTTAAAGCAAAAATCTTAAGCCATGCTTAATTCAGAAGAAACACGTGCCACTGAAGTTACATACCGTAAAACCTTCGAAGCCCTCCTTAAGCGTGAGGGAGAAGCATGTACCGTTATCTAGGTGCGGTCTGTCGCACATACCCCTGTCGTCGGTACAGTCATCGCACTCGGGGATCTTATCGTCGTCAGACATTTCCTATATATGTTCATAATTCAAAGATTAAAAATTACGGCATGACCTTTGCTAAAATAGGACATATCGAGCGCCTAAAATTTGTCGAAATGGAAATGAATCAACAATCCTCCTAAAAGGTGTAGCATTCTTTGATGACAAAGTGATAATGAAATAAAAAATTATATTGTAAACCTATATTCAAAAAACCTATATGATTACTAGTTTACTATTCTATTCAAAAGACCATTCTACCTATGACATAAAAAACCTATATGCAAATTAATCCACACTTGATTTTTGTAATTCTTTTTCACTTGATTTTGCAAATACATAACTAAAAGTATAAAAAACTAAAAAAGATTCATCTAACATTTATATATCTAGCATTTCTATATAACTAAAAGTATAAAAAACTAAAAAACATTCATCTAACATTTCTATAACTAAAAGTATAAAAAACTAAAAAACATTCATCTAACATTTATATATCTAATTCATCTAACATTTCTATAACTAAAAGTATAAAAAACTAAAAAACAGAAAATAAGAAAATGTGTGTGTGTGTGTGTGCGCGTGTGTGTGTATTCATATGCATGTGTGTGTGTGTGTGGGCTTGATCTATGGGAGGGCGGCCATGGCGGCAGGGGCTCACAGCGGGGCGTCGGGGGCGGTGAGCGCGATAGCGACGGGAGGGCGACGGCGCGCGAGCTCGAGGGAGGGGCGGCGCGCGACGGGGGCGGCGGGCAGCGCGTCGGGGCACTACAAGAAATACGTCAACTTGCGACCATCACTATTGGTCACTGAATGGTCATTGTTTACCATTTGCGACCTTTTTGTGACCAAAAACAGATGGTCAAAAGCTGGCCGTCGTAAACTGAAATTAACGACCTTCTTCGGGATAAGGTCGTGGAAGGCAACGACCAAAACAAAAGGTCGTTGATCCTACGACCTTCTGTTTTGGTCGCTAGCTCTCTGCCCAGGCCACGTCGGATCCGACGTGGCAAGCTGACGTGGCAAAATTGCGACCAAATGAAAAGGTCATTGACAAGAATCAGCCCGGTCCGATTAGGTGTCTATTTGGGCCGAGCCCATTAATTCAGCCCATTTATATATTTTTTTCCTGTCAATTTACGCTAGTTACATGGGCCTAGCCCGGCAATTCGGCCTTTTTATTTCTGGGTGCGGCCTTTTACAGCGTATGATCTTTTATTTTTTGCCATTTTATTTTCCACCGTTTTATATTGGTCCCAAATATCATAATATATACACTGGTCCCACACATCAGAAATTTCAAATGCGCTCAAATTATTTTGGTAAGTGGGTCGCATGAGTCATGTTTCCATTGCACACATTTTCAAATCACATACATAATTACTATTTCATATGAAACAGAAATTGTAATTCTGAAACATACAACATTTCATTCAGAAACGGAGAGAAGATACATGAAATTCTAGAGTTCACAATGCCCAGATAACCCAGCTATTATTACATAACTTGCTATATAAGAATGTCTTGGAGCTTCTTTGAACATCTTTCGTCTTGAATTTACGCAAAATATCTGCCAACAAGAAAACAGAACAACAAGGATAGGGTGAATAACAACAACAGGTGATGGGGTGCTATTTAGTTGTAAGATCAAGTCTGGAAAGAAACATGCATGGAAATTAAGAAGAGCTAGAGCAAGTCTACATGAAAATTAAGAAGTGCTATTTAGTATGGATGCCCTCAAGTTTTCGTGCACGTCATGCCAAGTCAGCCAACACGTAGCATGCATATGGGCCATAAAAATGATCAAATGAGGAAGGGCTGAAGCCAAACAATGGTTCCTCCTTGCAATGATCATAGTTAGATAGCAACGACCTACTACAGTTCATGTTACAACAACACTAGTTCATGTGAGAAACACACAGGGTCCAAAGTACAAACCAAAAACAATCTGACTTGGGTAAACCAGGACATGATGAAACAAAATTATTCATTTTGGATTAAAAGAGGAATATGGTGTCCACCTTATACTACAACATCATCATCAGGATTAAAACAACACATTTATAGTCAGAGTGCTGGATGAGACAAATATCAATTGAAACCAACTAGAGCAGGTGAGCCAGGGATAAGTAGCAGCAGGAAAATAATGGTACATTCACAACTTCAGTTCAGGTAAATATCACCACATGTATCAGTATACGGGCAGCAATAGTATCATCGAGCACAGCAAAACAGCAGCTTGACCCAAACTATACAGTCAGCCTCCTATACACCCAACCTACAGCAGTTGTGGCTACACCCAAACTACAGTAGCAGTTCTACCAGTAGCAACAGATCGAGTCAATTGTCTCACCTACAGCAGCTCACCAGGAGCGAAGTTGAGGAGGACCGGGGCAGGAGCAGCTGGATGCAGGTCGCGGGCGTGGTCGGGGAAGGACGCAGGTCATCCGAGGATCCCGTCGACGCTGTCGCCATCTTGGTTGCCGGAGAGCTGTGGCCTTGGCTGTGTCCACATGCCTGTATCCAGCCTGCAGCCATCATACGTACATTCAGTTTATTCAGCATAATCCTACTGTCATTTCCGAGCGAACTAGCCAGAGTTCTGTAGTGTAAATATGTATCTGAAAAACAAAGCGAGGGCATGGCCATATATATACCTCAGTGATGGCCTCAGCCTCACCAAGTCGCGCTGGTTTTGCATCAACTTAAGCCTGAGGCACAGGCCAGTCACCGTAGCCATACTGCAGTGCTGCACAGTCGGGGTGAATGTTATCCTGCAAAGCAATTGTAAGGTGTGAACAGTGATCCCCAAAAATTCAAGCTAGATGATAGTTCTTGACTTCTTGCATGAAACAAAACAGAGTTCGTGCGAGCAGACTATGTACAGTGCAATGAGAATAATATAGGATGCTTCGCTTGCAATAAGTAAATGCATCCTGAAGGTCGCAGTGAATCAGAGATTGGGACTGCAATTTGCAGTGAATCAGAGATTGGGACTACAATTTCATCCCTAGCAAATATATGTTTCCTGATTATTATTCATTTCCAAATGCAGGAAACCATCCCGGTGACCCATCTTGTCCGAGAGACTGCTGCTGTTATGCAGGAGTTCACGCAATCTAGGTATGCTACTATACTTGGCACTTTCTATTTATTATACTACTAATGAGGTTACGAAATTGTTTAAATCAGTCACTTGTTATTCCTAAATTACTATTAGAACAATAAGTTGCTTGACAGTTTTACCGAAAGCTTCACAATGCCATTTGATGTAACTTGTTTCTGTTAACAAGAATTCAAATATGAAATATAACTTCAATGTTCGTTGATTTTGTCACTTAATTGTGAAACACAACAATCATTTAGGTAATTGCAGAGAATCAGTGAATCAAGAATCAAGAAAACAATAATATACGAGTGTCATAGCCACATTAATATACGAGCCGTAGACGACGCCGACGCCGACGGCGGGGACCCTGGCCACCTGCAAAGCAACATCCATCCCAGGGTGAACGGCGTGGCTGCATCGGTGGCTGGATCCGGACGATGAGGGTTCAGCGCTCCCACAGCAGAGCCGAGGTCTTCGGGCTTATCTTCTCTCTGTGTCGGCCAGTCGAGGTGGAGGAGGAACAACGTCGGCGACACGGTGGCCCAAACTCTGCCTGCCTGCGTTGTTGAGGAAGAGGAGCAGAGAGGAAGTCAAATCGCGACCTTGACTTGGCGTGCATGAGGAAGAGGAAGAGGAAGGGGAGGGGGACGGACCTTGACGAGCAGCTCCATGGCGGGCGTCGAGGGAACGTAGCCTGCCTGTCTCATCTCCTCCTCACGAGCCTGGTGCTGGATCTGGCCGCTGCTGGATCTCGCCATGGCCGTGCGGTGTGGCTAGGTTTAGGGCGCGAGCGAGGAGGGTCCGACCGTGGCCGTGGGGGAGGAGGGGAGGGGAGTGGTCGCCGGTGGCCGGGGTTGGCGGAGAGGATGGAGGTCAGCGGCGGCGGGTTGCGTGGGTGGGCTGGGAATCGAGAGAGACGGAGGAGGAGCGGTGCTCTCCTCTCCTCTGGTGGGTTTCTAGCCACTTGAGGGCGGGGAGGCGTGGGGACTCGGGCTCCTCGCCGTTGACCATGGTGCGGGGGCGGGGCGGGGGCGGCGGCTAGGGTTTTGGCCAAAGGGGGCGGCGGCGGCTAAGGGTGCGGGAGAGAAGGTGGAGAAGGTTGCGGTGGGGAAGTGGGGGCGTGGGGACGTGGGGGTTGTGTTAGGGCTAGGTGGGTGAGAGGGTGAGGGGGCGAGGGCTACCGTTGGATCCAGGAGCATCCAACGGTGCTTGATGCATGATCCGCGTGAGATGGCTATGGCCCAATCAGAACGTAGTACGCGTGTATGACGTTATGACCATCTAGTATTGGACGTTATGACCATCTAAAATTGGTCGTCGTCAAATAAAAATAAAGTGTAAAATCATGTCAGCATTTTATTTTTTATTTTTTGAGTATCCAAAATGAATTTTTTGTGTGAAGAAGATACCAAATATTTGCACAAGGGTGCATCTTGGAATGGCAAACAATGTTACCTCAGGAAGTTTTCATTTTCCTTGGGTGAAAAATTCATTTTCCATTTTTGAGTGCACAAAATAAGTTTTTTTGTGAAGGACCTACCATATATTTGTTGTAAAATTGGACCAAATTATTTTTTTAAATACTAGGCCATATATAATGCATAATTGACCAAATGGTTGGGTGTCAAAAGTTTTGATCCACCTCTCGTGAAAAAGAAAAAATTTCGCCGATTCAGTAGAAAGCGGGTAAAATTTGAACTGCAGCTGCCTCATAGTTTGCTCTTTATTTTTTCCAAAAATCATTTCTAGGTACATAAGTATCTATTTAATCAGAGAAACACAAAAAGTTTTCCAAGATTCAACCACTAGCTAGGAATGGTCAAGCCCGACGTTTTGACCACATTTTGAAACGGGCATGAAAAAATAAAAAAATTAGAAAACCTTCGCATTGTGTCATTATATGTGACCATGTTACCAGGAAAAATAATAAACTTGTCATACGACAATTATTTTAAAAAAGTGTTCTAAAAAATGAGCTATCATGTGTGAAGATGCATGGCTTTCAAGCCAAATGATCAATCTTATGGCCACATTCATGGCATAGTTTGTTCAAATGATCTAACATTGTGCACAAGGGTGCGATTTTTTTTCAAAACTATGACTAAATTTATAGCCTTTTTGAAAACTATTGGGCAGAATGCAAAAATATCAGAAATAGCACCCTGTCGGCCTGGGGTGGGCCGATGGGGGGCCTGTCGGCCTGCTGTGGGCCGACCAGTGGCCTGTCAGCCTCCAGTTGGCCGACCAGTGCGTGTCGGCCTCCACGAAGCCGACTAGTGGCTGTCGGCCTCCAAACGGCCGAGTGGGTTCCTGTCGGCCTCTGGTAAGCCAAAATGTTTTTTTTGTGAAATTTGACTTATTAATGATGTACAATGATTGCCCGTCTTATAAATATTGTAAAAATATTATTTATGCTTCCGCGCAACTATTTTCCTCCATGCTTTCGCACCAACTCTTTCCCTCCATATGTTCCCGCCATATTTTCCCGGCATCCCTTTCCCGCCATATTTTTCCGCCATCCCTTTCCCGCAACCCGTTTCCCACCAACCCCTTCCCGCCACCCATTTCCCGCCAACCCCTTCCCGCCATATGTTCCTGCCACCTTTCCCTCCATACCGCAGTCGTTCTTTCCCGCCATTTTCTCCTCTCTACCTATAAAACCCCCTTCACACGAAGTTGGATAAGCAGTCCATTTTAATGTAGTCGAGATGTCCGATTATCCTTTTGATTGTAGTTTTCACCCTGAGATGAGCAAATGTCTTCTTAGGCTAGCCACCAATTTCAGGATGGACAATAGGATAGTTCCATGGGACGAACTCATCGGTAGTGACACCATACAGAATGAGTTGGCTCACGCATTACGTAGGTCTGGGTGGCCTGAAAGGACCTATGAGGAGGTACGTAAAGAACTTCTTAGGTTGCATGGAAGGTGGAAGAAGGTAGTGCAGACGAAGAGTGAAAATTTTATAAGGACTGCAGCAGAGCATACATATTTATGGACTGCCGACAGCGAAGACGAAGATGATATCTTCATGCCGAGCACCAAGGCCAAGAGTACCGCATCGTCGAAGGGCAAGAGTACCGCATCGTCGAAGGGCAAGAGTACCGCATCGTCGAAGGGCAAGAGTGCCGCATCGTCGAAGGGCAAGAGTACCGCATCGTCGAAGGGCAAGAGTGCTGCATCGTCGAAGGGCAAGAGTACCGCACCGTCGAAGGGCAAGAGTACAGCATCGTCGAAGGGCAAGAGTGCTGCATCGATGGAGGATGACGATGATGCCTTCATGTAGTATGTAAGCTGTATTTTTTAAGTTCAGCCCTACCGTTTATGTGAGATGTACTTGTATCTTAATTATCGGTTGCAGTCTCTTTGGAAATGTAACTCGAATAACAATGCGGATTAATAGTAATATGTCTCTCGCATACATAAAACAATATATGTCTCCTGATCAGATAGAAGCAAGTGCGATAGTAACACATGCGAATAGTCTGAAACTAATATAGATAATGACTCATACATAGATAACGATATCACTGGGGGTAACGACGATGAATCTGGGTCTTCCTCGGACGAGGACCGGAAGGCGATAAGCGATCAGCCGGTGGATGATGCTGATGATTACCACGACCATAGATAACCACGTCTGTCTGTGTCTCCTGCGTCAATGGTGGTGGTGGAGTGTGAAGAACTGTCTGCGAGAACTAATAGGTGTTTGCAGCTCGGTCATCATCGTCGTCGTCGCCGGCTAAGAACGAACCAGCACCACTAAGCATCGGTGACTGGACTGAATGCATGAACGGCTGCGACTGGTTGCCGACTGCGGTAAAGTAAAACATGTAAAATTGATTTGCAAACCTATAATGTTTAAAAGAATGTACAAAGTAGTGTTACCTAGGTCCATCTGATGATGCCAGGAAGAGCCCCCTGGTTCTGAAGGAGGTGGCTGCTGGAAGAAAGAGCTCCCTGGTTGTGAAGGAGGTGTCTTCTGCGAGGAAGAGCTCCCTGGTTGTGAACGCTGCACAGAGGGTCGTGGTTCTGAACGCTGCACAGAGGGTCGAGGTTCTGAACACGGTAGAGAGTGGCATGGCGGACGATGTGCTAGACGAGGAATAGCAACATCCGAAGATCGTCTACATGTAACAGCTGCGTAAATCCCCCGTAGCTTCTCATCAAGATGCCTCAACCATGAGACGTTCTCTCGCGGTGGGATATTATCTCCCCTCTCAAAGCGTTGCATTAAAGCGGAAACCTCCTCTAGCGCCTCGCTTGTCAAGTCACCCTGTACACGGAGAGTTAACCAATTAGATCATTGTTGTATGGCAGACAACACGAATAGTCAACCAATTGTATATGTTCAGGTTAAGAAAAAACTTAACATCTGAGAACCATAGCACGTACCGCGTGGTGTCTGGTTCCCATAACAGAGGCAGTTGGGTACATATCGCTGGTGAGAGGGGCTTCGATCTGATCAGGAGCTGCTGATGGAACCAAGCACATCCTGGTGCTATGCCGGTAACTCTGCAGATACAACCCGAACTTGTCCCAGTCAAAGGGCCGAACCTCATCCCAGATATTTGTCGGCGCAGTAGTCCATTCGTCCACGTAAGGGCTAATGTCGCGAAGCCAAGAATCGTGGGACTTGTTTCCTTCTGCGCGACTGTACCTGAGATTGGCATGCACGTTACATGATTAGTGATATTCTGAATGCAGACCTAAGAACTAAAATAGTATTATTTACTTGTGCACGTGATCTGGTAAGTGTGGAATAACTGGAATGTCAGGCTCTTGGCATAGACCGAACTGTCTCATCACCCTATGAAGAGCCATCTCCTCAACCGTCACGTCGAACACCAACTTGGCCTTGGTCATCCAATAGTGCCGATCTCTAGTGCACAATCCAGAAATCCCAACTGGACACCTGGATAATATAGCCTGATGGGAGTATGGCTCCCAGATAACTTGATCCTCGTGCAAACTATCAAACTACGCCGTTAAGGAGGGGTAGCAGCCCCTCACCTGGCTATGCGCGAACTGTCTCTGTGCATGACCAGAAATAAGCATTAGTAATACTATTGAATGGCAAGTAATAAGCATTAGTAATTCATATTGTTACTTAATATGAAAATACCTCTCTCCGCGTCTAAACAGATCCCATAGTAGGCAAGTCACCGATAGCAGGCACGTAAGTCCCAGCCATGTCCTCCAAACCAAAAGGTCTATCAACGTAGACATAGGGTGGACCAATAGGGAATCTCTCGTATGACCAGAGCTGCAATAATAGTGGACATCCAACAATACCTGATTTTCTAGCCTTCAACGAGCAAGCTTTGCACAGGCCTCTGTACGTAGCCGCTAACACAGCAGAACCAAAACTCCTCTGCAGAATGTCCCCAGGGCAACGTGCGTTAGCTATCTCTCGTGCAATACCGATGAGTCGTGCATCTACAGTGGTCACGTGGTTCTCCGTGAACATCGTCTTGCCGAACATCCACAAAATATATGCCTCTAGGGATCGGTCAATCTGTGCCTCTGACAACTGAACATCGGGATATCCTAAGGAGATAATCTACATAGAAACCAAACGATTGTTTGAACTATGCAATGAGGACAACAATGAAAACATCAGTTTTTAAACTGGCCATGAAGGTTACCTGAAACTGGGTCAACCACTTAAAATGAGGCCCATGAGTATCGTTGTCTAGGACCTTAGCAGTTGGCACCGCAGCCAAAAAACGGCCCTGCATCAATGCTAGCCAACCAGATTCTGCCTCTAAAGGACCTATGGCAGCACCGGCCAGAGGTAATCCCAACAAGTAAGACACATCCTGTAAAGTAGGCGCCATCTCTCCCCAGGGAAAGTGAAACATATGTGTCTCTAGTCTCCATCTATCTACTAAGCAGGTAATGAGTGACTTGTCGTAAGAGAAACATTTCACTTGCCTCTTGCGTAACTGCATTGGTTCACCTGCCTCATCCAATTGCGGATGTTCAACCCACTCATCCAATGTACCCTCAACCAGCCGTGCCAAGCGTAAAAGTCCAGCCCAACTTAACCTACAAAATAAAGAGAATGTAGCATACAGTTAGCGGCTATCAAAATGATCTCAAACATAGTAAGTCATTATACCGACACATACCTATTAACCCATGAATGGTGTATCATCCAGTTAGACTTTGGGGTGCGAGTGACCAACACGTCTAAATTCTTGCCCGCTTCCATAAGTGCGGCCCGGTGCCCTCTATCAATATTACGATTAAGCAACGGATACGAAGCCATATCTGCAATTCGAACAACAAATCTCAGGTGCAAATTAAAACATAGTCCAGACATATTACAAAATAAAACATAGTCCAGACATATTACAAAATAAAACATAGTCCAGACATATTACAAATTAGAACATAGTCAAATAATATTACAAATTAAAACATAGTCCAACACATATTACAAATTGAAACATAGTCCAACACATTATATAGCTTGTGAGTTATTTCTTCCTCGTCCGCCCCTTCGGCCTCGACTGCCACGACCACCACGACTGCCATGACCACGTCCGCCTCTTCCTACTGTTGTCGCAGTCGTCGATGTAGAAGCACTCGTCGATGTGGAAGCACCGTCTTTGTTCAGGTCGGGACAATATTTCATCCTATGCCCATAAGCCGCGCATAGCAAACATTGTCTGGTTGCTCCACCAGCTTCAGATTGGTCCATATCATTTCGGATGCGCTTTACCTTACGTCTGCCCCTGCTTGTTCGCTGAAGTTCTGGATCCGGGATGTATACTCTCTCCCCATCGTTTACCTTGTTGAAATTGCCGACTACTCTAAACCCTGTCATCTCACCTGTCCAGACATTGAGTACTGCATCTTTTAAATAGTATGGGGACACGAAGGAGATAGCGTCCAACTCAATCTGGCCACAGGCAGCCAACACATGTGAGCAAGGCAGGTGCAACAACTTCGGTTTGTTGCATGTACACTCACAAGTTGGATAAAATTCTGTTCCAATTTTTACCTCGTGTGTCTTCACCTCATTTGCAGAACCAAAACCATCTGTAGGAAGCTGAACCTCATACCTCCTTTCCTGATTACCTATGAGTCTGACAGTGTGCTTCTTTGCTTTCTCTATCTTCTTTGCCATGTACTCCATGACACGGCTACAATAAGGTGTGTTCTGGTTATCTGCAATATGCTTCTTTGCTAACTAGTAGTCCAGCCCAAAACTAGTAGTCAACCAGTACTTCAACTGTCTAATGTCCATTCTGTTCGGGTCTGAAAGTGTCATGACGCCATTTTTAAACTCGCTAAGATCAACCCCCAACTCATTATATCAAACATTACCAGGGCCGTAGTAAACAGTCAAATTTACTGATTCAGACATTTTGACCTGTCAGACATTGCCACCTTCTCATTAATCGCAACGAACAAAAATATTACCGGCTACACTAAAAAAAATATTACCGGCTACACTAACTAAAAATATTACCGGCTACACTAAAAAAAAATATTACCGGCTACAACACTAAAAAAATTTACCTACCACGGCTACACTTAACTCAAATATTACCGGCTACACTAAAAAAAATATTACCGGCTACACTAACTACAAATATTGCCGGCTACACTAACAAAAATATTACCGGCTAATAAAAATATTACTGGCTACACTAACTACAAATATTACCGGTTACACTAACTAAAAATATTACCGGCTACACTAACTAAAAATATTACCGGCTACAAAAATATTTGTGACGACATTGGTATACCTTTGACGCGTGTGTCCCCTTCTTCTTCGTCCTCTCTTCAACTCAGCGGCACCGGCCACCTCGCGGAATCCTTGCACCACCGGACACCACCACCGGAACTCCAACTCACCACCACATCCTCCTCACCACCACCACCTCCTACTCACCACCATGCACAAAAAACTACACCATAGCAAAAAAAAATACCGTACGCCGACGGAGAATGCTATGATCTATTGTTTCTGCGGGTTGGATATGAAAATGTGTGGACAAGGGAAGAGATCGGTGCGAAGTGGTGAGCAACAGAGAGTTAGAAGAGAGAGAGCAAGAATGAGAAGCTAGAGGAAGAAGAAAGGAGCCCGTCGGGCTTATCCACCCGGACAGGCCACCTATCGGTCGCCAGAAGGCCGACAGGCACCTATCGGCCTCCAGGAAGCCGATAGGCCCCCCATCGGCCGCCAGAAGGCCGACAGGCCCCCCATCGGCCCACTCCAGGCCGACAAGCCCCCCATCGGAAGATGCATGGCTTTTAAGCTAAATGATCAATCTTATGGCCACATTCATGGCATAGTTTGTTCAAATGATCTAATATTGTGCACAAGGCTGCATCTTGGAATGGCAAACAATGTTGCCTAAGGAAGTTTTCATTTTCTTTGGGCGGAAATTTCATTTTCCATTTTTCGAGTGCCCCAAATGAGTTTTTTTGTGAAGGACTTACCATATATTTGTTGCAACATTGTACCAAATCAATTTTATAAAATACTAGGCCATATATAATGCACAATTGACCAAATGGTTGTGTGTCAAAAGTTTCGATCCACCTCTCGTGAAAAAGACAAATTTCCGCCGATTCAGTAGAAAGCGGGTAAAATTTGAACTGCAGCTGCCTCATAGTTTGCTCTTTATTTTTTCCAAAAATATTTTCTAAGTACATAAGTATCTATTTAATCAGAGAAACACAAAAAGTTTTCCAAGATTCAACCACAAGCTAGGAACGGTCATGCCCGTCGTTTTGACCGCATTTTGAAACGGGCAAAAAATTTCAAAAAAAATCAAAAAATTAGAAAACCTTCGCATTGTGTCATTATATGTGACCATGTTACCAGGAAAAAATAATAAACTTGTCATACGGCAATTATTTTAAAAAAGTGTTCTCAGAAATGAGCTATCATGTGTGAAGATGCATTGCTTTCAAGCCAAATGATCAATCTTATGGCCACAGTCATGGCATAGTTTGTTCAAATGATCTAATATTGTGCACAAGGGTGCATCTTGGAATGGCAAACAATGTTGCCTAAGGAAGTTTTCATTTTCTTTGGGCGGAAATTTTATTTTCCATTTTTCGAGTGCCCAAAATGAGTTTTTTTGTGAAGGACTTACCATATATTTGTTGCAAAATTGTACCAAATCAATTTTATAAAATACTAGGCCATATATAATGCATAATTTACCAAATGGTTGGGTGTCAAAAGTTTCGATCCATCTCTCGTGAAAAAGACAAATTTCCGCCGATTCAGTAGAAAGCGGGTAAAATTTGAACTGCAGCTGCCTCATAGTTTGCTCTTTATTTTTTCCAAAATCATTTCTAGGTACATAAGTATATATTTAATAAGAGAAACACAAAAAGTTTTCCAAGATTCAACCACTAGCTAGGAACGGTCATGCCCGCCGTTTTGACCGCATTTTGAAACGGGCATAAAAATTTCAAAAAAAATCAAAAAATTAGAAAACCTTCACATTGTGTCATTATATGTGACCATGTTACTAGGAAAAAAAATAAACTTGTCATACGCCAATTATTTTAAAAAAGTGTTCTCAGTAATGAGCTATCATGTGTGAAGATGCATGGTTTTCAAGCCAAATGATCAATCTTATGGCCACATTCATGGCATAGTTTGTTCAAATGATCTAATATTGTGCACAAGGGTGCATCTTGGAATGGCAAACAATGTTGCCTAAGGAAGTTTTCATTTTCTTTGGTCAGAAATTTCATTTTCCATTTTTCGAGTGCCCCAAATGAATTTTTTTGTGAAGGACTTACCAT
Source organism: Thinopyrum elongatum (assembly GCA_011799875.1). Taxonomy (NCBI): domain Eukaryota; kingdom Viridiplantae; phylum Streptophyta; class Magnoliopsida; order Poales; family Poaceae; genus Thinopyrum; species Thinopyrum elongatum. Next base: position 634,971,288 of record CM022298.1, read on the forward strand.
ATATTTGTTGCAAAATTGTACCAAATCAATTTTATAAAATACTAGGCCATATATAATGCACAATTAACCAAATGGTTGGGTGTCAAAAGTTTCGATCCACCTCTCGTGAAAAAGACAAATTTCCGCCGATTTAGTAGAAAGCGGGTAAAATTTAAACTGCAGCTGCCTCATAGTTTGCTCTTTATTTTTTCTAAAAATCATTTCTAGGTACATAAGTATCTATTTAATCAGATAAACACAAAAAAATTTCCAAGATTCAACCACTAGCTAGGAACGGTCATGCCCGCCGTTTTGACCGCATTTTGAAACGGGCATAAAAATTTAAAAAAAAATCAAAAAATTAGAAAACCTTCGTATTGTTTTCATTATATGTGACGATGTTACCAGGAAAAATAATAAACTTTTCATACGGCAATTATTTTAAAAAAGTGTTCTCAGAAATGAGCTATCATGTGTGATGATGCATGGCTTTCAAGCTAAATGATCAATCTTATGGCCACATTCATGGCATAGTTTGTTCAAATGATCTAATATTGTGCACAAGGGTGCATTTTGGAATGGCAAACAGTGTTGCCTAAGGAAGTTTTCATTTTCTTTGGGCGGAAATTTCATTTTCCATTTTTCGAGTGCCCAAAATGAGTTTTTTTGTGAAGGACTCACCATATATTTGTTGCAAAATTGTACCGAATCAATTTTATAAAATACTAGGCCATATATAATGCACAATTGACAAAATGGTTGTGTGTCAAAAGTTTCGATCCACCTCTCGTCAAAAAGACAAATTCCCGACGATTTAGTAGAAAGCGGGTAAAATTTGAACTGCAGCTGCCTCATAGTTTGCTCTTTATTTTTTCCAAAAAACATTTCTAGGTACATAAGTATCTATTTATTAAGAGAAACACAAAAAGTTTTCCAAGATTCAACCACTAGCTAGGAACGGTCATGCCCGCCGTTTTGACCGCATTTTGAAACGGGCATAAAAATTTCAAAAAAAATCAAAAAATTAGAAAACCTTCACATTGTGTCATTATAGGTGACGATGTTACCAGGAAAAATAATAAACTTGTCATACGACAATTATTTAAAAAAAAGTGTTCTCAGAAATGAGCTATCATGTGTGAAGATGCATGGCTTTCAAGCCAAATGATCAATCTTATGGCCACATTCATGGCATAGTTTGTTCAAATGATCTAATATTGTGCACAAGGGTGCATCTTCGAATGGCAAACAATGTTGCCTAAGGAAGTTTCCATTTTCTTTGGGCGGAAATTTCATTTTCCATTTTTCGAGTGCCCAAAATGAGTTTTTTGTGAAGGACTTACCATATATTTGTTGCAAAATTGTACCAAATCAATTTTATAAAATACTAGGCCATATATAATGCACAATTAACCAAATGGTTGGTGTCAAAAGTTTCGATCCACCTCTCGTGAAAAAGACAAATTTCCGCCGATTTAGTAGAAAGCGGGTAAAATTTGAACTGCAGCTGCCTCATAGTTTGCTCTTTATTTTTTCCAAAAATCATTTATAGGTACATAAGTATATATTTAATCAGAGAAACACAAAAAGTTTTCCAAGATTCAACCACTAGCTAGGAACGGTCATGCCCGCCGTTTTGACCGCAATTTGAAACGGGCATAAAAATTTCAAAAAAAATCAAAAAATTAGAAAACCTTCGCATTGTGTCATTATATGTGACCATGTTACCAGGAAAAATAACAAACTTTTCATACGGTAATTATTTTTAAAAAGTGTTCTCAGAAATGAGTTATCATGTGTGAAGATGCATGGCTTTCAAGCCAAATGATCAATCTTATGGCCACATTCATGGCATAGTTTGTTCAAATGATCTAATATTGTGCAAAAGGGTGCATCTTGAAATGGCAAACAATGTTACCTAAGGAAGTTTTCATTTTCTTTGTGCGGAAATTTCATTTTCCATATTTCGAGTGCCCCAAATGAGTTTTTTTTTAAGGACTTACCATATATTTGTTGCAAAATTGTACCAAATCAATTTTATAAAATACTAGGCCATATATAATGCACAATTGACCAAATGGTTGGGTGTCAAAAGTTTCGATCCACCTCTCGTGAAACAGACAAATTTCCGCCGATTCAGTAGAAAGCGGGTAAAATTTGAACTGCAGCTTCCTCATAGTTTGCTCTTTATTTTTTCCAAAAATCATTACTAGGTACATAAGTATCTATTTAATCAGAGAAACACAAAAAAATTCCAAGATTCAACCACTAGCTAGGACCGGTCATGCCCGCCGTATTGACCGCATTTTGAAACGGGCATAAAAATTTCAAAAAAAATCAAAAAATTAGAAAGCTTCACATTGTGTCATTATATGTGACCATGTTACCAGGAAAAATAATAAACTTGTCATACGGCAATTATTTTAAAAAAGTGTTCTCAGAAATGAGCTATCATGTGTGAAGATGCATGGCTTTCAAGCCAAATGATCAATCTTATGGCCACATTCATGGCATAGTTTGTTCAAATGATCTAATATTGTGCCAAAGGGTGCATCTTGGAATGGCAAACAATGTTACCTAAGGAAGTTTTCATTTTCTTTGGGCGGAAATTTCATTTTCCATTTTTCGAGTGCCCCAAATGAGTTTTTTTTGAAGGACTTACCATATATTTGTTGCAAAATTGTACCAAATCAATTTTATAAAATACTAGGCCATATACAATGCACAATTGACCAAATGGTTGGGTGTCAAAAGTTTCGATCCACCTCTCGTGAAACAGACAAATTTCCGCCGATTCAGTAGAAAGCGGGTAAAATTTGAACTGCAGCTTCCTCATAGTTTGCTCTTTATTTTTTCCAAAAATCATTACTAGGTACATAAGTATCTATTTAATCAGAGAAACACAAAAAAATTCCAAGATTCAACCACTAGCTAGGACCGGTCATGCCCGCCGTTTTGACCGCATTTTGAAACGGGCATAAAAATTTCAAAAAAAATCAAAAAATTAGAAAGCTTCACATTGTGCCATTATATGTGACCATGTTACCAGGAAAAATAATAAACTTGTCATAAGGCAATTATTTTTAAAAAGTGTTCTCAGAAATGAGCTATCATGTGTGAAGATGCATGGCTTTCAAGCCAAATGATCAATCTTATGGCCACATTCATGGCATAGTTTGTTCAAATGATCTAATATTGTGCACAAGGGTGCATCTTGGAATGGCAAACAATGTTGCCTAAGGAAGTTTTCATTTTCTTTGGGCGGAAATTTCATTTTCCATTTTTCGAGTGCCCAAAATGAGTTTTTTTGTGAAGTACTTACCATATATTTGTTGCAAAATTGTACCAAATCAATTTTATAAAATACTAGGAAATATATAATGCACAATTGACCAAATGTTTGGGTGTCAAAAGTTTCCATCCACCTCTCGTGAAAAAGACAAATTTCCACCGATTCAGTAGAAAGCGGGTAAAATTTGAACTGCAGCTGCCTCATAGTTTGCTCTTTATTTTTTAGAAAAATCATTTCTAGGTACATAAGTATCTGTTTAATCATAGAAACACAAAAAGTTTTCCAAGATTCAACCACTAGCTAGGAACGGTCATGCCCGCCGTTTTGACCGCATTTTGAAACGGGCATAAAAATTTCAAAAAAAATCAAAAAATTAGAAAACCTTCGCATTGTGTCATTATATGTGACCATGTTACCAGGAAAAATAATAAACTTGTCATACGGCAATTATTTTAAAAAAGTGTTCTCAGAAATGAGGTATCATGTGTGAAGATGCATTGCTTTCAAGCCAAATGATCAATCTTATGGCCACATTCATGGCATAGTTTGTTCAAATGATCTAATATTGTGCACAAAGGTGCATCTTGGAATGGCAAACAATGTTGCCTAAGGAAGTTTTCATTTTCTTTGGGCGGAAATTTTATTTTCCATTTTTCGAGTGCCCAAAATGAGTTTTTTTGTGAAGGACTTACCATATATTTGTTGCAAAATTGTACCAAATCAATTTTATAAAATACTAGGCCATATATAATGCATAATTTACCAAATGGTCGGGTGTCAAAAGTTTCGATCCATCTCTCGTGAAAAAGACAAATTTCTGCCGATTCAGTAGAAAGCGGGTAAAATTTGAACTGCAGCTGCCTCATAGTTTGCTCTTTATTTTTTCCAAAAATCATTTCTAGGTACATAAGTATATATTTAATAAGAGAAACACAAAAAGTTTTCCAAGATTCAACCACTAGCTAGGAACGGTCATGCCCGCCGTTTTGACCGCATTTTGAAAGGGCATAAAAAATTTCAAAAAAAATCAAAAAATTAGAAAACCTTCGCATTGTGTCATTATATGTGACCATGTTACTAGGAAAAATAATAAACTTGTCATACGCCAATTATTTTAAAAAAGTGTTCTCAGTAATGAGCTATCATGTGTGAAGATGCGTGGTTTTCAAGCCAAATGATCAATCTTATGGCCACATTCATGGCATAGTTTGTTGAAATGATCTAATATTGTGCACAAGGGTGCATCTTGGAATGGCAAACATTGTTGCCTATGGAAGTTTTCATTTTCTTTGGTTGGAAATTTCATTTTCCATTTTTCGAGTGCCCCAAATGAATTTTTTTGTGAAGGACTTACCATATATTTGTTGCAAAATTGTACCAAATCAATTTTATAAAATACTAGGCCATATATAATGCACAATTAACCAAATGGTTGGGTGTCAAAAGTTTCGATCCACCTCTCGTGAAAAAGACAAATTTCCGCCGATTTAGTAGAAAGCGGGTAAAATTTGAACTGCAGCTGCCTCATAGTTTGCTCTTTATTTTTTCAAAAAATCATTTCTAGGTACATAAGTATCTATTTAATCAGATAAACACAAAAAAATTTCCAAGATTCAACCACTAGCTAGGAACGGTCATGCCCGCCGTTTTGACCGCATTTTGAAACGGGCTTAAAAATTTCAAAAAAAATCAAAAAATTAGAAAACCTTCGTATTGTTTCATTATATGTGACGATGTTATCAGGAAAAATAATAAACTTGTCATACGGCAATTATTTTAAAAAAGTGTTCTCACAAATGAGCTATCATGTGTGATGATGCATGGCTTTCAAGCTAAATGATCAATCTTATGGCCACATTCATGGCATAGTTTGTTCAAATGATCTAATATTGTGCACAAGGGTGCATCTTGGAATGGAAAACAATGTTGCCTATGGAAGTTTTCATTTTCTTTGGTTGGAAATTTCATTTTCCATTTTTTGAGTGCCCCAAATGAATTTTTTTGTGAAGGACTTACCATATATTTGTTGCAAAATTGTACCAAATCAATTTTATAAAATACTAGGCCATATATAATGCACAATTAACCAAATGGTTGGCTGTCAAAAGTTTCGATCCACCTCTCGTGAAAAAGACAAATTTCCTTCGATTTAGTAGAAAGCGGGTAAAATTTGAACTGCAGCTGCCTCATAGTTTGCTCTTTATTTTTTTCAAAAAATCATTTCTAGGTACATAAGTACCTATTTAATCAGATAAACACAAAAAAATTTCCAAGATTCAACCACTAGCTAGGAACGGTCATGCCCGCCGTTTTGACCGCATTTTGAAACGGGCATAAAAATTTCAAAAAAAATCAAAAAATTAGAAAACCTTCGTATTGTTTCATTATATGTGACGATGTTATCAGGAAAAATAATAAACTTGTCATACGGCATCTATTTTAAAAAAGTGTTCTCAGAAATGAGCTATCATGTGTGATGATGCATGGCTTTCAAGCTAAATGATCAATCTTATGGCCACATTCATGGCATAGTTTGTTCAAATGATCTAATATTGTGCACAAGGGTGCATCTTGGAATGGCAAACAGTGTTGCCAAAGGAAGTTTTCATTTTCTTTGGGCGGAAATTTCATTTTCCATTTTTCGAGTGGCCAAAATGAGTTTTTTTGTGAAGGACTTACCATATATTTGTTGCAAAATTGTACCAAATCAATTTTATAAAATACTAGGCCATATATAATGCACAATTGACCAAATGGTTGGGTGTCAAAATTTTCCATCCACCTCTCGTGAAAAAGACAAATTTCCACCGATTCAGTAGAAAGCGGGTAAAATTTGAACTGCAGCTGCCTCATAGTTTGCTCTTTATTTTTTACAAAAATCATTTCTAGGTACATAAGTATCTATTTAATCATAGAAACACAAAAAGTTTTCCAAGATTCAACAACTAGCTAGGAATGGTCATGCCCGCCGTTTTGACCGCATTTTGAAACGGGCATAAAAATTTCAAAAAAAATCAAAAAATTAGAAAACCTTCGCATTGTGTCATTATATGTGACCATGTTACCAGGAAAAATAGTAAAATTGTCATACGGCAATTATTTTAAAAAAGTGTTCTCAGAAATGAGCTATCATGTGTGAAGATGCATGGCTTTCAAGTCAAATGATCAATCTTATGGCCACATTCATGGCATAGTTTGTTAAAATGATCTAATATTGTGCACAAGGGTGCATCTTGGAATGGTAAACAATGTTGCCTAAGGAAGTTTTCATTTTCTTTGGGCGGAAATTTCGTTTTCCATTTTTCGAGTGCCCAAAATGAGTTTTTTTGTGAAGGACTTACCATATATTTGTTGCAAAATTGTACCAAATAAATTTTATAAAATACTAGGCCATATATAATGCACAATTTACCCAATGGTTGGGTGTCAAAAGTTTCGATCCACCTCTCGTGAAAAAGACAAATTTCCGCCGATTTAGTAGAAAGTGGGTAAAATTTGAACTGCAGCTGCCTCATAGTTTGCTCTTTATTTTTTACAAAAATCATTTCTAGGTACATAAGTATCTATTTAATCAGAGAAACACAAAAAAAATTCCAAGATTCAACCACTAGCTAGGAACGGTCATGCCCGCCGTTTTGATCGCATTTTGAAACGGGCATAAAAATTTCCAAAAAAATCAAAAAATTAGAAAACCTTCGCATTGTGTCATTATATGTGACCATGTTACCATAAAAAATAATAAACTTGTCATACGTCAATTATTTTAAAAAAGTGTTCTCAGAAATGAGCTATCATGTGTGAAGATGCATGGCTTTCAAGCCAAATGATCGATCTTATGGCCACATTCATGGCATAGTTTGTTCAAATGATCTAATATTGTGCACAAGGGTGCATCTTGGAATGGCAAACAATGTTGCCTAAGGATGTTTTCATTTTCTTTGGGCGGAAATTTCATTTTCCATTTTTCGAGTGCCCAAAATGAGTTTTTTTGTGAAGTACTTACCATATATTTGTTGCAAAATTGTACCAAATCAATTTTATAAAAAACTAGGCCATATATAATGCACAATTGACCAAATTTTTGGGTGTCAAAAGTTTCGATCCAGCTCTCGTGAAAAAGACAAATTTTCGCCGATTCAGTAGAAAGCGGGTAAAATTTGAACTGCAGCTGCCTCATAGTTTTCTCTTTATTTTTTCCAAAAATCATTTCTAGGTACATAAGTATCTATTTAATCATATAAACACAAAAAGTTTTCCAAGATTCAACCACTAGCTAGGAACGGTCATGCCCGCCATTTTGACCGCATTTTGAAACGGGCATAAAAATTTCAAAAAATTAGAAAACCTTCGCATTGTGTCATTATATGTGACCATGTTACCAGGAAAAATAATAAACTTGTCATACGGCAATTATTTTAAAAAAGTGTTCTAAAAAATGAGCTATCATGTGTGAAGAAGATGCATGGCTTTCAAGCTAAATGATCAATCTTATGGCCACATTCATGGCATAGTTTGTTCAAATGATCTAATATTGTGCACAAGGGTGCATCTTGGAATGGCAAACAATGTTGCCTAAGGAAGTTTTCATTTTCTTTGGGCGGAAATTTCATTTTCCATTTTTCGAGTGCCCAAAATGAGTTTTGTTGTGAAGGACTTACCATATATTTGTTGCAAAATTGTACCAAATCAATTTTATAAAATACTAGGCCATATATAATGCACAATTGACCAAATGGTTGGGTGTCAAAAGTTTCGATCCACCTCTCGTGAAAAAGACAAATTTCCGCCGATTCAGTAGAAAGCGGGTAAAATTTGAACTGCAGCTGCCTCATAGTTTGCTCTTTATTTTTTCGAAAAATCATTTCTAGGTACATAAGTATCTATTTAATCAGATAAACACAAATTTTTTTCCAAGATTCAAGCACTAGCTAGGAACGGTCATGCCCGCCGTTTTGATTGCATTTTGAAACGGGCATAAAAATGTCAAAAAAAATCAAAAAATTAGAAAACCTTCGCATTGTGTCATTATATGTGACCATGTTACCATAAAAAATAATAAACTTGTCATACGTCAATTATTTTAAAAAAGTGTTCTCAGAAATGAGCTATCATGTGTGAAGATGCATGGCTTTCAAGCCAAATGATCGATCTTATGGCCACATTCATGGCATAGTTTGTTCAAATGATCTAATATTGTGCACAAGGGTGCATATTGGAAAGGCAAATAATGTTGCCTAAGGAAGTTTTCATTTTCTTTGGGCGGAAATTTCATTTTTCATTTTTTGAGTGCCCAAAATGAGTTTTTTTGTGAAGGACTTACCATATATTTGTTGCAAAATTGTACCAAATCAATTTTATAAAATACTAGACCATATATAATGCACAATTGACCAAATGGTTGGGTGTCAAAAGTTTCTATCCACCTCTCGTGAAAAAGACAAATTTCCGCCGATTTAGTAGAAAGCGGGTAAAATTTGAACTGCAGCTGCCTCATAGTTTGCTCTTTATTTTTTCAAAAAATCATTTCTAGGTACATAAGTATCTATTTAATTAGAGAAACACAAAAAAATTTCCAAGATTCAACCACTAGCTAGGAACGGTCATGCCCGCTGTTTGGACCGCATTTTGAAACGGGCATAAAAATTTAAAAAAAAATCAAAAAATTAGAAAACCTTCTCATTGTGTCATTATATGTGACCATGTTACCAGGAAAAATAATAAACTTGTCATACGTCAATTATTTTAAAAAAGTGTTCTCAAAAATGAGCTATCATGTGTGAAGATGCATGTCTTTCAAACTAAATGATCAATCTTATGGCCATATTCATGGCATAGTTTGTTCAAATGATCTAATATTGTGCACAAGGGTGCATCTTGGAATGGCAAACAATGTTGCCTAAGGAAGTTTTCATTTTCTTTGGGCGGAAATTTCATTTTCCATTTTTCGATTGCCCAAAATGAGTTTTTTTGTGAAGGACTTACCCTATATTTGTTGCAAAATTGTACCAAATCAATTTTATAAAATACTAGGCCATATATAATGCACAATTTACCAAATGGTTGGGTGTCAAAAGTTTTGTTCCACCTCTCGTGAAAAAGACAAATTTCCGCCGATTCAGTAGAAAGCGGGTAAATTTTGAACTGCAGATGCCTCATAGTTTGCTCTTTATTTTTTCCAAAAATCATTTCTAGGTACATAAGTATCTGTTTAATCAGAGAAACACAAAAAGTTTTCCAAGATTCAACCACTAGCTAGGAACGGTCATGCCCGCCGTTTTGACCGCATTTTGAAACGGGCATAAAAATTAAAAAAAATCAAAAAATTAGAAAACCTTCGCATTGTGTCATTATATGTGACGATGTTACCAGGAAAAATAATAAACTTGTCATACGACAATTATTTTGAAAAAGTGTTCTCAGAAATGAGCTATCATGTGTGAAGATGCATGGCTTTCAAGCCAAATGATCAATCTTATGGCCACATTCAAGGCATAGTTTGTTGAAATAATCTAATATTGTGTACAAGGGTGCATCTTGGAATGGCAAACAAAGTTGCCTAAGGAAGTTTTCATTTTCTTTGGGCGGAAATTTCATTTTCCATTTTTCGAGTGCCCAAAATGAGTTTTTTTGTGAAGGACTTACCATATATTTGTTGCAAAATTGTACCAAATCAATTTTATAAAATACTAGGCCATATAAAATGCACAATTGACCAAATGGTTGGGTGTCAAAAGTTTTGATCCACCTCTCATGAAAAAGACAAATTTCCGCCGATTCAGTAGAAAGCGGGTAAAATTTGAACTGCAGCTGCCTCATAGTTTGCTCTTTATTTTTTCCAAAAATCATTTCTAGGTACATAAGTATCTATATAATCAGAGAAACACAAAAAATTTTCCAAGATTCAACCACTAGCTAGGAACGGTCATGCCCGCCGTTTTGACCGCATTTTGAAACGGGCATAAAAATTTCAAAAAAAATCAAAAAATTAGAAAACCTTCGCATTGTGTCATTATATGTGACCATGTTACCAGGAAAAATAATAAACTTATCATATGGCAATTATTTTAAAAAAGTGTTCTCAGAAATGAGCTATCATGTGTGAAGATGAATGGCTTTCAAGCCAAATGATCAATCTTATGGCCACATTCATGGCATAGTTTATTCAAATGATCTAAAATTGTGCACAAGGGTGCATCTTGGAATGGCAAACAATGTTGCCTAAGGAAGTTTTCATTTTCTTTGGGCGGAAATTTCATTTTCCATTTTTCGAGTGCCCAAAATGAGTTTTTTTGTGAAGGACTTACCATATATTTGTTGCAAAATTGTACCAAATCAATTTTATAAAATACTAGGGCATATATAATGCACAATTGACCAAATGGTTGGGTGTCAAAAGTTTCGATCCACCTCTCGTGAAAAAGACAAATTTCCGCTGATTCAATAGAAAGCGGGTAAAATTTGAACTGCAGCTGCCTCATAGTTTGCTCTTTATTTTTTCCAAAAATTATTTCTAGGTACATAAGTATCTATATAATCAGATAAACACAAAAAAATTTCCAAGATTCAACCACTAGCTAGGAACGGTCATGCCCGCCGTTTTGACCGCATTTTGAAACGGGCATAAAAATTTCAAAAAAAATCAAAAAATTAGAAAACCTTCGCATTGTGTCATTATATGTGACCATGTTACCAGGAAAAATAATAAACTTATCATACGGCAATTATTTTAAAAAAGTGTTCTCAGAAATGAGTTATCATGTGTGAAGATGAACGGCTTTCAAGCCAAATGATCAATCTTATGGGCACATTCATGGCATAGTTTGTTCAAATGATCTAATATTGTGCACAAGAGTGCATCTTGGAATGGCAAACAATGTTGCCTAAGGAAGTTTTCATTTTCTTTGGGCGGAAATTTCATTTTCCATTTTTCGAGTGCCCAAAATGAGTTTTTTTGTGAAGTACTTACCATATATTTGTTGCAAAATTGTACCAAATCAATTTTATAAAATACTAGGCCATATATAATGCACAATTGACCAAATGGTTGGGTGTCAAAAGTTTCGATCCACCTCTCGTGAAAAAGACAAATTTCCGCGGATTCAGTAGAAAGCGGGTAAAATTTGAACTGCAGCTGCCTCATAGTTTGCTCTTTATTTTTTCCAAAAATCATTTCTAGGTACAAAAGTATCTATATAATCAGATAAATACAAAAAAATTTCCAAGATTCAACCACTAGCTAGGAACGGTCATGCCCGCCGTTTTGACCGCATTTTGAAACGGGCATAAAAATTTCAAAAAAAATCAAAAAATTAGAAAACCTTCGCATTGTGTCATTATATGTGACCATGTTACCAGGAAAAATAATAAACTTATCATACGGCAATTATTTTAAAAAAGTGTTCTCAGAAATGAGCTATCATGTGTGAAGATGAATGGCTTTCAAGCCAAATGATCAATCTTATGGCCACATTCATGGCATAGTTTGGTCAAATGATCTAATATTGTGCACAAGGGTGCATCTTGGAAAGGCAAACAATGTTGCCTAAGGAAGTTTTCATTTTCTTTGGGCGGAAATTTCATTTTCCATTTTTCGATTGCCCAAAATGAGTTTTTTTGTGAAGGACTTACCCTATATTTGTTGCAAAATTGTACCAAATCAATTTTATGAAATACTAGGCCATATATAATGCACAATTTACCAAATGGTTGGGTGTCAAAAGTTTTGATCCACCTCTCGTGAAAAAGACAAATTTCCGCCGATTCAGTAGAAAGCGGGTAAAATTTGAACTGCAGCTGCCTCATAGTTTGCTCTTTATTTTTTCCAAAAATCATTTCTAGGTACATAAGTATCTATTTAATCAGAGAAACAATTTTTTTTTGCTAAGATTCAACCACTAGCTAGGAACGGTCAAGCCCGCCGTTTTGACTGCATTTTGAAACGGGCATAAAAATTTCAGAAAAAATTCAAAAAATTAGAAAACCTTCGCATTGTGTCATTATATGTGACCATGTTACCAGGAAAAATAATAAACTTGTCATACGGCAATTATTTTAAAAAAGTGTTCTCAGAAATGAGCTATCATGTGTGAAGATGCATGGCTTTCAATCCAAATGATCAATCTTATGGCCACATTCATGGCATAGTTTGTTCAAATGATCTAATATTGTGCACAAGGGTGCGTCTTGGAATGGCAAACAATGTTGCCTAAGGAAGTTTTCATTTTCTTTGGGCAGAAATTTCATTTTCCATTTTTCGAGTGCCCAAAATGAGTTTTTTTGTGAAGGACTTACCATATATTTGTTGCAAAATTGTACCAAATAAATTTTATAAAATACTAGGCCATATGTAATGCACAATTGACTGAATAGTTGGGTGTCAAAAGTTTCGATCCACCTCTCGTGAAAAGGACAAATTTCCGGCGATTTATTAGAAAGCGGGTAAAATTTGAACTGCAGCTGCCTCATAGTTTGCTCTTTATTTTTTCCAAAAATAATTTATAGGTACATAAGTATCTATTTAATCAGAGAAACACAAAATTTTTTCCAAGATTCAACCACTAGCTAGGAACGGTCATGCCCTCCGTTTTGACCGCATTTTGAAACCGGCATAAAAATTTCAAAAAAACTCAAAAAAATAGAAAACCTTTGCATTGTGTAATTATATGTGACCATGTTACTAGGAAAAATAATAAACTTGTCATACCGCAATTATTTTAAAAAAATGTTCTCAGAAATGAGCTATCATGTGTGAAGATGCATGGCTTTCAAGCCAAATGATCGATCTTATGGCCACATTCATGGCATAGTTTGTTCAAATGATCTAATATTGTGCACAAGGGTGCATATTGGAATGGCAAACAATGTTGCCTAAGGAAGTTTTCATTTTCTTTGGGCGGAAATTTCATTTTCCATTTTTCGAGTGCCCAAAATGAGTTTTTTTGTGAAGGACTTACCATATATTTGTTGCAAAATTGTACCAAATAAATTTTATAAAATACTAGGCCATATATAATGCATAATTGACCAAATGGTTGGGTGTCAAAAGTTTCGATCCACCTCTCGTGAAAAAGAAAAATTTCCGCCGATTCAGTAGAAAGCGGGTAAAATTTGAACTGCAGCTGCCTCATAGTTTGCTCTTTATTTTTTCCAAAAATCATTTCTAGGTACATAAGTATCTATTTAATCAGAGAAACACAAAAAGTTTTCCAAGATTCAACCACTAGCTAGGAACGGTCATTGCCGCCGTTTTGATCGCATTTTGAAACGGGCATAAAAATTTCAAAAAAATCAAAAAATTAGAAAACCTTCACATTGTGTCATTATATGTGACCATGTTACCATAAAAAATAATAAACTTGTCATACGTCAATTATTTTAAAAAAGTGTTCTCAGAAATGAGCTATCATGTGTGAAGATGCATGGCTTTCAAGCCAAATGATCGATCTTATGGCCAAATTCATGGCATAGTTTGTTCAAATGATCTAATATTGTGCACAAGGGTACATCTTGGAATGGCAAACAAAGTTGCCTAAGGAAGTTTTCATTTTCTTTGGGCGGAAATTTCATTTTCCATTTTTCGAGTGCCCAAAATGAGTTTTTTTGTGAAGGACTTACCATATATTTGTTGCAAAATTGTACCAAATCAATTTTATAAAATACTAGGCCATATATAATGCACAATTAACCAAATGGTTGGGTGTCAAAAGTTTCGATCCACCTCTCGTGAAAAAGACAAATTTCCGCCGATTCAGTAGAAAGCGGGTAAAATTTGAACTGCAGCTGCCTCTTAGTTTGCTCTTTATTTTTTCCAAAAATCATTTCTAGGTACATAAGTATCTATTTAATCAGAGAAACACAATTTTTTTCCAAGATTCAACCACTAGCTAGGAACGGTCATGCCCGCCGTTTTGACCGCATTTTGAAAAGGGCATAAAAATTTCAAAAAAAAATTAAAAAATTAGAAAACCTTCGCATTGTGTCATTATATGTGACCATGTTACCAGGAAAAATAATAAACTTGTCATACGGCAATTATTTAAAAAAAGTGTTATCAGAAATGAGCTATCATGTGTGAAGATGCATGACTTTCAAGCTAAATGATCAATCTTATGGCCACATTCATGGCATAGTTTGTTCAAATGATCTAATATTGTGCACAAGGGTGCATCTAGGAATGGCAAACAGTGTTGCCTAAGGAAGTTTTCATTTTCTTTGGGCGGAAATTTCATTTTCCATTTTTCGAGTGCCCAAAATGAGTTTTTTTGTGAAGGACTTACCATATATTTGTTGCAAACTTGTACCAAATCAATTTTATAAAATACTAGGCCATATATAATGCACAATTGACCAAATGGTTGGGTGTCAAAAGTTTCGATCCACCTCTCGTGAAAAAGAGAAATTTTTGCCGATTCAGTAGAAAGCGGGTAAAATTTGAACTGCGGCTGCCTCATAGTTTGCTCTTTATTTTTTCCAAAAATCATTTCTAGGTATATAAGTATCTATTTAATCAGAGAAACACAAAAAGTTTTCCAAAATTCAACCACTAGCTAGGAACGGTCATGCCCGCCGTTTTGACCGCACTTTAAAACGGGCATAAAAATTTCAAAAAAAATCAAAAAATTAGAAAACCTTTGCATTATGTCATTATATGTGACCATATTACCAGGAAAAATAATAAACTTGTCATACGGCAATTATTTTCAAAAAGTGTTCTCAGAAATGAGCTATCATGTGTGAAGATGCATGGCTTTCAAGCCAAATGATCAATCTTTTGGCCACATTCATGGCATAGTTTGTTCAAATGATCTAATATTTTGCACAAGGGTGCATCTTGGAATGGCAAACAATGTTTCCTAAGGAAGTTTTTATTTTCTTTGGTCAGAAATTTCATTTTCCATTTTTCGAGTGCCCCAAATGAGTTTTTTTGTGAAGGACTTACCATATATTTGTTGCAAAATTGTACCAAATAAATTTTATAAAATACTAGGCCATATATAATGCACAATTGACCAAATGGTTGGGTGTCAAAAGTTTCGATCCACCTCTCGTGAAAAAGACAAATTTCCGCCGATTCAGTAGAAAGCGGGTAAAATTTGAACTTCAGCTACCTCATAGTTTGCTCTTTATTTTTTCCAAATATCATTTCTAGGTACATAAGTATCTATTTAATTAGAGAAACACAATTTTTTTTCCAAGATTCAACCACTAGCTAGGAACGGTCATGCCCGCCGTTTTGACCGCATTTTGAAACGGGCATAAAAATTTCAAAAAATATCAAAAAATTAGAAAACCTTCGCATTGTGTCATTATATGTGACCATGTTACCAGGAAAAATAATAAACTTGTCATACGGCAATTATTTTAAAAAAGTGTTCTCAGAAATGAGCTATCATGTGTGAAGATGCATGGCTTTCAAGCC
Source organism: Thinopyrum elongatum (assembly GCA_011799875.1). Taxonomy (NCBI): domain Eukaryota; kingdom Viridiplantae; phylum Streptophyta; class Magnoliopsida; order Poales; family Poaceae; genus Thinopyrum; species Thinopyrum elongatum. Next base: position 634,986,977 of record CM022298.1, read on the forward strand.
AAATGATCAATCTTATGGCCACATTCATGGCATAGTTTGTTCAAATGATCTAATATTGTGCACAACGGTGCATATTGGAATGGCAAACAATGTTTCCTAAGGAAGTTTTCATTTTCTTTGGGCGGAAATTTCATTTTCCATTTTTTGATTGCCCAAAATGAGTTTTTTTTGAAGGACTTACCATATATTTGTTGCAAAATTGTACCAAATCAATTTTATAAAATACTAGGCCATATATAATGCACAATTGACCAAATTGTTGGGTGTCAAAAGTTTCGATCCACTTCTCGTGAAAAAGACAAATTTCCGCCGATTCAGTAGAAAGCGGGTAAAATTTGAACTGCAGTTGCCTCATAGTTTGGTCTTTATTTTTTCCAAAAATCATTTCTAGGTACATAAGTATCTATTTAATCAGAGAAACACAAATTTTTTTCCAAGATTCAACCACTAGCTAGGAACGGTCATGCCTGCCGTTTTGACCGCATTTTGAAACAGGCATGAAATTTAAAAAAAAATCAAAAAATTAGAAAACCTTCGCATTGTGTCATTATATGTGACCATGTTACCAGGAAAAGTAATAAACTTGTCATACGGCAATTATTTTAAAAAAGTGTTCTCAGAAATGAGCTATCATGTGTGAAGATGCATGGCTTTCAAGCTAAATGATCAATCTTATGGCCACATTCATGGCATAGTTTGTTCAAATGATCTAATATTGTGCACAAGGGTGCATCTTGGAATGGCAAACAGTGTTGCCTTAGGAAGTTTTCATTTTCTTTGGGCGGAAATTTTATTTTTCGTTTTTCGAGTGCCCAAAATGAGTTTTTTTGTGAAGGACTTACCATATATTTGTTGCAAACTTGTACCAAATCAATTTTATAAAATACTAGGCCATATATAATGCACAATTGACCAAATGGTTGGGTGTCAAAAGTTTTGATCCACCTCTCGTGAAAAAGACAAATTTTCGCCGATTCAGTAGAAAGCGGGTAAAATTTGAACTGCAGCTGCCTCATAGTTTGCTCTTTATTTTTTCCAAAAATCATTTCTAAGTACATAAGTATCTATTTAATCAGAGAAACACAAAATTTTTTCCAAGATTCAACCACTAGCTAGGAACGGTCATGCCCGTCGTTTTGACCGCATTTTGAAACGGGCATAAAAATTTCAAGAAAAAATCAAAAAATTAGAAAACCTTCGCATTGTGTCATTATATGTGAGCATGTTACCAGGAAAAATAATAAACTTATCATACGACAAATATTTTAAAAAAGTGTTCTCAGAAATGAGTTATCATGTGTGAAGATGCATGGCTTTCAAGCCAAATGATCAATCTTATGGCCACATTCATGGCATAGTTTGTTTAAAAGATCTCATATTGTGCACAAGGGTGCATCTTGGAATGGCAAACAATGTTGCCTAAGGAAGTTTTCATTTTCTTTTGACGAAAAATTCATTTTATATTTTTTGAGGGCCCAAAATGAGTTTTTTTGTGAAGGACCTACCATATATTTGTTGCAAAATGGGACCAGGTCATTTTTATAATATATTAGGCCATATTTAATGTATAATTGAAAAAATGGTTGGTTGTCAAAAGTTTTTATACACCTCGCGGGTCAAATTTGAACTGCAGCTGCCTCATAGTTTGCTCTTTATTTTTTCTAAAAATCATTTATAGGTACGTAAGTATCTATTTAATCAGAAATACATGGTTTGGTGGCGATACGTTGAGGATTGGATGGTCGCCGAGGGCCCCAACTCCAGAGTGCATAAAATCGCATGGCCGTCGCGTGGTCACCGCATGACCGTGGCGTTGCCACGTGTTCTGGGCAGCCTAGGCATGTCTAGTGGGTTGGGAACTCCCCCGGTAGGTGTCAGGAAGAAGAAGACAATAGAAGAATCTCACGAGGAGACTGAACTGAGCTCAAACATGAATTAGCACCCAAGTGTTTGATTAGTGGTGGGGAAAATGCACATGGCCAATGGGCTTGAGTTTTGGCTGAGGATGATCATCTACTAAGGACACTGTCTTGGAAAATTTGCAGCTCAAATGGAGGAGCCTAGGTGTCACTTGCTTTGCAACGTACCACACTGGACAAAAATATGAATGTTGAAGCTAGACTCAAATGAATGAATGGATTGATCTGAAATTTGGAGGAGGATGATAATTTGGGCATATGAAGGCACTTTAAAAATTTCATACCATTTGGATAAATTACAATGGTACTTCCTTCACAGTGCTCTCCACTGAACAGAAAATTGGGAAAAATGCTGAGGGAAATTGGCTAGAATAAATGAGCTAAAATTTGGTGGAGGGAGGTTATATGGCCAGGGTCATGTCGTGGTAAATTTTCAGCAATTATAAATTAACATAAAATATAGTTGCTTCACAAACTGAAAATATCACTAGAAACAAAGATTGGATAATGAGCTCACATGGATTATTAGATGGGGCTCAAATTTTGTGGAGAGCTATGATTTGGAAATATAGAATATGTGGCAAAAATTCAGCTCATTAGGATATGCCTAGCCAGTACTTCCTTCACAACAGTTCGAGCTGAACAAAAACTTTGAAAATTTGCCGAGAAATATTTACCAGGCAAATGGAGTTGAATATTGTCATGAGGCAATTATTTGGATAGTAAAGAATGCCCAATTTTTTGGGAATTTTGGGAATGACAGAAATATAGGTTGCTTCACAACCTAGGGCAAAAATTGACACATAGACATGACACATAGGCAAAACTGATGAGGTGACGCCTAGTCATAGCAATGCACCATAATTTACAAGGCTATGACCATCTATATTGGTCGTTATCAGCTAGAAATAAGGCAGCGGACCAGTGCTGTTTGCTTTACGACCATTTCGTGTAAGGAAATTATGACCTTTCTGACCAAAATGGTCGTTATGGTTTAGGGTTTGGAGCCCCCCGAACAGCTTTTGACCAATTGGTCTCGAATGGTCGTAGATTCATGACCAATTCTTGCAGGGTCACTGACAGAAGGTCACAAGTTGACATATTTCTTGTAGTGGGGGACGGCGACGGGGGACGGCGCGTCGGGGGCGGCGCGTCAGGGGCGGCGCGTCGGGGACGGCGATGGCGTGGGCGGCGATAGCGTCGATCGGGGCAGGCGGTGCGTCGTCGACGGAGAGGAAGAAACAGAGGGAAACTGAAATTTTATCTAGTGTTGTATATATAGGAGGAACCTTTAGTCCCGGTTGGAGCCACCAACCGGGACTAAAGGTTAATCTGGGCCAGGCGAAGCGGCGGGAAGTGACCACCTTTAGTCGTGGTTGGTGGCTCCAACCGGGACTAAAGACCCCCCCTTTAGTCACGGTTGGAGCCACCAACCGCGACTAAAGGTGGTGCGCTGCCACCCGCGGTGCACAAGTTTAGTCCCACCTCGCCGAGCGAAGGGCAGCCGCGGCTGCTCCTTCGAGCTCCTCTCTAAAGCAGGCCTTCTGGGCCTACCTCTGCTGCGCTGCCCTATGGGCCAACTGGGCCTTGCTGGCCTGCATCCTGGCCCAATTACAGGTTGGGTTTCTAGTCGTATGCAGGCCGTTGTGGCCCAGTAGGCGGGCTTTTTTTTTAAATTTTTTTGTTTTCTGCTTTATTTATTTTCTTTTATTTTTGAGTTGTTTTTTGCTTTATTTAGAGTTTCTTTGTGAATATTTTTGCTTTAGGTAAAAAAAATTATAAACTTTCTGTTAGTGCGAGTAGTTTTCAAATTTGAATAGTTTAAATTTGAATTATTTAAAATTTGTGTGAATCACTAGTTTGTGAATAACTTTACTTTAAAAATAGATTATTCAGTGATTATTTTTTCTTCTATTTAATATTAGTGTGTTTTATCATTATATTCAATTTGGTAAAACTTAGATAAGTTTAAAAAATGGAATGCCTTTGTAACAGATGAGTTATTGTCCGAAACCCTGATACTTCGAAAGAGATTGTCCATTTTGTACACGAAGTGGATCCAGTTTTTGCCGTAACCCTCTCAACTTTTTAGCATATGCTATGTGGGTGAAATGATGATACCATGCCAACTTTCAACCTTTTCAGAGTTCATTTGTAGTGCTTTTTAATTTCAGGGTCGTTTAGCTAAAAAAAATCAGTAACTGCATGAAAAATAGCAAATGAAGTCAGAAAGGGTTGATAATTGATGATGTGGCTTTGAATGGTGCATACTGAACGCACAAAAAGTCTGGAGTTGAAATAAATTTAAAAAAATGAAATGCCTATGTAACAGATGAGTTTTCGTCCGAAACCCTGATACTTCGAAAGAGATTGTCCATTTTGTACACGAAGTGCATCTTGTTTTTGCCGTAACCTTCTAACTTTTTAGCACATGCTATGTGGGTGAATGATGATACCATGCCAACTTTCAACCTTTTCAGAGTTCATTTGTAGTGCTTTTCAATTCAGGGTCGTTTAGCAAAATAAGTAAAATGCATGAAAATAGCAAATGAAGTCAGAAAGGGTTAAAATTGATGACGTGGCTTTGAATGAGGCATACTGACGCACAAAAAGTCTGGAGTTGAAAATAGTTTAAAAAAATGAAATGCTTTGTAACAGATGAGTTTTCGTCCGAAACCCTGATAATTCGAAAGAGATTGTCCATTTTGTACACGAAGTGATCCTGTTTTTGCCGTAACCCCTCAACTTTTTAGCACATGCTATGCGGGTGAAATGATGATACCATGCCAACTTTCAACCTTTTCATAGTTCATTTGTAGTGCTTTTCAATTTCAGGGTCATTTAGCTAAAAAAAAATCAGTAAATGCATGAAAAATAGCAAATGAAGTCAGAAAGGTTGAAAATTGATGACGTGGCTTTGAATGGTGCATACTGAACGCAAAAGTATGGAGTTGAAATAAGTTTAAAAAAATGAAATGCCTTTGTAACAGATGAGTTTTCGTCCGAAACCCTGATACTTCAAAAGAGATTGTCCATTTGTACACGAAGTGCATCCTGTTTTTGCCTAACCCTCTCAAATTTTAGCACATGCTATGTGGGTGAAATGATGATACCATGCCAACTTTCAACATTTCAGAGCATTTGTAGTGCTTTTCAATTTCAGGGTCATTTACTCAAAAAAATCAGTAACTGCATGAAAAATAGCAAATGAAGTCAGAAATGGTTGATAATTGGACAGGCTTTGAATGTGGCATACTGGACGCAAAAAAGTCTTGGAGTTGAAATAAGTTTTAAAAAATGAAATGCCAATGTAACAGATGAGTTTTCGTCCGAAACCCTGATACTTCGAAAAAGATTGTCCATTTTGTACACGAAGTGCATCCTGTTTTTGCCGTAACCCTCTCAACTTTTTAGCACATGCTATGTGGGTGAAATGATGATACCATGCCAACTTTCAACCTTTTCAGAGTTCGTTTGTAGTGCTTTTCAATTTCAGGGTCGTTTAGCTCAAAAAAAATCAGTAAATGCAAGAAAAATAGCAAATGAAGTCAGAAAGGGTTGAAAATTGATGACGTGGCTTTGAATGGTGCATACTGAACGCACAAAAAGTCTGGAGTTGAAATAAGTTTAAAAAAATGAAATGCCTTTGTAACAGATGAGTTTTCGTGCGAAACCCTGATACTTCGAAAGAGATTGTCCATTTTGTACACGAAGTGCATCCTGTTTTTGTCGTAACCCTCTCAACTTTTTAGCACATGATATGTGGGTGAAATTATGGTACCATACCAATTTCAACCTTTTCAGAGTTCATTTGTAGTGCTTTTCAATTTCAGGGTCATTTAGCTCAAAAAAATCAGTAACTGCATGAAAATAGCAAATGAAGTCAGAAAGGGTTGATAATTGATGACGTGTCTTTGAATGGTGCATACTGAATGCACAAAAAGTCTGGAGTTGAAATAAGTTTAAAAAAATGAAATGCCTATGTAACAGATGAGTTTTCGTCCGAAACCCTGATACTTCGAAAGAGATTGTCCATTTTGTACACGAAGTGCATCCTTTTTTTGCCGTAACCCTCTCAACTTTTTAGCACATGCTATGGGGTGAAATGATGATACCATCCAACTTTCAACCTTTTCAAGTTCATTTGTAGTGCTTTTCAATTTCAGGGTCTTAGCTAAAAAAAAATCAGTAATGCATGAAAAATAGCAAATGAAGTCAGAAAGGTTGAAAATTGATGACGTGGCTTTGAATGGTGCATACTGAACGCACAAAAAGTATGGAGTTGAAATAAGTTTAAAAAAATGAAATGCCTTTTAACAGATGAGTTTTCGTCCGAAACCCTGATACTTCAAAGAGATTGTCCATTTTGTACACGAAGTGCATCCTGTTTTTGCCGTAACCTCTCAACTTTTTAGCACATGCTATGTGGGTGAAATGATGATACCATGCCAACTTTCACATTTTCAGAGTTCATTTGTAGTGCTTTTCAATTTCAGGGTCATTTACTCAAAAAAATCAGTAACTGCATGAAAAATAGCAAATGAAGTCAGAAAGGTTGATAATTGATGACTGGCTTGAATGGTGCATACTGGAACGCAAAAAAGTCTGGAGTTGAAATAAGTTTTAAAAAATGAAATGCCATGTAACAGATGAGTTTTCGTCCGAACCCTGTATCTTCGAAAAATTGTCCTTTTGTACACGAAGTGCATCCTTTTTTTTGCCGTAACCCTCTCAACTTTTAGCACATCTATGTGGGTGAAATGATGATACCATGCCAACTTTCAACCTTTTCAAGTTCTTTGTAGTGCTTTTCAATTTCAGGGTCGTTTAGCTCAAAAAAATCAGTAAATGCAGAAAATAGCAAATGAAGTCAGAAAGGGTTGAAATTAGATGACGTGGCTTTGAATGGTGCATACTGACACACAAAAGTCTGGAGTTGAAATAAGTTTAAAAATGAAATGCCTTTGTAACAGATGATTTTCGTCGAAACCCGATACTTCGAAAGAGATTGTCCATTTTGTACACGAAGTGCATCTGTTTTTCCATAACCCTCTCAACTTTTTAGCACATGCTTGTGGGTGAAATGATGATACCATGCCAACTTTCATCTTTTCAGAGTTCATTTGTAGTGCTTTCAATTTCAGGGTCTTTTAGCTCAAAAAATCATAACTGCATAAAAATAGCAATAAAGTAGAAAGGGTTGATAATTGTGACGTGGCTTTAATGGCATACTGAACGCACAAAAGTCTGGAGTTGAAATAAGTTTAAAAAATGAAATGCATATGTAACAGATGAGTTTTCGTCCGAAACCCTGATACTTCGCAAGAGTTGTACATTTTGTACACGAAGTGCATCCTGTTTTTGCCGTAACCCTCTCAACTTTTTAGCACATGCTATGCGGGTGAAATGATGATACCATGCCAACTTTCAACCTTTTCAGAGTTCATTTGTAGTGCTTTTCAATTTCAGGGTCGTTTAGCTCAAAAAAATCAGTAAATGCCTGAAAAATAGCAAATGAAGTCAGAAAGGGTTGAAAATTGATGACGTGGCTTTGAATGGTGCATACTAAACGCACAAAAAGTCTGGAGTTGAAATAAGTTTAAAAAAAATGAAATGCCTTTGTAACTGATGAGTTTTCGTCCGAAACCCTGATACTTCGAAAGAGATTGTCCATTTTGTACACGAAGTGCATCCTGTTTTGCCGTAACCCTCTCAACTTTTTAGCACATGCTATGTGGGTGAAATGATGATACCATGCCAACTTTCAACCTTTTCAGAGTTCATTTGTAATGCTTTTCAATTTCAAGCTAATCGAATGTTTTCCGGTAGAAGCCCCCTCAATGCAACCAGAAGCAGTTGCGTCATAATCACGTGGCAGTCATGAGACTTTAGGTTCTGAAACTTTTTCTCTGCCATATTTATTATTCCCTTTATATTCGACGAGAAGCCAGACGGGACCTTCATCACTAGTACGGTGGCGAGGCTTCGTCCGGTGATCTGCCTCACCTTTGAAATGCTTGCCTTTCTTTCTTACGGGATGCCTGCTCGAAAGAAATTGACGATGTCCCAGGTACACATTCTTCTTACAATTATCCAAATATATACTGTCGGTATCATCCAAACAGTGCGTGCATGCGCGGTATCCCTTGTTTGTCTGTCCTGAAAGGTTACTGAGAGCAGGCCAATCATTGATGGTCACAAACAGCAACGCATGCAGGCCAGGTGCTATGATTGCTGCTCTGCTTCCCAAAAGGATTAATGCCGTCTGCGCTTAGACCAAACCATGCGTTCCTTGCATCATCTGCAAAGTCCCTCCACTTCCTCTCGATTTTTCTCCACTGCGACCCGTCAGCAGGTACTCTCAACTTCCCGTCTTTCTTACGGTCTTCTTTGTGTCATCGCATCAACTTGGCATGCTCTTTGTTTTGGAACAAATGTTTCAACCGTGGTATTATAGGAGCATACCACATCACCTTGGCAGCAATCTTCTTCCTGGGGCGCTCGCCCTCGACATCACCAGGGTCATCGCGGCTGATCTTATAGCGCAATGCACCGCATACCGGGCATGCGTTCAAATCCTCGTAGTCACCGCGGTAGAGGATGCAGTCATTACGGCATGCATGTATCTTCTGCACCTCTAATCCTAGAGGGCAGACAACCTTCTTTGCTTCGTACGTACTCTCGGGCAATTCGTTGTCCTTTGGAAGCATCTTCTTTAACATTATCAGCAACTTTCCAAATCCCTTGTCAGATACACCATTCTCTGCCTTCCATTTCACACTTATTCTCATAAAGTTCATACACACTTATTCTCATAAAGTTCATACACCGAAAATACCAAATTAATACAAGTTCATACATAAAGTTCATACACACTTATTCTCATAAAACAACATACAAACTCTCTAGCTAAAGCATTTAAATGCAACAACAAATGCGATCAAGATCGCAACTAAGGTTACAATTGATCCAACAGCATAATGATACCAAGCCTCACTATCAATGACATATTTTCTAATCTTTCTAATCTTCAAGCGCATTTTCTCCATCTTGATCTTGTGATCATCGACGACATCGACAACATGCAACTCCAATTCCATCTTCTCCTCCTCAATTCTTTTCAATTTTTCTTTCAAATAGTCATTTTCTTTTTCAACTAAATTTAAGCTCTCGACAATAGGGTCGGTTGGAATTTCCGGTTCACATACCTCCTAGATAAAATATCTATGTCAACTTGATGGGCATGATTTGTCATAAACACGAAATGCAACAAATAGTTATAAAAGAGAATATACCACATCCGAATCATAAACCGGAGGAGGGCCGACGGGGACGGATATCAAAACCATGGCACTATGTATAACAAACAACGTACGGGTAAGAAAATTATACAAGTAACTATATATCTAAATCACACAACCATGATTTTTTTTATATAAAAAAGATAAGAACAAGAGGCTCACCACAAGGTGGTGCCGGCGACGGGACGGTGCGGGCGATCGACGGTGGTTAGGACGGAGACGGGAAGGCACTAAGTAAACCACACCTACATATGCAAACTAAGAGTTATTTTGAGCTCAAATTGCATATAAATCAAATAAACTACCACATATAATTCCTCCCAAACTAAAACCCACAAATCACTATACTTATAGAGCATTGCAAGAGCTAATCTAGCAATGAGAGATGAAAGGACAAAGTTGCTAACCTTTGTGATCACTTGGATAGATGGGGTGCCTTCAAATCTTGACAAATTTTGGCAAAAATGGAGGATGAGCTCGAGAGGAGAGGAAGAAAACAGAGAGAAGAGGAAAGGGGAAGAACAGAGAGCTCGGGCTCGACGAAGGGTTTATATAGGATGATCTTTAGTCCCGGTTGGTTATACGAACCGGGACTAAAGATGCACCTCTAGTACCGGTTCGTGCCACGAACCGGGACTAAAGGTGTTGGTGGGGCCCCAGCCCGACACCAGCCTGCCACCACCTCTTTAGTCTCGGTTCGTGGCACGAACCGGTACTAGAGGTTCGACACGAACCGGGACTAATGAGCGCCGCCCGTCTAGCCGTTGGAACCGGCACTAATGGTCACATTAGTGCCGGTTCACTTACAAACCGGGACTAATGAGCTGAACATTATGTCCTTTTTCTACTAGTGATTAGGGCATTGTTGAAGATCAAAAAAATCACGCTAAGTAAACCATCTAAATATGCCTTGGAAGCTCCCAGACACCCCTCGCAAACCCTATTTGACGCCGTTAGCACCGGTCAGAGTGCATTTGTCCAACCGGCGCACAACCTCTCCATACTAGACTCGACCCATTTAGTTTTTTTTTCTCGTGTGTACTATGCTCGCAGCGTGCGCCCAGGTTCGGGAGTCTGAAACCCATTTTTCCCTGTTTTTTGTTTTTGTATTTTTTTCCTTTTGCTTTTTTTCGTTTTTGTTACTCGTCCCCTTTAAAAATATGATTTTTAAAATTTGAATTATTTTCTCAAATTCTTTGAATCTTTTTTTTTTCAAATTTGCAATTTTTTCAAATGCGTCAACATTTCTAAAATCTGTGAACTTTTTTAAAATCTGCGGTCATTTTTTGAAATTCATGATTTTTTCTAATTTTTGAACCTTTTTAAAATGCATCAACTTTTATTCAAATTGATGAAGTTTTGCTTTCAAATTTGAGAACTTTTTTCAAATCCATGAATTTTATTTTAAATAAGTGAACTTTTTAAAAATCTGCAAACATTTTTTAAATTAATGAACCTTTTCATATGACGACGGATGAGTTGACACAGGCTGACGACGCTAGGCTCGCTTCCTCCGGACGCCAACCAAACAGATGTCAGGCAAGTTTCAGGGAAGCCCCTGGCCATGCACAGGATGGATAGGACGCGAACCAAACAACCCCTATGTCCTCCGGCGAGATGCCTCATGCCTGCGACATGCCTCCGTTCGTCGCCGGCCCGAACACGAGCTGCTCTTTCAGTTCCTCGAGCCGGCGACATATCAGGTTCTGGTACCCCAGCTGGCCAGGTCGTGAAGATGCCGTGGTCCGGACGTCCGCTACTGTTCGACCAAATGGTTCAACGCCTGCTGTCCTGTTTTTCCCTATTCTGCCAATTTTACAACGTTCAGAGAATCACGATTGAGGTCACCAAGTTCCGTAGCAGTTCCTCTGATTCTTGTAGGAACTGATCTCAGTAGTATGTGAATGTTGCTAAATTAAACTATGATTTCTTGGAGGTTAGTGTTCATCTTGCAACATCAGTTACGGCATTGCTAAATATTGCACGCTTTGCATAATTATTCTTGGAGAGTAGCTGTTTGTTTCTTCCAACTCAGATTAGCTAGTAAATAGTACTCGTATATGCATAGTTAGTTTTGTCAATCCCATTGTAACTCGCGTAGATATGTTTTTCCTAGGAAATAGGATGCCATTTTATCCTAGACTTTTGATTGCCGCCTTGTGGTATATATTCTCTTACTCTAGAATTAGCTGCCTTCTGCAATATATCGACATGTGTGGGACACTAATCGCTAATCAGGTTCTAGTTGGGTTAGTAAACATGAAGTATTCAAGCAAATGATATATAATACTATGTATGGACAACTAACAAAATAACAAAATACAATTAATTTATTATTTCGAAGTACGGATTATACAAGTGCAAGCAATTTTTGCTGCCGTCTAGTTACAAGTGACTCTGGTCCGGCGATTGCATCGCCAGGATATTAACTCCTTTGCAATCTCATCCTTCTGTGGACGAACTCCATCTGCTGGCGTAACTGTGACTTCCTCATCCTGCTGTGCATGAACTCCATCGGCCAGTGTAACAGTGAATTCTTCCAACACTGCAGCCCTGGAGAGCAGAAACCTTGCAAGCATCTTTTCGAGAGGCCGCCCTTGGTAGTTTCCAATGTTGATCCTTCTCACCCTGTAAGCCAAGCACCTGACGTGCGCCTTCCACAGAGTCTTGGGCATTCGGTACTGGACACCATCGCTGACAGCTGGGCCCTCTTCTAGCTCACTATCTGAATCTGATTTCTCGTCGTCTTGGTCCCTCCTGTACATCCGCATACTCTTGTTCTTTGGAGGCTCTGGACCCTGAGGAAACAGAGACAGTACTTTCAGTTTGTTGGCGTCGACAAGCAAGGCAGAGACCGACCGGACGGCGTCTTCGGTGGGCAAGCAGCCCTGGAGACTCAGGTGTGTGAGGCTGTCTAGAGAGCGCAGGAGGCTTGTGAACAGGCTGCTGTAGTAGGCCATTGATGGGCGCAAGGTAAGGTGGAGATACTTGAGGTTCTTCTTGCAGCTGCGGATGAGCGTCGTGACCGGACTGTGTTTTGAATTTCGGCCGAGAAAAACGGATTTCGGCTGAATTTCGGCCATCTCGGCCAGGGGCGAAAAATACCTTCCGGCGAAAAAATGGATTTTGGTCAAAATTTGGTCAAATTTAAGCCAAGTTTGGATCAAATTTTGGTCAAATTTCGGCCGAAATTTTTAAAAATGGCCGAAATTCGGCCATCTCGGTCTGGGCCGAGAAATTTCACAAACCGAAAGTCAAAACCTTGGACCGGAGCGATATCATCTGGCACTTTGCGGGAGAGCTTCTCGCAGATTTCGATCCTCACCGCCTTGACTCCGTCGTAGTTTGCGACGGTGATGAAGGACGAGCCGCGGGGAGGAAGGCCGCCCTTGTAGTGCAGCGACTCTAGGCAGGTGGTCTGCAGCTCCACGCCGGTGGCGTGGTGACGGCAGATCATGGCGAAGCTCCGCAGGCAGGGGCTGGCCACCGTGATCACGATGATGCTCGGGCACTGCTCCAGCGTCAGGCTGGAGAGGCGCGGGCAGCTCGAGATCAGCCGCTGCAGCTCCCCGCGCGGGTCCATGATCCTCGCGAGGCACAGCGTCTCCAGCGACGCCATGGTCATGGCCAAGTTTTCCGGCATGTCGAGCCTCCATCCCACCAGGCGCAGGCGGCGGAGCGTGGGGCACCCGAAGATGTGGCGCTGAGTGTGGGTGTACCTGTTACGGTCGCTCTTGTTGAAGTCCGCCGAGTTTTTCCGTCCGTAGAGGCCGGGCGTGAAGGGGCAGAGGCGGCCGCCCAGGCCGGACTCGTGGTACCTGAGCTCGACGTCGAGGTCCTCGACGCCGGAGTTCACGGCGGTGACGATCCACTGGTCGAGCAGGTCGTACGGGGGGTAGAAGGCGTCGATGCGCAGCACGCGGATCGGTGTCTCCGAGCCCTTGCCCATGATCGCGCTCGTCACCTGGTGGTCGTAGCAGACCTTGAGCTCGCCGAAGCGGCGGTTCCGTTCGCCGGTCTTGGTGTCGACGAGGTGGACGACGGGGACGCCCTCGTGCACGCGCCGCCATCTGCGGGCGAGCCCGCTGGTGCGCACGGCCTCGTCGGACTCGAGGTGGGAGAGGACGCGCTCCAGCGCCGTGTCGGGGAGAGCGCTCAGCCGGTCTCCTCCCTGCCTGTGCGACGGCGCCATCTTCGGCCAGAGATCGGATAGATGCGATCGCGTGCGTGCCTGTCTATATATCTCTCCTGATTATTAGTCGGCTCCGGTAGTCGGCCACGTTTCCGAGACCGGGTAAGGTTCCACTTTAAACCCTAGAGGATCCTGGCCTTATACAGTCGTTGCACTTCTCCCGGTCTCTGTCTTTTTTTTTTTTGCGGTGACTTCTCCCTGTCTCAAACGACGAAGAACGAAATCAACACAGGAGATACGCGATTTTAATGCGGAAAACCCCTTCAATGAGAAGGGGAAAAAAGACGACGCGACGCGTCGGCCGACGGATAATCAGAAAAGATCCACCGCTTCGCTAACCATTAGATGGACACACTAATGGCCGTTCGATCTATGCACGCAAGCAACCATCCCTTTGCAACAAGAGTGGTGTTGCAAAAGGCCTTCTGCAACAAGATGTTTGTTGCAATCACCTCGAAGTATTTAAAAAAATATATTTGAAACAAAGGTAATGTGGCAAAAAATATTTGCAACAGACGATGTGTTGTAGAAAATCTTGTTAACCGTTTTCTACTATACTTTTTGCAGCAGAGCTCGTGTTACAGAAAACCTTTTGCAACATCAAACATATTGCAAAGAGCATTCTAGTGGTAGTTGTGTGCAGCTCGTTGGCATGCTTGCCGGCGCCAAGCGCCAGCGGTGGTCAGAGCAACACGGGGAGGTGACAGGTCGACGAGGGAGCTCAGTCACTCTATTTGCACGCCTGACAACGATAACCGGACCGCCAGAGCAGCTCGTCGGCGTGCTAGTCAGCGGCGAGCGCCGGTGGCGGCAATCGAAGCACCATAGGGAGGCGGCGACTCGACGGGAGCTCCGAGCGGTGCGGGGAGGCGGCGGACTCGACTGGAGCTTGGGAGGAGCACGGGAGGCGATTGCTCTCCAGGGTCTAGATCATGCAATAGGGCTGTTGTTGCGATAAGAGAGATTGCACAATTAAAAAAACTGATGGTGATGGTCATGGGACACGTGGTGCGAGAGAGAAGATGGCAGACGCGAGGCTGCGATTCGCTGGATGATATATAGTAGTGTTTCTCGGGGAAAAAATGACGACAGCCACGCAATTTTAATGCGCCACTTCTCTAAAGATGTGTGATGTCCTCTTGAAGGGGCAATCCGCAATGCAGGCTGCCATGAAGGAAGGGATAGAAAGTTCACTTGTGGTGTCCGATGCGGAGAAAATTTTCCTATGATTGGTCCACGAAGGCATATTCTTATGAAAGAACTTGAGAATAATTTCGCATGCGTTTCACACTTTCGTACGTACGTACGGGCGCCCCCGCTCCCCTCGCGTCGCCCCTGTTCGGGCAACTCAAGCGGGCCACAACCCTAGCCGCCGCCGGGGGCGCGACCTCCTTCCTCCCCTCCATCCATCGCCGTCTGGGGACGCCGCCATGCTAAGCCAGGGAGCCGATGACGGTGGTGAGGGTCTCCCTCTCTCCCACGGCATGGGGACGATGTGGGCCCCCCGGCGTGAGGAGGCACAGCCGGTCGGGTCTTGGCGAGCCGGCGGCCGGCTCTGTGGTGGCTGGCCGTCTGACCTCGGATCGGCGGCGGCGGCATGGAAGACCTGGTGGACGGGTCAGCTGGATGCGTGTGGTCTCCGGTCAGATCTGGTCTGGCCGGTGCGGCCTGCTCGCTACGCGGCGGCGGAGATCGGTGGCGGTCCGTGCACACGATGTTGGATGGAGATTTGTCGAACAGATCCGGGTAAAAACCCTACTCTCGGCTCAATGCCAAGGCTGGCGATGGCGACGCTCTTCTGCGTCGTCCCCTTCTTGAAGGCATTGCCGTGATGAAGCTCCAAACCCTTATCCGGTACCTCCGGGGAAACCCCAGATCAGGCGATTGGATGAAGGTGACGTCATTGTGTCGTTCCCCCATTGCGGGCATCATTGTTGGAGGTGTGCATTGGCTCAAGGGACCAGTGGATGGTTCCGGCGGTGGAGCGGCGTTTCATGTGATGCATCGACGATGTGGAGTCTTGGCTGTGTGGCGCAACAGGGTCTCGGCGACGGATGTGTGATGATGCACGCGCGTAGGGAGGTGGTGTTGTCTGGCGACATGGTGCCATCGACAACAGGCCTGACAGGGTCGATGCGTCAGTACCTGCTCTAAAGATGGATCGGTGGAAGACGATGGCGACGACCTCTGCAGCGGGCGCATGCGGTGCCCGCTGAGAATTCGCAGGACCAGTGTGTGCCCCAGACTCCGACAACGGCTTGGTTGGGGCCTCCGGTTTAGATGTTAGGTTTTTATTTGAGGTTTGGGTATGCAGTCCCGATAATTTGCACTCTTTCATCAAGTTGATAGGAGTAGCGATATATGTTGTAAAGGTTGTTGAGGGAGTCATGGACTAAGGGGTCCTCGGGGCGACGGACCATTGTGCATGGGCCGGACTGGTGGAGCCGTGTGGTGACCGGAGACCTGTGAAGCCGTGGTGTGCCCTCCAAGTCAAGGGTGGGCGAGATCTCTTTCCCTTTTGTTGTAATCTATCTTCGGTAACCCTAACCCTATCGGTGTCTATATAAACCGAGGGTTGTAGTCATTAGGGGCAGAGCTATCTTCATCCCCCCATAGCCTAGGGTTTAGCTCATACTGATCTCGAGGTAGATCTACTCTGTAAACCACGTTATACAATCAATACAATCAAGCAGGATGTAGGGTATTACCTCTTCGAGAGGATCCGAACCTGGGTAAACACTGTGTTCGTCGTCCCTTGTTACCCATCGATCCTAGATCCACAGCTCGGGACCCCCTACCCCGAGGTCTGCCGGTTTTGACACCGACATTGGTGCTTTCATTGAGAGTTCCGCTGTTGGATCACCGGAATGATCGATGGCTCGCTTAGTCCTTGGAGAGGACATCAGTTCCATGGATCTCTTCGTCCCTGGACAACTCTTCGCTTTTGGCAGCATTGTATTGCACGCTGATTCGACCGGCCGTCTTGACCAGGTCGATAACTTCGCTCCCGAACACCGGATTCGATTCGGCAATCTAGAGTACGTTACTGACGCGCGGGGGGATTTGGTTTTCACCGGATTCACCACCCCCACAGGCCTTGCCGCGCCTGCTCCGACGTACACCTCCGATCCGATCTGTGAATCGGCCCCAGTCCACCAAACGGCTTTGAGCCAGGAAGGACTCCCTGAGAGAGGGGACCTTACCCCACCAGCAACCGAACTCACATCGGCGGAGGATTTATCCCCGGCCCTCGAGGCAGAATCAGAGGTCAGAAGTCAAGATTCGATCTCGGCCGAGCTCCTCCCCCACAACACCTCGCTGGCCTCGAGCCCGCACCCTGAGTCGGCGAATAGCGGCCAGGGGTCACCCCCGGCCCAAAACGACCCGACCTCAAACATTGGCGTGGAAGGTGCACAGGAGGGTCAAAGCACGCCCTCAGTTTCCAAGGACAATCCGGTGCCCCTTGAGGTTTCGGTCCCGAATCCTAAAGATAGGCCCGACCGAGACCAGGGATTGGTTGAGTCACAGACTGACCTCCGCTTCATCACCACAAAGTCCGGACTAGAGCCCTCAAGTCCGGCAACCCTCAATATTTTGAACGAGGCACTAGACCAAATTCAGAAAATGACTATCCAAGAGAACCTGCCTTTCGCCTTCAATCACCGACCCTTCGAGGCGTTCGACAGGGAATTTTGCGCCCCACCCACCACCCATTTGGTAACAACTATCGATGATTTAACCAATATGTTAGACTATAATTCGGAGAATGCCGAATACATGGACGAGGAGGACATAACCGCGGCTAATGCTGAGGTTGGTCCCCCCGTCACGGGCCGCTGGTCGGCCACATCCACCTACGACATTTACATGGTGGACACCCCAAAGGACGGCAACGACACTCCTGAGCAGGACCGAGGCAAGCCCAGAGATGAGCCTCCCAAACGCCGAAAACAGCGCCGTCGATCAAAACCACGTCGAAGCCACGCAAGCAACGTAGATTTGGCGAAGAACGGCACCGTAAATAATACGGATGACGTCGCCAGAGACGCAGCCAATGAGCATCATCAGGATGACCCCGCGGGGCAGGAGGACCCGCTCAATCCGGAAAGCCACGAAGACTCCGAGGATGGCAACTACCTCCCACTCTCTAAAGAGGAGGCCAGTCTCGGGGAGGATGATTTTATCGTCCCCGAAGACCCTCTGGAGCAAGAACGGTTCAAGCGGAGGCTTTTAGCCACCGCCCGCAGCCTAAAGAAGCAAAAACGCAAAATCAAGGCTGAACAGGGCACCCTCAACGACCGATGGACTAAAGTCCTAGCTGCCGAAGAGGGGTACGGCCGCGATCAGCCAACCAGGAGTTATCCTAAACGAAGGCTATTGCCCCAGTTCGACGACGAGGCTATAGAGCCAACACGCTCGACGTATACAAACGCCGAACAGCCAGACCGACCCCCTAGAGGGCGGGACAGGGAAGCTGACGAGGCCGAACATCTAGCCGCCCCACCTCGCCGTCACGGCAAGGATCAGGTGCGGCCCACTTATGAGTATGACCTCCGCCATGACTTAGATGCTTGTGGAGGCCGTACCAGGTCCATCTACAGACCCAGAGTGGATCTGCCCTCATACCGAGAAGGATACTACGATCGGTTAAACCGAAACGATAGAGTTCGAGAGAAGCAGCAGAGTAGGAGGGCCCAAGACCTCCGTCGTGACGTAGCCCGAGTTCAGGGCGCCACACACCCCCTGTGCTTCACTGAGAGGGTAATGCAGCACCAATTCCTAGAAGGCTTCAAGCCTGTGAACATCGAATCATACGACGGAACCACAGATCCAGCCGTATGGATAGAGGATTTCCTCCTCCACATCCACATGGCGCGAGGAGACGACCTCCATGCCATTAAATATTTACCGCTCAAGCTTAAAGGCCTAGCTCGACACCGGCTAAACAGCCTTCCCGAAGACTCTATAGGTTGCTGGGAAGAGCTTGAGGACGCTTTTCGAGCAAACTTCCACGGCACCTATGTCCGGCCTCCGGATGCTGACGACTTAAATCGCGTCACGCAACAACCCGGAGAGTCTGCCCGACAATTTTGTAACCGATTCCTGACTAAGAAAAATCAGATCGTTGACTGTCCGGATGCCGAAGCCTTGGCTGCCTTTAAGCATAGTGTCAAGGACAAATGGCTTGTACGGCAACTCGGCCAGGACAAACCAAGAACTATGGCAGCCCTTACTTCCCTCATGACCCGCTTTTGCGCTGGCGAAGACAGTTGGCTTGCTCGCAAGAACGCCAACCCAGACACACCTGGTACCTTCGAGGTTCGGGACGGAAATGGAAAGTCCCGACGCAGCAAGAATAAATGTCGCCACAATGACGGCGAGGGTGAGGATACGACAGTAAATGGCGGATTCCGAAACCAGAAGTCCAAAACCCGAAAGAAAGCCCCTAAAGGCAACAGTGATGGCCCGTCTAGGCTGGACACAATTCTGGATAGGCCTTGCCAGATCCACGGCACATCAGAGAAGCCCGCCAACCACTCCAACCGAAATTGTTGGGTGATCAAACAGGCCGGCAAACTCACAGCCGAAGACTCGGGCAAAAGCCCAAGAAGCAAGGATGACGACGAGCCCCGCAGATCGAATAGTGGAGGCCAGAAACCCTTCCCTTCCGAAGTCAAGACGATAAACATGATCTACGCAACCCACATACCGAAGAAGGAGAGGAAGCGAGCGCTACGGGACGTATACTCTATCGAGCCAGTAGCGCCGAAGTTTAATCCATGGTCAGCCTGCCCGATCACGTTCGATCGCAGGGATCATCCCACCAGTATACGCCATGGAGGGTCCGCAGCCCTAGTGCTGGACCCCATCATCGATGGATTCCACCTCACTAGAGTCCTAATGGACGGAGGAAGCAGCCTCAATTTGATATACGAGGATACAGTGAAGAAAATGGGGATCGATCCATCAAGGATTAAACCTAGTAACACCACCTTCAAGGGAGTCATTCCGGGAGTGGAGACCCGCTGCACGGGCACCGTGACACTCGAAGTGGTGTTTGAATCTCCGGATAATTTCCGAAGCGAGGACTTGATCTTCGATATTGCACCTTTTTGCAGTGGCTATCACGCACTCCTCGGCCGAACAGCGTTCGCCAAATTCAATGCCGTTTCGCACTACGCGTACCTCAAGTTGAAAATGCTTGGTCCTTCGGGCGTCATAACTATCAACGGCAACACAGAACGCTCACTTCGAACCGAAGAGCACACTGCGGCCCTAGCAGCCGAAGACCACACCGGCCCATATAGGCCCGGATGCCGACCCACTGTAAGAGCCGGCGACAACAGTAAACGGGTTCGAACCCGTTCCCCATCATGGGAACCCGCATGCATTCGCCGCAAATAGGGATACGCGCCCCACGGCACGCCCACATTCTTCACGCTCCATGTGCCTCGTCAGCACAACTTCGCACTCAAAATACCATGGGCAGCCGTGAGGCATACATTAATCCAAAGTACATGTTCGGTTAAACCGAACTTTGGAATTACCTCGTCTTCGGACAACCCGGGGACCAATTCTAGATATCCCCAAGTTTAAAGCTTCATCGGCAGGGTCCTCGCCCATCAAGGTCTCATCGAAGGTCCCAACCCCCACCTATCAAAAGCAAAGGCGCAGACGTGCAGCAGGGCATAGTGAAGGCTTTAACTCACGCATCAAGGCCGTGCGTCAACCTTTACTCTGTAAATTTTCTTTTTCTTTCTCTCTTGCAAGTACTGCCTTCGCAGTTCGAATTATACAGTTAGACGTCCTGAGCTTACGAGAAATAATAAAAATACCCTTTATGGTGTTCGGGTATCTGCATCTTGTAATTTTTCTATCCCTTTCCAATTCTCTCCTCGCTCTTCGAACTGCCCGGCATGAAAATATATTAATCAGTTACGAGTTCGATTTATACATCAGCTCAATATCT
The DNA here is from genome assembly GCA_011799875.1 of Thinopyrum elongatum. Lineage (NCBI taxonomy): Eukaryota > Viridiplantae > Streptophyta > Magnoliopsida > Poales > Poaceae > Thinopyrum > Thinopyrum elongatum. Next base: position 635,007,359 of record CM022298.1, read on the forward strand.
TTAAGTCCGGCACTGCTTCCCGCTAGGTGTCCGGCGTCTCGGATATTGCACTATATGCATCTGTTCCGAACTATGTCTTGGGTCAATAGTTGGGTTGCCCGGCTCCTGTGTTTGCCCCTTATGTTCCACTTGTTTGGCTAAGAGGGCAAAGGGAGAACCCCTGCGATCGTACTACTGGTTCGCCCGGTCAGGTACCTCAGGAGGAAAAAGCGGAAAACTGATCGTCATAGTAAGCGCAAACGGGTCTACGATCCGATGACGAGGTTGGACTCTAAAATCGTTGGCGATTTCGCCGTGTCACACGAAGGGTTCGTCTTAACACAAACCATGTGATCGGAAAGGGCAGGCTTCGACCCCCAAGTACATCACAAATACACCGGGGGCTAGTCCCTAGTCCCCACCGTCAAGCTCCTAAGGCTAAGTGAAAGCAGTAAAACCGAATAGTCTGATCGCCTGGTTTCGTTCCTGCACTACCGCCTCTGGGCACCACGACGTTGGCTAAGGGTAACAGTGCGGAAACAAAACACCCTTCATGATATTCACTTGGGGGCTGAAGCCGACGACTGGTAGCTTTCAGAACTAAACATATGGCTACACAGGAGTCAAAATTTAATCACTAAGTTCGTCGGGCGCATAATAAAGCATAAATCCCACTTGTTACAAGCTTGCTACATCTACTCAAGCATTACATTTTTCGAACACTGGCCCTCTATCACCCGCGCTCCGGTCATCACCTGCGCGAAGTACTGCTCGGGGTGGCGATGCTCCTTCCCCTGGGGCGGAGGACCAGTGGCCATCTCCATTGGATTAATCCTTGGCCAATGAACCATGGTCTTCGCAAACGCGAGCCTCGCCCCCTCAAGGCACGCCGACTGCTTCACGACGTCAATCCGGAGCCGCGCCTCCCGCAGCCTTTGCACAAGGTCGAAGTAGGTGTCCAGAATGGGCTCGGCCGGCCGCAGTCTGACACAGAGGTCCTTCAAGGCTAGCTCGGACATCCGATGCATCTCCATCAGCTGCTTCATTTGATCGCTGAGGAGGGGAGGACGCTCGGAGTCCGAAACTATGACCAAAAGAGCCGCTGCGTGGAATCCTCCTCGCGAGTGGCATAGTGCCTCGCCGCGGCCACCGCATTCTTCAAGAGTTCAGCGAAGACGCCTGCGGAGCACCAGACCCTTGTCAGCAGGGCGAATCTGTTGCCTCCGAACACACTCTGCAATAAATATTTCTTACCATTGGCAATTTGTGTGGCTTGCCGAAGCTCCTCCCGGACACCTCGGGCGTCACTCCTCGCCTCCTGGAGCTCTTTCTCCGCCTTGATAGACGGGAGGATTGCTCCTCCCACCCCTTCTCAAGGGCCTCAAGCTTCTCAGCGGCATCCTGGAGCTCCCCTTGGACCTCGGTTACCCGAGATTCATGCTTCTTAGCAGCACGCTTGGCCTGCTCAAGCTCAGACACCGCCCTCTCAGCGGCTGTCCTCTTCTCGGCCGCCTCGGCCTCAACTTTCTTAAGGGCCTCCTTTAAGCCCTCGACCTCGATGGGAGCAGCTGCAAGAGCATCAAGATAAAAGATTAGTCAATGGTCTGGCCAGTCCCTATCTGGCAAATACACATCTTTTTACATAGCTTACCTTGCGCCTCGTCAAGTCGTTTGTTGACAAGGTCCAGCTCTTGATCGGAAAGCTTGAGCTTCCGATCCATCTCCTCTAATGCCGCGGCATTAGCAGCTGCGGCCACGGAAGATGCCTGCGTTAGCATCAGAAATGTCGACATTGTTAACCGACCTACCGAATTTGATCCTCTGCAGGTCTCTTCAAAGATCCTGGCAGAGTCTCGGGGGCTGCTATGTATGCGGCCTACTTAAACTAATAACTATAACCGCATTATGAGGAAGGATCATTACTTGACTTACCTCAAAGCCTGTTAGAAGGCCTTGGACAGCGTCTTTCAGTCTGGATTGGATGGACCGAACACTCTGCATAACTGCACCCATAAGGGTGCGGTGCCCTTCAACGATGACGGAGTTGCTCACCAACTCCTCTAGTCTGTCCGGCCAGCCCACCTCCGCCCGTGCGGAGGTGTTCGGCGCTGGCATTGGCTCCCCGACCCCCTCTCCGCTGGGAGGAATCTGTGCCGTCGAGGGCCTTGGAGGCTCGGGAGCGGTCGACGGAGGGGGTCTGGATGGCCCGGACTCTTTTCCCTCGTCGGCCAGGAGGGACGCTCCCTCTTGGTCTTTGGTGACCGAGGTGTTGACCTCGTCCATTAGGGCATCCACCTCCCCCTCCGTGTTCGGAGGAGGAGGAGGAGTTCTTTGGGACCGCACCTCCTCAGCCTCTTCGGGGACCAAAGGAGGCGCGGAGTGCGCCATAGACCCACTGTCCGCCAGCTCGGCGGGCGGAGACGTCCCTCCCAAGATTTGCTCGGTGGGGCGCTCATGTGGGGGACTGCGATTAGGAGGGGTTAACCTTCAACTAAAACAAACTACTGAAAGCATAATAGCTGAAAATATAGACACCTTACCTGCTGGCAGGGGGCTTGACCCTGGATCCCTTCTTCGGGAGCTCCTCGGATGCCTCGGACTTCTCGTCATCCGAGCTGTCAGGTATAACCAGCTTTGGCCGATGTCCTCTCTTTGGGACCGGGGAAGGTTGGACCTCCTCGGCGTCCTCGGACGCCGGCCTCTTTTTGGAGTGCGAAGAGGCACTCTCCTCTTAGTCCTCCTCCTCCTCGCCCCCATCCTGTACGGATGAGGCCGCAGCATCACCGGACCAGTTGCCCGGATGGATCCTGCGGCGGAGGCCCTTCCTAGCCTCTGGTGCCTCTTGCTTCTTGCCCTTCTTAGCGGGCGCCTTGTAGGGCACCACGACCAGCATCTTCTCCAGCTGCTCTGATCGGGGCCCCTCCGGCAGCGGCGCCGGGCCGCTGATCTTCTTGGCCTTGGCGAGCCAGCCCTGCAGAATCCACATAACCAGGTTAGATCGAATCTCACGTAATGTGAATATCCGAATACTCTTCGAAGAGACATGCCACTCACCTCCCTTGGGGGATTCACAGCGTCAAGACCGATGTCCTTCCCCTCGGTCGGCCACTCCTTCTGGGGCTGGAATAGTTGGCCCCATATCTTGTCAGGGGTCGTGCCGAAGAGGTGCCGCACAGTGGCCGGATCCTCGGGCTCATGCTCCCACACAGTGGCGGAGCCAGAACTTTTGTGAAGCCTGGGCAAGGTTGAGCCAAGTGTCTAATTTAAAAATCAAAATCGAGTGTTTGGATATACAATATAGTATAAAATAGCCCCAAACTTCGGAACCAAAAATCCACAACAATAATGAAGTGAAATATTAAACATAGTAGTAATTCAAATGTAAGTTTAAAGCAAACTAGTATTTCATCCGTCTCAAAATAAGTGCCTCAACTTTAGTACAGTTATTTTGGGACATAGAGAGTATATAATGTATCAATATTTAGTTTTATGCACTACTGCAATCTAGTTCTTCGCAAAGTACCAAGGGTATTCGGCGAAGGCCGATATCCTCTTGGCAACCAGTTTACCAAGTGTGACACTCGGTAAACTCTATTCGGCGTACCCTCTTCAGTTTCACCGAGTTCCTTCCCTCAGATACTCGGCAAAGACTTTATCGAGTGTCAACATGAGCTACAAGGCAAAATAAAGTAGGTTAATGGCCAGCTTACGGAAATGGCGCCTGCCACTTGGCATGTTGTGTGTTGTCGAGTACCTTTCGTACCATACTCCGCAAAGATAGATCCACTAAAGGGTGGCGAGTGTCCTCGACGTTTGCGAAGTGTCGTCTTCAACAAAGTGTTTGCCGGTTTGCCGAGTACCTATTGCACGATACTCGGCGAAGATGAGTCATTGGAGGGCGCCATGTGCCCACGTGTCAAAAGGCTCAGAGGCCATAAGTCATAAAGCAAGGCCATGCACAGAACTAAACTTGCTATGTTGCCATTAAAAGTATAGCTAAGCAGTGAGCTATCTAAAAACAATGAAAAAAAATTAGCATCCAAACATCTTAGAGGACACTACAAGGTAAAAAGAATAAATTTCTAATTCACATAGATTAGGTGTTGTGATTTGAACATATTGAACATAGAGAGGCTGTAAGAAAAGAGAAACATATAGAATATACCACTAGTGTGCTAAAGAACGAGGGAAATGCCCGATCGCCCGACCTAGTATAAATTTAAGCCCTAAATCTATTAATCATCAAATTAGTGTAAATCTTACTTAAACATATGAAAAAGCAAGAAGCAACAAGTAGTCAGAGGATGTATAAGCCATTCCTAGAGATGGATTCGTTCCACCCGCCGTCGGCCGGACTTGCGCCTGTGCCAACCTCCATTTCACTAGTCGCTGGTTAGTCCCTACCGTACGTGAGAAACTAACAGCCAAAATGACTGCTCGTTTCCTCTCGAGTAACTGCTGAACATTATGCTTGGTAAAGTCATTTGGCAGGCCTAATTAATTAGCCTATCACTTAAATATTAGCTGAACGCTTGGAGCCCACTTTTTCTGGTAGGAGTCCATTGTTTATCACCAGGTACACTGTTGCCCGGGTAAACCACCATGCATAGCAGAATTTGCCTCGTTGTTTATCACGTGTGTACACAGTCCCGTGACCAGTGAGCCCGGGCAAGTGCCCGGGGTGGCCGGGCGCTGGCTCCGCCACTGCTCCCACATAGGCTTGGCCCTCTCTTGGCAAGGGAGGAGTCCGTGGTGGAGCATGATCTGGAACACGTCGACCAGCTTCGCGCCAGTCTCTATTACGTTGTCGAAGCGCTTCTGCAGCGCTTTGGCGTCGGCAACACATCCCCAGTCCAGACTCTTGGTGGTCCAGGAGGCCAATCTGGTGGGGGGTCCGGACCGAAAGGCGGGGTCCGCTCCCCATGCGGCCTTCCTCGGCTCGGTGATATAGAACCACTCCTTCTGCCACATCCGGACAGTGTCGATGAAGTGGCTGTCCGGCCACTGGACCCGTGTCAGCTTGCTGATCATGGCCCCTCCGCAGTCTGCGTGCTCGCCGCCGACCACCTTGGGCTTCACGTTGAACACCTTCAGCCATAAGCCGAAGTGCGGCTGGACCCGGAGGAACGCTTCATAGACGACGATGAAGGTCGAAATGTGGAGGAGGGAGTTGGGGGCTAGATCGTGGAAATCCAGCCCATAGTAAAACATTAGCCCCCGCACAAAGGGGTGCAGTGGAAATCCAAGCCCCCTAAGGAAATGGTGGTGAAAAACTACCCTTTCGCCCGGCTCAGGCGTAGGGATGATCTGGCCCTCTTCGGGGGCTCGATGGGCGACGTTGGCCGGCAAGTAATTGGCCTCCTTCAGCATCAGTATATCCTCGTTGGTGACGGAGGAGGCCTCCCACTTCCCATTGGTGCCGGATCCGGCCATGGTCGAAGGAGGTGAAGTGGGATTGGCTATGGAAGCAGGGAGAAAGGGCGCTGGAGCTCGAAAGGATCGCGAGTGCGGAAGGTAGGAGAAGGCGTGGGATGAAGACTATAGCGCCCCCCCCTTATAGACTGTGGGCAGGCCAGAGATCCCTTTTTCACGCCGTTGGCCTCTCCACTTCCCGATATCTCCGCAACGTTATGAGCGGGGAGGGGAATCTAGATCATTAACCATATCCCCCGAAAGGCGGAACACGATCTCCACCTTGAAGGGACGTGTCAAGCGTGGCGTCAGCCTCGAGCCGCGCTTCGAGAAATAGTAACTGCTTGGCGTTATGGCCGGAAGTGACTCTTCGTTGAAGGAGAAAAAGTTGTCAGATAAAGGCACTATTTGCGCTTGAGCGATATTTTTATTACTACCTTCGGTGTTAAGTAAAACAGCCGTTTCAGACTCCGAACATCACTTGGTACCAAACAAGGGGAAGACTTGCTGAGGAACTCGCCCTGCAAATTGAATACTGGTCGGAATGGATACCGGATACAAGCCTCGGCGTTGGAGGCAAGTTCGGGGGCTACTGAGGGAGTCATGGACTAAGGGGTCCTCGGGGCAACGGCCCATTGTGCATCGGCCGGACTGGTGGAGCCATGTGGTGACCGAAGACCTGCGAAGCCGTGGTGTGCCCTCCAAGTCAAGGGTGGACGAGATCTCTTTCTGTTTTGTTGTAATCTATCTTCGGCAACCCTAACCCTATCGGTGTCTATATAAACCGAGGGTTGTAGTCATTAGGGGCAGAGCTATCTTCATCCCCCCGTAGCCTAGGGTTTAGCTCATACTGATCTCGAGGTAGATCTACTTTGTAAACCACGTTATACAATGAATACATTCAAGCAGGACGTAGGGTATTACCTCTTCGAGAGGGCTCGAACCTGGGTAAACACTGTGTTCGTCGTCCCTTGTTACCCATCGATCCTAGATCCACAGCTCGGGACCCCCTACCACGAGGTCTGCCGGTTTTGACACCGACAGTTGTGGCTTCAGATTTATTGATGTATTAAGTTATAAAGTCTTGATGAATAATTAATAATATGACTGCATGCATCGCCTTGAGGCAGAGGCCGAGGGTCATCATTCTTTTTGAAAAAAAAGACAGGGAAAACTCATGTCGGTTGTTTGGATTATGAAATGAGAGTTGTTTTTTCTCTCGATAAATAAAGGGCAAATTTTATTTATGCAGAGTGAAGCATAAATGCATGGCATACAAAATATAATGAGCACACACATGACCTTGTCTAGAAAGCACAATACCAACACCCACGCACACACAAAGAATTACCTCAGCAAAGAGCAAAGTCATACAAGACCAAGACTATGCCTGGGCGAAATGGAAAACAACACTACAAAAAAAACACTTTCACGATAATACGTGTTTGTCAGAGTAGGTCACGTTTTCTGTCACGCATGTACATCCATGATGATTTTATGATAGAATCAAGATAGTCATACCTATGCTATTGTAGAAGTGTTCCATGACAATACTCAAATTATCATCACGGAAGTGTCCACTTCCATGATGATAAATGACGCGTCACGGAAGTGATTTCATCAAGGGTAACTGACACGTGGCATCCACCGTAATGGGTCGCCATTAAGCTATCGGGTGCCAGTTTTGGATCCGATACCTATTAACAGTCCCGACCAATGGTGATTTTCCACGTGTCAATTTCTCATTCCTCAACGGAACCACGTGTTAACTCTAAGTTGCGACAGGTGTCATCCATCCAATGGATGAGATGAACCTATGAAACGATGGCACGTGGCACAGCCCAACAGTGGCTCATTTACATAAAAAGGCCGACCCAGTCAAAGGTAGCGGGCTGGCCCATTAACGGCCTGCTTGCACACGACCCATTTACAGGTATGGCCCATAAGAATAGTGTAAATTTGGCCCATCGCTGACCTATAGTGGATTTCTCTTCATTGCGACTCATGGTCACTTCTGGCCCGTTAATAGTTTGCTATGTATTTGGGCCCAATTACGGCCCGGTGTGTTTCCGACCTATTTAAGGTCCTAATACATTTTGGTCAATTTGTTGCTCGATGATACTTTCGGCCCATAAACGACCCGTGTTGGAATTGGGCCATTTTCGGCCAAGTCTGACTTTTCGGCCTATTAGCGCCCACTGTAGAGTTGGGCCATTTCCAGCCCGATGTGATTTTCACCCCGTTAACGGCCGGCACAACCCATGGGCTATATGTGGCCCGATGTGACATTTAGCATATTAACGGCCCATATTCTCGATGACACAAATCCAGCCCACCCTCACTTTCGTCCTGTTAACGGCCTGCCATGTAAATGGGCGGAGATACATTTCGGCCTGCTAATGGCCAGTGCGCTATTTGGCACAATTTAGGACCAATAATCTTTGAGCCTGCTACAAGCCCTGGGTATATTCTGGCCAAATGAAGGCTCAATTTGTGTTTCAGCCTGTTAACAGCCCGTGGCATTTATGGCCAAATAAGGCTTGCGAGATATTTAGACATGTTAACAGCCCATTATTATTATGAGCCCATATTATGTTTAGGCCAGTTAATGGCCCACTATGGTCAGGGGCCTACCAATGGGACGAACATAAATATGTAGAGCTTACGATGATTTAGGCTAGTTATTTTCTGTGGGCCACATGCCAATTACAACCCATAATCATTTTAGCTGCATTCGAGTTGTGGGTCGGACGAATATTGGCCCTTTGGGCTCCTACGATGCTTTTGGCCTAAAGACCGTTGATGTCTAGTACATTACTAAGAATAAACCTACACTATACTAAAAATCCTTGCTAATTTATATGGCCTTAGGTAGCATGATAAATGTTGTATTGCATTGCAACAAAATAAATTACAGCAATACAACAAAAGGCTGGTTGGTATAAGAGTTTACAGTCCGTGCAGATAAATGCACCATGAGAAGTATAGAAGCAGAGATCATTTGACCTGAGTAGTAATGCTTTAGGATGTAGAATCTGATGGAGCAGCATGACTTTCCCCTTTATTCCACCATTACTCTTGAACAATGAAGCAAATTTCTGATAGTATGGTTTCAAAACCATTCATATCTTGACAACATTTGTCAACCACTATTCTTGTTTCAGAAACGACCTCCGTTAAGGATTGGACTTGTGTCTAGAACACAGATATCACTATATCTAGCCTGAAGATCTTGTTCAGGAGGCGGTTTCAACGAGGTTACCTTAACAACCAACCTAGAATTACACAGGAAGGTGCTTTTGGCATTGTTAGTGGAGAGATACTGATGCACTGCAACAGAGGTGACATTGCGCCTGTGGTTGCCACATCAGCTTCAGGAGGTTGTGGCTGTTCAATCCTTGTTCCGTAGCTTGTTGAAAGTTTGAATTTGTAGATTAGTAATACCAGGTAAGAAGTTACTAAAGAGACAAAAAGAAAACAAAATAGCTTTCGCGTTTAAACATAACTTATTTTGGTGAACCATTGTAATACATTAGCATGTATTTTAGTGCAAAGTACATAATAAAATCACGTTCGGAACATATGTCAATGTAGCATGCCTAATGTATTCTCTATTTCCTCACATTTATTGACATCTAAGGATAAAGAGACACGGTTTAAAATACGATGAACATAATATGTCATCATTCATATCATGGAAAAACTGATATCAAACAAACAAGCTATTGTATTATTGTGTGGGCACGTGAACATCACAACTAGATTACATATCAACAACAAAAGAATATCATTCCCCTTTTTTAAATCGTGTAAGTTGAAATGATACATTAAGACAACTGTGTATGAAAGTGAACAGAGTAATTGACATTGGCTGCAAGCCAAGAAGTTAAATGAACACGTCACAATAACAAGCAGTTAAAAGGCATGAGGAGCAAGGACTTACAACAACGTCTTGGACTGGTGTAGTCATGCCCTTCATCTTCCTAGTGTGACAATCCTTGAAGATTTGCACTGCATGCAGTTGAGGTTCTTCTTGGTACGCACCACCTTTCCTTTATATTTGGAACAAGTCAATATAAATACGATACTATGGCACATCAAAAAGAAGGAAATACCAACTATTTACAAGAGTCTCGCAGTGTGCAATATAGTTACGAGATCCTGTTGTCTGTTAGAATTTCACTTTAGAACGGTTGGTCGAGTTCTTCAAACACTTATCCTAGAAGAAGATAGACTTGTAAGGCAACATGCGCAAATACAATTTCAATATGAGATCTGATCACATACATATATCGTACATGATGCTTCAGATCATACCAGTGTTTAACAAGAGTTGTCCAGTCTTGCCTTCAAAGTGAGTTTTTCTATGGTGATACCGATACTGTCACGGAGTAGACTGAAAAATATATTCCATTGGAGATGTTTGGGCGATTTCATTATCTGCCTTGCCTTCAAAGTGAGTTTTTCTATGCTGATACCGATACTGTCACGGAGCAGACTAAAAAATATGAGAGCATGCTTATTTGGTTGCATCATCTTTCGAATCCAACTTGAACCTTATTTGTTGAAAAATGATGGGAGTCTCATTAGGAGCAAGCTAGAAAGTATGGGACCGCGCAAGACAATATTACAAATTGTGGTGAATAACATTACTTACGGATGCATGGTCAAGAAAGGTGTTAAACTGGGTTTCATTTTTGTCATTCCTATATTGGATCCACGTTGGGAGGATACGTGCATGACACCTAAAAGCAACGGCTGCCTCTGATACTAACTTGGCTGACTCTATAGCATCACATGGTCTTTTTGAACCTGCCTCAAAATGGATCTCCGTTCTTCCTCCTTTAGATTTTATTAACCTGTCAAGCATTATCCCTAATGTTTGTTTCCTCTTGCACCAAGGTGCTAGTTCAACAACGAATATGAAAAGTGTTAGTGCACATCAAACTTTGAGAGTACATATAAAGGAGCATGCAACTACAATTTGACTTGGTCACGTACCTTCTTGGTGTAGATGCTCGTGAGGTTCATCTGATCTTGCCAAGTCCTGTAGTGTCAGCAATGCTTCGTAAGTTGTGTTATGTGGGAAGGCAGCTTGGGAACATGCCACTTGCGGATCATTCAAATGAGTAACTCGTTGAGATGTCGGTACTGTGGAAGGAGGTGCTACAGACACTAGGGCTATCATTGATTGTTTAGTGGCAACTGTTCGTTTGGTTCATGCTTTGTCGAATGGTGCTGCAGCTGGTGGAGCAGGGGATAGTGTGTTTGTAGATTTAGCCGATGGACTTCAACCTTCTACTGCACTATAAGTACCAGTAGAATCTCGAGGGATGCTCCTTTTCCGTTGGTACCAATGACTAACATCAACCCCTACCATACTATTTTCCTTGCTCTTTTTTGACTTTCAAATGTCAAGTCGTACCCACAAGACAAAAAAATAAAATTTGCTCTTCAGAACTCATTGATGCATGATACAGACGAACAATACTTTAACGTAAGACAACCGTATGAGGAGGATGAAATATGTATGAAAAATAGGACGGCATGACATATTCACACCTATGATGTGTAAACTAAGCAGAAGAAATTTCAAGAAACTAGAAGCAATGCAAGCTAGATACCATATGAAAGATGGAACCAATATCACTCTGCCCAAAGGATGAAATATGTACGAAAGGGCTACTTTGTACATATTGATCATGTAATTTGTAACTTGTACCATATTCCTTTTTTAATATATTTACACAGTAGGAGCCTTTCCTACTGTTCCACGGTAAAAAAAAATATCACTCTGCCAAGTTAAAAGTGTCTCGTCATAAGTGGCATTTCAAAAAATTAGAAGCAATACAAGCTAGAAATCAATGCAAGATGCAACCAATATCACACTGCCAAGTTAAATGCATTTCATCATAAGTGATTGATGCAGGATACACAACAACAATAATTTGATGTAAGAACATGGTGTGATAGATAGACTGTGTTTTCTAGAAACAGAAAGGCATGTCATATTCACATGTATAACGTATAAACTCAGTAGATGCAATTTAATAAAATTAGAAGAAATACAAGCTAGGCATCATATGCAGCACGAAACCAATTATCACACTGTTAAGTTAGAGCAAACACCTGTGATGATGGGTAGGGGAGATGGACTCATCATATATGTTGAGTATCGTGATTAGATTGGAAACATAGGATGCACTAGGAAGTATACTGGCTTGTCTTGTACTCCAAGTAGATCATGTACTCCTATATATATGCCCATGGGGCTCAAGCAATAAACATTGATTCCATCGATCCTTCTCTATCCCTTCTAACATGGTATCCGCCTAACCGATCCAACCGTAGCCGCCGCTCACCGCTTCCGCTTCACGCCACCCCCAGGGCGGTCGGCCTCCATGACCCCGCCGGGGGCCGTGCCACCTGTACCTAGGGTTCGTTCATCGGTCGTGTTGACCGGCTGACCTAGAGAGTCCTTTTCCCCGCTTGATCCGGATTTTTATCTCTCTCGCTCATCGCTTTGATCAGCGTTTTCCTTTTTGGTTTCCGATCTAAGGTCAGTTTGCATCGCCCGTCGTCGCCGTCGACCCCAGCACATCTCTACTCCGACACCGGCCCGACCGGCCGGCCTCTGCTCTGACCCTGCGGCCACACGCGACGAGGCGGCCCGTCATGGCCGTCGTTCGCGTGTCTCCCCCCCCCCCGTCGCCGCCCTGCTCCGACCGCGAATTCTTCATCACCACCCGTCGCCGCCGCTTCTGCATGGCGGCATTGTGGCCTGCCTCGTCGGCCTCGCCGCCGGCTGCGTCGGGCTCATCGGCTGCCTCAAGCTCGGGTGCCGCTGCTATGGTGGTTGCTCGGGCCTCGCTGCCCGGTCGTCGGCGCTGGCAGCCCGGGTGCCGGTGCTAACGCGCTCATCCGCACGTCATTCCACGTTGACTGTCGTCACCGGTTTCAACTTGGACTCTGTCGCCACCCCGCCTCCACCGAGTGGCATGCCTGACCTATCTGGCCCGTAGGTTGCTGTTAACGAGGTGTTGCTTGGTTCTCCTACTGGATTGATAACCTTGGTTCTTAAATGAGGGAAATACTTATGTCTACTGTACTGCAGCATCCTCTCCTCTTCGGGGAAATCCCAACGCAGTTCACTAGTTGCTGGAAGAATTTCTGGCACCGTTGCCGGGGAGACATCATCAACATCTATCAAGTACCTACGCATAAACTTTCATCTCCTTGCATTTACATTATTTGCCTTCTGCCTCTCATTTTCATCTCCCCCACTTCTAAAACCTTTTTACAAAAATACAAAAATATTTTTCTTTCGCTTTTTTGCTTGTTTGTTTGCCTTTTGCCTTCATGTCAACACTAAAAAAATAGAAAAAATAAATAAGAAAATTAAGATGGATCCTCATCCTATTGCTAATCTTTTTAAAAGATCCAATTATGATGAACCAATTGCTAGTGAGATGAGTACACTAGATTATCTTTATGAAGTTTTGCTTGAAAATTGTGATGAAGTGTTAAAAGAAGAAATAGGTGATTCACGATTGCTCCTTGAATGAAAAGCATGATTGCAATGATATTATTATAAATTCTATTAATATCAATTGTGTTAATGAAAACCCCAAGCTTGGGGATGATGATTTTGTTATGTTCACTACTTATTGCAATGATCATGAATGGGGTGATAATGATTCTTATGATCTTGAAAATTTATTTAAGCCTAATGATGAATATGTTTGCGATAATATTGAGAGTGGGTTTGGAAGAGTGTCAACTTTAGCTTAAAATAATCGCACATATTTGGAGAGTGTTCAATCTTATGTATGTTTTTGCTAAAAGTGGGGTTGAAGAGGTCACAACTTTAGTTGATGTTAATCCCACTATCTTGGAAGATTATAAAACTTTTATGCACGTGGATTATGAAGAGAAAGTTTTATATGATAGCTTGATATGTCTCCAACGTATCTATAATTTTTGCTTGTTCCATGCTGTTATATTATCATTCTTGGATGTTTTATAATCTTTTTATAGCAAATTTATATCATTTTTTTGTGCTAACCTATTGACATAGTGCCCAGTGCCAGTTGCTGTTTTTGCTTGTTTTTTTCATTCGCAGAATATCAGTACCAAACGGAGTCCAAATGCAGCAAAACTTTTTGGATATTTTTTCTGGAGCACAAGACACCCAGTGGGCCAAGAAAGTACCAGAGGGGAGGACCGTGGTGGGCACAACCCACCAGGGCGCGCCCAGGAGCCCAGGCACGCCCAGATGGGTTGTACCCCCACGGAGACCCCCTGCACCGCCTCTTCGCACTATAAATTCCCAAATATTCCAGAAACTCTAGAGGAATCGACGAAACACAATTCCAGCCGCCGCAAGTTCCAGAACCACGAGATCCAATCTTGACACCATCACGGAGGGGTTCATCATCCTCATTGTTGCCCCTCCGATGATGCGTGAGTAGTCGACCATAGACCTAAGGGTCCGTAGGCAGTAGCTAGATGGCTTCCTCTCTCTCTTTTGATTCTCAATACAATGGTCTCTTGGAGATCTATTTGATGTAACTCTTTTTGCGGTGTGTTTGTTGGGATCCAATGAACTTTGAGTTTATGATCGGATCTATATCCATGAATATTATTTGAGTTTTCTTTGATCTCTTATATGCATGATTATTTATAGCCTCGTGTTTCTTCTTCGAATCTTTGGTTTAGTTAGGCCAACTAGATCGATTTTTCTTGCCATGGGAAGAGGTGCTTTGTGATGGGTTAGATCTTGCGGTGTTCTTTCCCAGTGACAGAAGGGGCAACAAGACACGCATGTATCGTTGCTATTAAGGATAACAAGATGGGGGCTATTCCTACATGAATAGATCTCATCTACATCATGTCATCGTTCTTATTGCATTACTTCGTTTCTCCATGAACTTAATACACTAGATGCATGCTGGATAGCGGTCGATGTGTGGAGTAATAGTAGTAGATGCAGGCAGGAGTCGGTCTACTAATATTGGACGTGATACCTATATATTGATCATTGCCTTGGAAATCATCTTAACTGAGGGAAATACTTATCTCTATTGTACTGCAGCATCCTCTCCTCTTCGGGGAAATCCCAACGCAGTTCACTAGTTGCAGGAAGAATTTCTGGCGCCGTTGCCGGGGAGACATCATCAACATCTATCAAGTACCTACGCATAAACTTTCATCTCCTTGCATTTACATTATTTGCCTTCTGCCTCTCATTTTCATCTCCCCCACTTCTAAAACCTTTTTACAAAAATACAAAAATATTTTTCTTTTGCTTTTTTGCTTTTTTGCTTGTTTGCTTGCCTTTTGCCTTCATGTCAACACTAAAAAAACAGAAAAAATAAATAAGAAAATTAAGATGGATCCTCATCCTATTGCTAATCTTTTTAAAACATCCAATTATGATGAACCAATTGCTAGTGAGATGAGTGCACTAGATTATCTTTATGAAGTTTTGCTTGAAATTCGTGAAATTGAAAATTGTGATGAAGTGTTAAAAGAAGAAATAGGTGATTCATGATTGCTCCTTGAATGAAAAGCATGATTGCAATGATATTATTATAAATTCTATTAATGTCAATATTGTGTTAATGAAAACCCCAAGCTTGGTGATGATGATTTTGTTATGTTCACTACTTATTGCAATGATCATGATTGGGGTGATAATGATTCTTATGATCTTGAAAATTTATTTAAGCCTCATGATGAATATGTTTGCGATAATATTGAGAGTGGGTTTGGAAGAGAGTCAACTTTAGCTAAAAATAATCCCACATATTTGGAGAGTGTTCAATCTTATGTATCTTTTTGCTAAAAGTGTGTTTGAAGAGGTCACGACTTTAGTTGATGTTAATACCACTATCTTGGAAGATTATAAAACTTTTATGCACGTGGATTATGAAGAGAAAGTTTTATATGATAGCATGATATGTCTCCAACGTATCTATAATTTTTGCTTGTTCCATGCTGTTATATTATCATTCTTGCATGTTTTATAATCTTTTTATAGCAACTTTATATCATTTTTTTGTGCTAACCTATTAACATAGTGCCCAGTGCCAGTTGCTATTTTTTGATTTTTTTTACTTTGCAGAATATCAGTACCAAACGGAGTCCAAATGCAGCGAAACTTTTTGGAGATTTTATCTGGACAACAAGACACCCAGTGGGCCAAGAAAGTACCAGAGGGGAGGCCCGTGGTGGGCACAACCCACCAGGGCGCGCCCAGATGGGTTGTGCCCCAACGGAGACCCCCTGCACCGCCTCTTTGCCCTATAAATTCCCAAATATTCCAGAAACTCTAGAGGAGTCAACGAAACACAATTACAGCCGCCGCAAGTTCCAGAACTACGAGATCCAATCTTGACACCATCACGGAGGGGTTCATCATCCTCATTGGTGCCTCTCCGATGATGCGTGAGTAGTCCACCATAGACCTAAGGGTCCGTAGGCAGTAGCTAGATGGCTTCCTCTCTCTCTTTTGATTCTCAATACAATGGTCTCTTGGAGATCTATTTGATGTAACTCTTTTTGCGGTGTGTTTGTTGGGATCCGATGAACTTTGAGTTTATGATCAGATCTATATCCATGAATATTATTTGAGTTTTCTTTGATCTCTTATATGCATGATTATTTATAGCCTCGTGTTTCTTCTTCGAATCTTTGGTTTAGTTAGGCCAACTAGATCGGTTTTTCTTGCCATGGGAAGAGGTGCTTTGTGATGGGTTAGATCTTGCGGTGTTCTTTCCCAGTGACAGAAGGGGCAACAAGACACGCATGTATCGTTGCTATTAAGGATAACAAGATGGGGGCTATTCCTACATGAATAGATCTCATCTACATCATGTCATCGTTCTTATTGCATTACTCCTTTTCTCCATGAACTTAATACACTAGATGCATGCTGGATAGCGGTCGATGTGTGGAGTAATAGTAGTAGATGCAGGCAGGAGTCGGTCTATTAATCTTGGACGTGATGCCTATATATTGATCATTGCCTTGGAAATCGTCTTAATTATTCGATCTTCTATCAATTGCCCAACAGTAATTTGTTTACCCACCGTATGCTATTTTCTTGAGAGAAGCCACTAGTGAAATCTATGGCCCCCGGGTCTATTCTTTATCATATTTGCTTTGAGATCTATTTTTATTCACTTTTATTTTCAGACCTATTATTCCAAAAACCCAAAAATATCTTGCTGCACTTTTTTATTACTTATTTTATTTCACGTTTTATTGAGAGCTATTTATCCAATCTACCACAAATGTATCTATCTTTTTTACCGTGGAGGGATTGACAACCCCTCTTACGCGCCGGGTTGCAAGTATTTGTTCTTTGTGTGTAGGTACTGTTTACATAGTGTTGCTTGGTTCTCCTACTGGATTGATTCCTTGGCTTCACAATTGAAGGAAATACCTACCGTAGCTGTACTGCATCATCCCTTCCTCTTTGGGGAAATACCGACATAGTTCAAGCGACATCAAAAGGAATTTCTGGCGCCGTTGCCCGGGGGACCTCATCAACATCTATCAGGTTCCTAATCACAAATCTCATCTCCTTGCAATTTACATTATTTGCCATTTGCCTCTCATTTTCATCTCCCCCACTTCACAAAAATATTTTCCTTTTTATTCACCTCCTTTTCGTTTGCCTTTTTCTTGATTGATCTTTTGTTTGCTTGTGTTGCCATGTGCCTTCTATATGCTTGCATCTTCGCTTGCTAAAAATCTATTGATATGGATTCCCCATCCACTTGCTAATCTTTTTAAAAGATCCAATCATGATGAATCACTTGCTAGTGAGTTGAGTGCACTAGATTATCTTTATGAAGTTTTGCTTGAGATTCGTGAATATGAAAATTGTGATGAAGAAATTTATGAAGTAATTCATGATTGCTCCTTGAATGAAAAGCATGATTGCATTGATTTTCCTGTAAATTCTATTAATGTCAATGGTGCTAATAATTTGCAAAACCCCAAGCTTGGGGATTCTAATTTTGCTATGTCCACTACTTATTGCAATGATCATGATTGGGGTGATTCTTCTTATGATCTAGAAAATTTATTTAAGCCTCATGATGAATACGATATTGATAATAATGTTTGCAATAATATTGAAAGTGGGTTTGGAAGAGCGTCAACTTTAGGTAAAAATAATCCCACATATTTGGAGAGTGTTCAATCTTACGAATTTTTTGATGAAAGTGGGTTTGGAGAGGTCATGATTTTAGTTGATGTTAATCCCACTATCTTGGAAGATTATAAAACTTTTATGCATGTGGATCATGAAGAGAAAATTTTATATGATAGCTATATTGTTGAATTTGATTATGATCCTACATGTAATTATTATGATAGAGGAAAATATGGTTCAAGAAATTTCCATGTTACTAATTTACCTCTCATTATGTTGAGATTGCTATTGCTTTTTTCTTCTTCCTTGCATATGCTATATACTTCTTGTCTTGATAATTTCTTTGCTTATAAAATCCTTATGCATCGGAAGTATGCTAGACTTAAATGTGTTTGTCACATGTATTATGATGCTCTCTTTGTGTTTCAATTCTTGTCTTTCATGTGAGCATCATCAAAATTATCAATGCCTAGCTAAGAGGCTTTAAAGAAAAGCGCTTGTTGGGAGGCAACCCAATGAATAAAATTCATTTTTGCCTTTTTCTTTATGTTCTTGACTGTTTGCACAATTATGCCTCTGTTATGATTATGTTTTTTCATGTTTTAATTAGTGTTTGTGCCAAGTAAAGCCTTTGGGATAGCTTTGGGTGATAGTTGATTTGATCTTGTTGAAAAACAGAAACTTTTGCGTCCAGTAACAGAATTGTTTAAATTCACAGAAGCAACGAAAAATTCTGAATTGTTTACACAAGATTGATATACAAAATGCCAGTGTTGTCCTAATTTTCTGAATTTTTGAAGTTACAGAAGTATGAGAACAATTCGCATCTTTACAATCTGTTCTGTTTTTGAAAGATTCTGTTTTCTTTGCATTGTGTGCTTATTTTGATGAATCTATGGATTGTATCGGGGGGTGGGGGGGGGTAGAGGTAGAGGGGGTTTAGAAGCCCTGGCCAAAGTTAGAATACAATAGATATAATGCAATAACAAAATTTGAATGGGTTTGCAACAATACTTAAAGTAAAGATTGGTTTTCTTATACTAACGGATCTCACGAAGGTTTTGTTATGTTTTGTGTGATAGAAGTTTTCAAGTTTTGGGTGAGATCGCGATGGATGAAGGAATAAGGAGTGAAAAGAGCCTAAGCTTGGGGATGCCCCATGGTACCCCAAGTTAATATTCAAGGAGAACCAAGCAACTAAGCTTGGGGATGCCCCAGAAGGCATCCCCTCTTTCTTCAAACGACCATCGGTATTTTACTTGGAGCTATATTTTTATTCGTCACATATCATGAGTTTTTCTTGGAGCGTCTTGTATTATATGAGTCTTTGCTTCTTTTTTTAGTTTGCCACAAGTATCCTTGCTGGACACACCTATTTGAGAGAGCCAAAATTATGCTATGATTTGTTAGAATTGCTCTTCATGCTTCACTTAAATCTTTTGAGCTATGGAATTGCTCTAGTGCTTCATTTATATCTTTTTGAGCATGATGTGCTTTAATATTTTTGAAGAAATGCTATCATGTTTCACTTAGATTTATTTGAGAGTTAGTAAATTTTTGAAGAAATTCTCTCATTCTTCACTTATATTATTTTGAGAGACAAAAAATGTTATGCTCATGTTCTTCACTTAAATTTGATTGAGCTATTTAAAAGCAATTGCAATATATGAAACTAGTCCCAAAGTGATAGATATTCAAGAGGGATATAATTAAAACTTTCATGAAGATCATTGGACAAAATAAACTTGATTCTTTGTAATAGTTTTGAGATATGATGATAGTGATATGTGAGTCATGTTGGTGAGTAATTATGGTTTAGTAAGAATATTGGTGTTAAGGTTTGTGATTCCCTATGCAAGCACAAAAGACAATAGTTATGCAATGAAATTACATCCTACTTATGGTGCATTATTCGGTGTTGGGAACCGCCTATGATATATCTAGCATGGAAAGTGTTGGGAATTACTCGGTCGTTTTTGTTGACGGGAAAAGTATACCTCTCAAAAAAATTATCTCTCAATTTAAGCTTTGAGCTCTAGCACCTCTACAAATCCCTACTTCCCTCTGCGAAGGGCCTATCTATTTACTTTATGCTATTTATATTTTTATTTGAGTCTCCATTTTCTCTTATAAAGCACCAACAAGGGAGCACTATGATCATACTTGAGCATTGGATGTAGCTAATATGCGAGTGTGTTTCATGAATGGATCAATCATTGGGCATGATGGGCTAGGGATAACTTTCTTTAGTGTTGATATTTTGAAAGACATGGTTGCTTTTTGATATGCTTGAGTATTGAAATCTTCATGTCAAAACTAATTGCTTTGATCCATATAAAAGTCCAAATGTCCATGCTACAAAAGAAAAGAATATGTAATGAACATGTTAGGCAGCATTCCACATCAAAAAAATCTGTTTTTATCATTTACCTGCTCGAGGACGAGTAGGAATTAAGCTTGGGGATGCTGATATGTCTCCAACGAAACTATAATTTTTGCTTGTTCCATGCTGTTATATTATCATTCTTGCATGTTTTATAATCATTTTATAGCAACTTTATATCATTTTTTGGGACTAACCTATTGACATAGTGCCCAGTGCCAGTTGCTGTTTTTTGCTTGTTTTTTACTTCACAGAATATCAGTACCAAACGGAGTCCAAATGCAGCAAAACTTTTTGAAGATTTTTTCTGGACCAGAAGACACCTAGTGGGCCAAGAAAGTACCAGAGGGGAGGCCCGTGGTGGGCACAACCCACCAGGGCACGCCCAGGAGCCCAGGCGCGTCCAGATGGGTTGTGCTCCCCATGGAGACCCCCCTGCACCGCCTCTTCACCCTATAAATTCCCAAATAGTCTAGAAACCCTAGAGGAGTCGACGAAACACAATTCCAGCCGCCGCAAGTTCTAGAACCATGAGATCCAATCTTGACAACATCACAGAGGGGTTCATCATCCTCATTGGTGCCTCTCCGATGATGCGTGTGTAGTCCACCATAGACCTAAGTGTCCGTAGGCAGTAGCTAGATGGCTTCCTCTCTCTCTCTTTTGATTCTCAATACAATGTTCTCTTGGAGATCTATTTGATGTAACTCTTTGTGCGGTGTGTTTGTTGGGATCCGATGAACTTTGAGTTTATGATCAGATATATATCCAAGAATATTATTTGAGTTTTCTTTCATCTCTTATATGCATGATTATTTATAGCCTCATATTTCTTCTTCGAATCTTTGGTTTAGTTAGGCCAAGTAGATCGATTTTTCTTGCCATGGGAAGAGGTGCTTTGTGATGGGTTCGATCTTGCGGTGTTCTTTCCTAGTGACAGAAGGGGCAGCAAGACACGCATGTATCCTTGCTATTAAGGATAACAAGATGGGGGCTATTCCTACATGAATAGATCTCGTCTATATCATGTCATCGTTCTTATTGCATTAATTCGTTTCTCCGTGAACTTAATACACTAGATGCATGCTGGATAGCGGTCGATGTGTGGAGTAATAGTAGTAGATGCAGGCAGGAGTCGGTCTACTAATCTTGGACGTGATGCCTATATATTGATCATTGCCTTGGATATCGTCATAATTATTTGATCTTCTATCAATTGCCCAACAGTAATTTGTTTACCCACCGTATGCTATTTTCTTGAGAGAAGCCACTAGTGAAATCTACGGCCCCCGGGTCTATTCTTTATCATATTTGCTTTGAGATCTATTTTTATTCACTTTTATTTTTAGATATACTATTCCAAAAACCCAAAAATACCTTGCTGCACTTTTTTATTATTATTTTATTTCGCATTTTATCGAGAGCTATTTATCTAATCTACCACAAATCTATCTATCTTTTTACCGTGGAGGGATTGACAACCCCTCTTACGCGTCGGGTTGCAAGTATTTGTTCTTTGTGTGGAGGTACCATTTACATAGTGTTGCTTGGTTCTCCTACTAGATTGATACCTTGGTTTCACAACTGAGGGAAATACCTATCATAGCTATACTGCATCATCCCTTCCTCTTTGGTGAAATACCGACGCAGTTCAAGCGACATCATAGCTATATTGTTGAATTTGATTATGATCTTACATGTAATTATTATGAGAGAGGAAAATATGGTTGTAGAAATTTTCATGTTACTAAATTACCTCTCGTTATGTTGAGATTGTTAATGTTTTATTCCTCTCCTTTGCATATGCTAGATATTTCTTGTCTTAATAATATTTTTGCTTATGAAATTCCTATGCATAGGAAGTATGTTAGACTTAAATATGTTTGTCACATGTTTTATGATGCTCTCTTTGTATCTCAATTATTATCTTTCATATGAGCATCATTAAAATCTCAAGCCTATCTTAATGGCTATAAAGAAAGAGCTTGTTGGAAGACAACGCAATAGTTATTTTTTCAGTTTTCTTCCGTGCACACAATTATGCTACTGCTACTTGTGAGCTGCGTTGGGATTTTCTCGAAGAGGAGAGGATGATGCAGTACAATAGAGATAAGTATTTCCCTCAGTTATGAAACCAAGGTTATCAATTCAGTAGGACCAAGCAACACTATGTAAACAACAGCTGCATACAAACAACAAATACTTGCAACCCAGCGCGTAGAGGGGTTGTCAATCCCTCCACGGTTATGAGCAAGATTAAATTATGTAGTTTTTGATAGATAGATCAGATAACAATACAAAATAAAATAAATAAAAGAAAATTACAACAAGGTATTTTTAGGATTTTATATATGATAAAGATAGACCCGGGGGCCATAGTTTTCACTAGAGGCTTCTCTCAAGAAAATAGCATATGGTGGGTAAACAAATTACTGTTGGGCAATTGATAGAAAATCAAATAATTATGATGATATCCAAGGCAATGATCATATATAGGCATCACGTCCAAGACAAGTAGACCGAAACAATTCTGCATCTACTACTATTAGTCCACACATCGACTGCTTTCCAGCATGCATCTAGTGTATTAAGTTCAGGGAAAACAGAGTAACACCTTAAGCAAGACGACATGATGTAGACAAGATAAACTCATGTATGAATAAACCACATATTTACCTTAATATCAATGATACATACGTGTCATGTCCCTTTCTGTCACTGGGATTGAGCCCCGCAAGATCGAACCCATTACAAAGCAGATAAATCAATCTAGTTGGCCAAACCAAACCAATAAATCGGAGAAGAAACACGAGGCTATAGTAATCATGCTTAAAAGAGTTTAGAGAAATCTCAAATAATATTCATGGATAGATCTGACCATACACTCACAATTCATCGGATCCCAACAAACAAACCACAAAAAGTCATTACATCAAATAGATCTCCAAGAACACCAAGGAGAACATTGTATTGAAGATCAAAAAGAGAGAAGAAGCCATCTAGCTACTAACTATGGACCCGTAGGTCTGTGGTAAACTACTCACGCATCATCAAAAGGGAGCAAGGTTGGTGTAGAGCCCCTCTGTGATCGATTCCCCCTCCGACAGAGTACCGGAGAAGGCCTCCAGATGGGATCTCGTGATTCTGGAACTTGTGTCGATGGAAAAATTATTCCGGGTGTGTCTCTGATGTCAGGGGAATATTTGGGCATTTATAGAGGTGGAATTAGGGTTTGATGTGCCACAAGGGGCCCACAAGCCTGGGGCCCCCCTGGGCGCGCCCCTAGGGCTTGTTGCTCCCTCGTGGCTCCTCTGGCCTCCTCCCGAACCTTCTAGGGTCTCTTCTGGTCCAAAAAAAAATTAATCCAAAGTTTTTTCTCCGTTTGACTTCATTTGATATTGATTTTTTGAAAATCCAAAAACATGCAAAAAAACTGGAACTGGGACTGGGCACTGAGTTAATAGGTTAGTCCCAAAAAATGATATATAATTGCATCTAATGACATATAAAACATCCAAAATTGATACTATAATAGCATGGAACAATAAAAATTTATAGATAGGTTGGAGACGTATCAGCTACTGTTATGATTGTGCTTTTATGTTTTAATCAGCATTGGTGCCAAGTAAAGCCTTTGGGATTAATTCTGTGCAAAGATAGAAATTTTTGCATCTAGTAGCAGAATTGTTAAAATTTGTGGGAGCATGGAAAAATTAGGAATTTTCTACACTTGATTGATATACAAATTTCCTACGTTGTCCTAATTTTTCAGAATGTTTGGAGTTACAGAAGTATAGTCAATATTCAGATTGCTACAGACTATTCTATTTTTGATAGATTTTGTATTTGATGCATTGTTTTGCTTGTTTTGATGAAACTATGGATTGTATCGGGGGGTATAAGCCACGGAGAAGTTAGAATATAGTAGGTATAATGCAAAAATGAAATATGAATGGGTTTGCAATAGTACTTAAAGTAGTGATTTGTTTTATTATACTAACGGATCTCATGAGGGTTTTGTTAAATTTTGTGTGATTGAAGTTTCAAGTTTTGGGTGAGATCATGATGGATGAACGAATAAGGAGTGGCAAGATCCTAAGCTTGGGAATGCCCGAGGCACCCCAAGGTAATATTGAAGGACTCCCAAGCAACTAAGCTTGGGGATGCGTAGGAAGGCATCCCCTCTTTCTTTGAACGACCATCGATAATTTTACTTGGAGCTATATTTTTATTCGTCACATATCATGAGTTTTGCTTGGAGCATCGTGTATTATATGAGTCTTTGCTTTGTTTGCCTTTTAGTTTGTCACAATCATCCTTGCTGGACACACATATTTGAGAGAGCCACACGTTTATCATGATTTGTTAGAATACTTTATGTGCTTCACTTAAATCTTTTGAACTAGGCAGTTGCTCTAGTGCTTCACTTAAATCTTTTTTAGCATGATGGTGACTATTTTTTAAAGAAATACATGAGCTCTCATGCTTCACTTATATTATTTAGAGAGTTGATAAGATTATATTTTAGAGAAATATTTGCGCTCTCATGCTTCACTTATATGGTAATTTGCACAAGATATGAATTTGGTCCCAAAGTGATGAATATCCAAGAGGTATATAATAAAAACTTTCATAAAAAGATCATTGGATATGATAAGTTTGATTCCTTGCAATAGTTTTGCAATATGGAGATGATAATATGTGAGTCATGTTGGTGAGCAATTGTGGTTTAGTAAGAATATTGGTGTTAAGGTTTGTGATTCCCTATGGATGCACATAAAGCCAATAGTTATGCAACGAAGTTACATCCTACTTATGGTGGATTATTCAGTGTTGGTTATGTTCAATGCATGTTTATAATCATTTTCATTTTTTGGTTAGTCGCTTCCCAATCTATTTGCTAACCTTCATTTGTACTAAGCGGGAATGCTGCTTGTGCATCCAATTCCTTAAACCCAAAGTTGTGCCAAATGAGTCCACCATACATACCTATATGTGGTATTTCAATGCCGTTCTAAGTAAATTTGCATGTGCCAACTCTGATTTTTCAAAACAAATTTCTGTTTTGTGTGCCCGTACCGCTCATGAAGCGTCAGGGGGTAGCTAATATTTTCCATGCTAGCTATTTTATTCTCATGATGAGTGTTTATTCACTTGTCATCGCACGAGAAAGTGGCAGGTAATAGGGATGCCCAGTCCTGAAATTAATTTTTTTAATATGATGATAATAATAAATTCCTTGGAAAGTGTTGGTATGGAAGTCACCCGTGGATACGACTAGCCATGGATTGTGAAAGAATGGTGGAAAAGAAATAAACTTTATTTTCTGTTTGGAAACCGCCTATAATTTGTCTAGCATGGAAGATATTAGGAATTGTTGGTCATTTTCGTTGACAGGAAAAGCATGCCTCTCAAAATAATATTATCTCTAATTTAAGCCTTGAGCTCCAGCACCTCTGCAAATCTCTACTTCCCTCTGTGAAGGGCCTATCTATTTACTTTTATGCAAAAAAAAATATTTTGAGTCTCCATCTTCTCTTACAAAGCACCAACTAGGAAGGACTATTGTCATACTTGTGCATTGGGTGTAGCTAATGTTGAGTGTGTTCCATGAATGGATCAATGATTGAGCATAATGGGCTAGGGATAACTTTCTTTAGCGTTGATATTTTAAAAGACATGATTGCTTGTTAGTATGCTTGAGTATTGATGTCTTCATGTCAAATTATAGACTGTTGCTTTGAATCATTCAAGTCCAAATGTCCATGCTACAAAAGAAAAGGTTATATGATGAATATGATAGGTAGCATTCCACATCAAAAACTCTGTTTTTATCATTTAACAACTCGAGGACGAGCAGGAATTAAGCTTGGGGATGCTTGATACGTCTCCAACGTATCTATAATTTTTGATTGTTCCATGCTATTATAGTATCAAACTTGGATTTTTCATATACACTTACATGCAATTATATATCATTTTTGTTACTAACCTATTAACTTAGTGCCTAGTGCATATTGCTGTTTTTTGCCTGTTTTTGGTGTTTCATAATATCAGTACCAAACGAAGTCCAAATGCCCCGAAACTTTTTGGAGATTTTTTTCTGGACAAAAGAGACCCTGGAAGCTTCGGGAGGGGACGAGAAAATGGAGCAGTGGCCCACGTCCCATCAAGCGCCATGCGTCAGCCTGGTCCGCAGGCGATTGGGGCCCGCGGTGCTTCGCCCTTGCCCTTTGGCTTCGCCTCGAAGCCAAGTCCGAGCGCGCCTTGGGCCCGGGGGCTACTGTCGGTGTCCTGAGAACCAGGGTACCCAGACTTGCCTGCCTGCGGTCCACGACGCGGCTCCATCGACGGCCTGGTACGGCCCATCTGCAGCACCTTCAAGACAAGACCCTCGCGAGGGGCCAAGCCTCGCGAGGCGGGCGACGCCAAGACCTCCGGAGGGAGCGGCCTCCCTAGGCTGGCTCCCGAGGAGCGGAGATTTCTATGCAGGTACCCATCTCATGAGGTGAAGGTGATGCAAGCCGAGACGACCAAGGCCAGGCGGGCGCCAGCGGGCGCAGATCAGCAGGTTTCCTCTTTCGTGATAAGGAGGCAAGCGCAGGCGCGGGGTCCCGAGGAATCACCCAAAGGTTTCCATTCCCGTGCAACAAGACCAGGACCGCCAGGGCGGCAGGACGGATGTCATCACCGAGCCCACCGCGACGTCACGAGCAGAAGCTTTGCAGGCGAAGACCACCTTTCGTCAGGATAAGATGTACTACTTGTCCCCCTTCAAATTTGGCCGTTGTGGAATCCCTTCCCGCCTCCGTTTTCGGGGAAGAGGACCAAGGCCACTATAAATAGGCTAGCCACCACCATAGGAAGGGATCGAACCCAGAAGAACACATCCTCACCAGAGCAAGCCTCGCGAGCTTGTCCACCCTTGTACTAGTTCCTCCTCAGCCCCTCGTGAGGCAAATCCACCACAAGCAGGAGTAGGGTATTACACCGCAAGGTGGCCCGAACCTGGGTAACTGCCGTGTCCATCTTCCTCCCTGTTCTTCGAGCAAAGCTGTAGGGCGGCGCGTTCGGTTGGCTGGTTAGGTTGAGTCGTTCGCACACGCCCCAGAGTTTGAACCTCTTTGGGTCTGTGGAGCCCTGAATCCGACATTTGGCGCGCCAGCTAGGGGTTTGTCGAAGATCCGCTCCTCCAACAGCCACGCTCCACCCGCGCTGCGCGGCTTCCATGGCAGGCGCTGCTCCACCCGCCGGGTCGCCAGGCGCTTTCGGGGGCATCGCGGGTCTTCAAGCTTTCTCCCCCGCCTTGTGAGAGGTGCGGTGGCCACCGAAGTTCAGGCCGGGGCTACCGCCGCGGTATGACGGCGCCGGGAACCCCACGGATTTCCTTCGATTGTACGAGTTGAGCATCGAGGCGGCGGGCGGCGACGAGAAGGTCATGGCAAACTGGCTCCATGTGGCTCTCATGGGCGTGCCGCGTGCCTGGATGCTTAGCCTGCCGGAGTTGCCGGTGGCCTCTTGGGAAGATCTGCGCAATCAGTTCATCGCAAGCTTTGCTGCACCGGCGCTCCACGCCGTTGCGGCCATCCTCGGTGGGTCGCAAGCGCCGACCTTAGGTTGCCACGCCAAGCTGTTCTTCCGGTAGTTGGGGGCCGCCCAGCCGCGGCAGGGGGCTCCTGCGGGCCGGTTGGCGCCTGAGACCGACATCACCTTCGACTCCAGGGATCACCCCAGGACTACAGTCGGCGTGGGCGCGCTTCCCTTGTTGTGCACGCCCATCGTCGGCGGCGGCGCAGTCACCCGAACCCTCATCGACGGCGGCGCTGGCCTCAACATCCTCTCTGTGGAGGCCTTCGTCCTGCTTTAGGTGCTGTACGATCGGCTCTTCCCCACCAGGCCCCCTGGGCAGATTCGCCTTCCCGTCACCTTCGGCACGCGCAACAACTACCACACCGAGCTCATCGACTTCGACATCGCCCGAATCAGCCTCACATACAATGCCATCCTCGGGTACCCCGCCCTCGCCAAGTTCATGGCGGCGAGGCACCCCGGCTACAACGTCATCAAGATGCCGGGGAGCAGCGGCGTTCTTACTGTGGTGGAAGACACTAAGGATGCCCTCCTAGCCCTCAAGCTCGCTTTCAAGGCCACGGCGACCGCGCGATCGGAGGCGGAGAGCGCTCCGGAGGTCCCGGAGACCGTGCCCGCGAAGAAGAAGCCTCTGTTCTCTCAGGACCGGGCTGAGATGAAGCAGGTGCGGGTCGACGATGGGGACTCAAGCCTCACCTTCATCATAGGTGCTGGGCTCCCACCGGACCAGGAAGAAGCGTTGGTCGGTTTCCTCCGCGCAAACAAGGATGTGTTTGCATGGGAAGCGACGGACCTGGTTGGCGTCCCGCGGGACGTAATTGAGCACCACTTGATGGTGTGCCCCGGCGCGCGCCCGGTGAAGCAAAAGGCGCGGTGGCAATCCCTGGAGAAGCAATCATTCATCGTCCAGGAGGTCCGCAAGCTGCACAAAGCCAGCGTCATCCAAGAAGTACGGCACCCGGATTGGCTGGCCAACCCAGTCATCGTCCCCAAGAAGGGGGGAAAGGATCGCATGTGCGTCGACTTCACGAGCCTCAACAAAGCTTGCCCTCGAGACCCTTTCCCTCTTAGACGCATCGACCAGATCATTGACTCCACCGCTGAGTGCGACCTGCTGTGTTTTTTGGATGCTTTCTCGGGCTACCAGCAGATCAAGATGGCGGTGCAAGACGTCGAGAAGACGGCCTTCCTCTCCCCATGCGGGGTGTACTGTTACACCTGCATGCCATTAGGTTTGCGCAACGCCGGCGCGACTTTCCAGTGATTGATGCACATCGCCTTGCGCAAGCAGCTCGGGAGGAACGCCAAGGCGTACATCGATGACATAGTGGTCAAGTTGCGGGAAGCAAAAACCCTCATCGAAGACCTGGAAGAAACATTTTCCAACTTACGCGCAGTAAACCTGCGCCTCAACCCAGAGAAGTGTGTGTTTGGCATTCCGTCTGGCAAGTTGTTGGGTTTCTTGGTGTCGCACAGAGGGATCGAGGCTAACCCAGAGAAGATCAAGGCGATAGAGAGGATGAGCCCACCGCAGACCCTCAAAGAAATGCAGAAGCTCGCAGGCTGCGTGACCTCGCTGGGGCGTTTCATTTCCAAGCTCGGTGAGCGAGCCCTCCCATTTTTCAAGCTGATGAAGAAGAAGGGCCCGTTCGAATGGACTCCGGAGGCTGAGGAGGCCTTCCAAGACCTCAAGAGGTATCTCACCAGCCCTCCGGTGATGGTGGCACCTCGACCCCTTGAGCCCTTGGTGCTTTACCGGGCCGCCACACCCGACTCGGCGAGCGCGGCACTCGTGGTGGTCCGGGAAGAGCACGCGGACGCAGGTGTGCGGCGTAGTACACCGCGTTCAGCCACGACATCGCCACCTCAGGGCGGCACTCCTGAGGCATCAGTCACCCCGGTAGAGGGTGGGGCTCCTGAGGACCCCCCGCCTCACGAGGGGCTGAGCGCTGTCGGTGCCCCCACTTTGGTCGAGCACCTTGTGTATTTCGTCAGCACAGTATTGCGCGATGCGCACGCTACCCCATGCCGCAGAAGCTTCTGCTCGTGCTCCTCGTCACCTCTAGGAAGCTGCGCCACTAGTTCCAAGGCCACCCTATCAAGGTTGTGTCTGCGTTTCCCCTGGAGAGGGTGCTCCGGAGCCCAAACGCTGCAGGCAGGGTTGCTGAATGGAAGATCATGCTGCAGGCGTTCCAGCTGGAGTTCAGCACCACCAGGGTCATCAAGGGCGCGGCCCTCGCTGATTTTGTGGCGGAATGGACTGACGCCCCCGACTGAGGGGTTGGTGAAAACCGCTCCCTCGTGCCCGAAGACGAGGCGCCCGATGGCTGGGTCATGTACTTCGATGGCGCATTCGCACGCCGGGGCGCGGGGGCTGGAGCCGTGCTCGTCTCGCCTACTCAGGACAAGCTCTGCTACACTATGCTGCTCTGCTTCCAGCACGGTGAGAAGGTCTCCAACAACATCATGGAGTACGAAGGCCTGATCGCAGGCCTCCGGGCCGCGGCGGGCCTGGGGATCAAGTGCCTCACCATCAAGGGTGATTCTCAGCTCCTCGTCAACTTCTCCAACAAGGAATACATGCCCAAGGACGAGCACATGGAGGCATATTTGGAAGAGGTACACAAAATTGAAAAACAGTTCTTGGGTCTGGAATTGCAGCATGTCCCGCGCGGCATGAACAAGGAGGTGGACGACATCGCCAAGAGGGCGTCGTGGCACGACCCCCAGAAGCCTGGCGTGTTCGAGGAGAGGCTCTTCAAGCCATCGGCTGTCCCTTCCACCGTGAGCACGGCACTGCTCTAGGAGGAACTGCCCCAGGCCCCCGCCTCGGGCGCCCCGGCCTGCGGTCCGACCTCTGGAGCCCGCCTGCCTTTGGCCCTCGAACCTCAGGAGGGGTACTGGACTGAGGAGTTCAAGGCGTACCTACTCCAGGGCACCTTGCCGGAGGAGCAGGAAGAAGCAGAACGCGTGGCCCGCCAGGCCACCGCCTACTGCTTGCAGGATGGCGAGCTCTACCGAAGGCGACCAAACGTCGTCTCTCTGCGGTGCATCTCCAAGGAGCAGGGGTGCGAGCTGCTGGCTGACATCCACAGTGGGGACTGTGGGCATCACTCTTCGTCACGCACCCTCATGGGCAAGGCGTTCCGCAGCAGGTTCTACTGGCCCATGGCGCTCAATGACGCCACCGAACTGGTGAGGTCCTGCGAGGCGTGCCAATTCCACACCAAGCAAATCCACCAGCCCGCTCAAGCCCTCCAAACCATCCTGCTCTCTTGGCCGTTCGCGGTATGGGGGCTGGATATCTTGGGACCGTTCCTCGTGCAGCTGGGGGATACCGCTACCTCTACGTCGCCGTCGACAAGTTCACCAAGTGGGCGGAGGTGGAGCCCGTGCGCACCATCCCGGCTGGTTCGGCCATCAAGTTCATCAAGGGTCTCGTGAGCCGCTTCGGAGTCCCCAACCGTATCATCACCGACAGTGGCTCTTAGTTCATGAGCAACCTTTTCAAAACATTTTGTGCTAACCTTGGAACGCAGATATGCTACGCTTTGGTGGCACACCCACAGAGCAATGGCCAAGCCGAGCACACCAACGCGGAGGTCCTGGGGGGCCTCAAGGCGAGGAGCTTCAAGAAGAAACTTGAGGCCTGCGGCAGGGGCTGGCTCGATGAGCTCCAGTCTGTGATGTGGTCCATCCGCACCACCGCGACCAAGCCCACGTGCGAGACCCCGTTCTTCCTCGTCTATGGGGCTGAGGCGGTCCTCCCTCATGAGGTCATACATCGCTCCCCGCGGGTCTTGGCATTTGGCGAGGCACGCCAGGACGCCTCGCGGGGGATGGACCTCATGCTGGGGGAGGAGGGCCGCCGCCAAGCCTCGCTCCGTGCCGCGAGGTACCAGCAGGCGCTGCAGCGGTGTCACTGCCATAGCGTCTGCTCCAGGACCCTCGAGGTGGGTGACCTCGTCCTGAGGCGGGTGCTCTCCAGGGAGGGGCTTCACAAGCTCTCGCCCATGTGGGAGGGCCCGTTCAGGATTGCCCGTGTCTCCAGTCCTGGCGCCGCGCGCCTGGAGACACAGGACGGGGTCCCCATCTAGAATGCCTAGAACATCTAGCACCTCCGGAAGTTCTACCCATGAACAAGGCCATGCGCTTCTCAAGATCTCCGCCCGTGACACTCTCACGTAATAATGAGTGGGGTTGTACACGCCTCGGAGTCTCCTGAGCGCCGCCCTCGGGCCTCACGAGGGCTCCCACCCACGTCCAAGTGGAGGCCCCATGCTCCGTGCTGGTGGGAAGACAGAAGACTAGTATAGGTGCCAGACGCGGCTGTTCATTTGCTTGCTTTCTCTACCTGATTTGCAACTTCTCGAAATGAATTTTGGAGTTCTCGCGTCTTTATTTGAAAGGGTTGGGAATTTTTCTCCTCACAGCACTCGCTTTTTTCAAGCCTCGTTTTAGGGAAAGTGACAATTGCCCGTCGCTCTTCCTCGCGCGTCCCACGTGTGGGGGCTGGGCACGGTGTGTACGCTTGGGCCCGCCCGCGAACGCACCTCGCCAAAGCCTTGGACTTTGGCGTCTGAATCCTCGTGTGACACCCTCAAACGAGCCAGCGGGCACGCACGCCCTCCTGAGTCCATGCCTCCGGGCATCGCTACGTGGCATACCAACGATCCACGCTCAGGGGCTCACGCGGGGAACGGCACCTCCAGAGGTCCCTTGGCCCCATGGCCGTGCCTGGGGACCTTCGAGTCCACAAGAAGGGAATCTCCGGAGGACCTCTCCGGAGCTAGGGACATGTGGGAAGTCCAAAGCTCCAGGGAAGCTCGTCCTCACGGCACAAGAGTCTACCGCAGGCACGCTAAGCTAAGTCATTTCAATCACAGTCAGTGGCAACATGGATACCAGGATGCAATATAAAAATGATAACGCAATGGCGAAAGCGCCATGGTCCATTACACGCCCCGACAGGGCTTTCCACCTTTTTGATGCAGAAAAAAAGGGAAGAAGAAGAGAGGCAAAAGCAGCCGCGCAACTACAGCAGCTCCCGGGACCTGCCTCCAGCAACGCCCACGCTCAGTCGGAGTCCTACTCCTGCTTCACCGGGGTGCGGTGGCGAGGCGGCTCGTCTCCCTCCCTGGACTGAGCTCAGTGGCATGGTGGCTCATCGTAGTCGCCGTCGCTCGTGCTCTCCCCGGAGGAGGAGCCGCCGCTACAGGAGGCATCGCGGCCGTCGCCAAGGGCAAGCTCACCACCGCCGGCGTCATCGCTGTCACTCTCCGGGCAGCACCCAGGCGCTGACCATCTTCCCCGAAGACCCTGACATAGAGGGTCGCGGCGCCATCGTACCTGAAGTGGAGGGTACACCTCCCCTGCAGGCAGCATGCGCGGGCGAACGTCTGCCATCCATGGTTCAAGAACATGTTGTCGGTGGGGGTGACATCGACCACCACCTAGGAGGCCTTGCTGCAGCAACCATCGGCCTGCAGCCAGAGGCCGCCAGGTCCCCCGGCTGGCAGCGCACCCACAAAGAAGCGCGGGAGATGGAGCCAGGCGCCGGCGGGCCTCTCCTCCCACACCACGAACTCTGAGGACGCGTCGGCCGAGTGGAGTTGCGGGCGTAGTGGCCGGATGGCTGCCGCGCGCCTTCCCTCTTCGCTGCGGCTGCCCCGGCCGCGGTAGCTTCCGCCACGAGAAGGAGCGCCCCCGCGACTGTAGGCGACAGCGCCAGCCCTCAAGGGAGTGCACGCACGCCCTTGGGGAGCCACCGCTGGCGTTGCGGCATGCTTGCGGGGGCAGCCGCGGCCTCTCTTGGGCGGCGGCGAGTCTGGTCCCTCCTTGGGAGCCTTTCCCTTCTCCGCGGCCAAGAACCTCCTCACTGGCGCCATGAAAGCTTTGGCAAGATGGCGGGGGAACTAAAGAGAAAGAAGGGCAGGCGACAAGAAGATGAAGATGAGCTGGGGACTCCGCCCCCCGCCTCATTTATAGGCAGAGGGAGGCCAATCGCCGGCCTCTCACATTCCGAGCAATGATGGTTCTTCTGCATGGATCAGGCAGTTGTCAAGTCGTGCGTTTTTTGAGGCGGCGTGGGGAAGTGGAGACACCCACGTCCCATCAAGCGGCACACGTCAGCCTGGTCCGCAGGTGAATGGGGCCCGTGGCACTTCGCCCTTGCCCTTTGGCTTCGCCTCGAAGCCAGGTCCAAGCGCGCCTTGGGCCCGGGGGCTACTGTCGGTGTCCTGGGAACCAGGGTACCCTGACTTGCCTGCCTGCGGTCCACGACACGGCTCCATCGATGGCTTGGTATGGCCCATCTGGAGCACCTTCAAGACAAGACCCTCGCGAGGGGCCATGCCTCGCGAGGCGGGCGATGCCAAGACCTCCGAAGGTAGCGGCCTTCCTTGGCTGGCACCCGAGGAGCGGAGATTTCTATGTAGGTACCCATCTCATGAGGTGAAGGTGACGCAAGCCATGATGACCAAGGCCAGGCGGGCGCCAGCGGGCGCAGAGCAACAGGTTTCCTCTTTGGTGCTAAGGAGGCAAACACAGGTGCGGGGTCCCGAGGAATCACCCAAAGGTTTCCATTCCCGTGCAACAAGACCAGGACCGCCAGGGCGGCAGGACGGATGTCATCACCAAGCCCACCGCGACATCACGACCAGAAGCTTTGCAGGCGAAGACCACCTTTCATCAGGATAATATGTACTACTTGTCCCCCTTCAAATTTGGCCGTTGTGGAATCCCTTCCCGCCTCTGTTTTCGGGGAAGAGGACCAAGGCCACTATAAATAGGCTAGCCACCACCTTAGGAAGGGGATCGAACCCAGAAGAACACATCCTCAACAGAGCAAGCCTCGTGAGCTTGTCCACACTTGTACCAGTTCCTCCTCAGCCCCTCGTGAGGCAAATCGACCACAAGCAGGAGTAGGGTATTACACCGCAAGGTGGCCCGAACCTGGGTAACTGCCGTGTCCATCTTCCTCCCTGTTCTTCGAGCAAAGCTGTAGGGCGGCGCATTCGGTTGGCTGGTTAGCTTGAGTCCTTCGCACACGCCCCAGAGTTCGAACCTATTTGGGTCTGCGGAGCCTTGAATCCGACACTATGGGTCCATAGTTAGTAGCTAAATGGCTTCTTCTCTCTATTTGATCTTCAATACAATGTTCTCCTCGATGTTCTTGGAGTTCTATCCGATGTAATCACTTTTTGCGGTGTGTTTGTTGGGATCCGATGAATTGTGAGTTTATGATCAGATCTATCCATGAATATTATTTGAGTTTTCTCTAAACTCTTTTATGCATGATTACTATAGTTTCGTATTTCTCTTCGATCTATTGATTTGGTTTGGCCAACTTGATTGATTTTTCTTGCAATGGGAGAGGTGCTTTGTAATGGGTTCGATCTTGCGGTGCTCAATCCCAATGACAGAAGGAGACATGACACACATTGTATCATTGCTATTAAGGGTAAAAGGATGGGGTTTATTCATATGTGAGTTTATCTTGTCTACATCATGTCATCTTGCTTAAGGCGTTACTCCGTTCTTTATGAACTTAATACTCTAGATGCATGCTGGATAGCGGTTGATGTGTGGAGTAATAGTAGTAGATGCAGGCAGGAGTCAGTCTACTTGTTTCGGACGTGATGCCTATATATGATCATTGCCTTGGATATCGTCAAAATTATTTGCTTTTCTATCAATTGCCCAACAGGAATTTGTTACCCACCGTATGCTATTTTCAAGAGAGAAGCCTCTAGTGAAAACTATGGCTCCCGGGTCTATCTTTTATCATATATTAAAACCAAAAATACCTTGCTACGTTTTTACTTTATTTATTTTATTTTTTATTTTTGTCCGATCTATCTATCAAACACCATACAATTTAATCTTGCTCGTAACCGTCGAGGGATTGACAACCCCTTGTTCGCGTTGGGTTGCAAGGATTTATCGTTTGTGTGCAGGTGCTGCTAATGAGGTGTTGTTTGGTTCTCCTACTGGATTGATAACCTTAGTTCTTAACTGAGGGAAATACTTATCTCTACTATACTACATCATCCTCTCTGTGACGACCCCGGCTTAATCGTGCACTAACCATACACGCAAATGCACACGATCAAACCTAAGGACTCACTTGAAGATATCACAACACAACTCTAAAACATAAATAAAGTCATACAAGCTTTATATTACAAGCCAGGGGCATCGAGGGCTCGAATACATAAGCTCGCATACAAGTGTCAGCGAAAGCATCAGATATCTGAGTTCATATATAAAACAGAAACAGAGATAAGCCTTTAAGAAGGTGGGGCAAAATAAAAGCTACGATCGAAAGGCGCAGGCCTCCTGCCTGGGACCCTACGATCCTACTCCTGGTCGTCGATCGGCTCCTTGTAGTAGTACTCGCCAGGAGGGTAGTAGTAGTAGCCGTCGGCGGGGGCAATGATCTCAGGGGCTCCGTCATCTGGTTGCATCAAACGGATAAGGGGAGAAAAATAAAGCAAAGCAACCGTGAGTACTCATCCGAAGTACTCAGCAAGCAAGGATCTACACTACAAATATAACATTATCAAAGGAGGCTGTATATGTGGACTGGGCTACAGAAATGCCAGAATAGAGAGGAAGGCCTAGTCCTATCGAAGACTAGCATCTTTAGCGGTCTTGCAGCATTAGAAGAGTGCAGATTAGCATAAAGTAAAGTAATAGTAGTGTCATCAACCTCGCCCAGAGATCCTTCCTCGACTTCCTGCGAGAAAGCAATCCCAGAGCCATACTATCCAGTTATCATCTCAAGTCACTAGTTCTAGTTGTACTGATCGAGATACAACTCCGAGTGTCCATTACCGTAGGACAGGCTATCGATAGATGTTTTCTTCCCTGCAGGGGTGCACCAACTTACCCACCACGCTTGATTAACTCCGGCCGGACACACTTTTCTAGGTCATGCCCGGCCTCGGCCAAACGACACGCCGCAACCCGACCTAGGCTCTAAAGAGAGGTCAGCACGCCGGACTAACCTATGCCCCCAGGGGTCCTGGGCCTTCGCCCTGGGAACCCTGCATGTTGCGAGGATGCTCCGGAAGCAGACC
Organism: Thinopyrum elongatum; assembly: GCA_011799875.1. Taxonomy (NCBI): domain Eukaryota; kingdom Viridiplantae; phylum Streptophyta; class Magnoliopsida; order Poales; family Poaceae; genus Thinopyrum; species Thinopyrum elongatum. Next base: position 635,043,972 of record CM022298.1, read on the forward strand.
TAGCCCCCTTAATACAAGCGCAGGCTTAACCAGTCCAATCCAAAGCGGGCCGCTCCTCGCTGACATCTATAGAGCTTCGGTTGATGTATACGACACAGAACGCCCATACTATGGCCACGTGATGGTTAGTGCTATCAGGCCAGAGGCCCCTCGGATCAAATATCCAAACCGTTAGTGTATTGGGGGATGCGGTAACGAGCAGAGACTCACGATCGATGTGACCCCATCGCCCCGTCTTGAGGACTTGCGGCAAGGCCTAAGAATGCCCGGCCGCGCCTCGTAATTATCTCGCGGGCACCTTCCAGGTCAACCTGACTCCACATCATTCTCATCATATACTCATGCGGGTACCCCTCAGGGCCGACCCGTCTTTAGTAACATGGTTCAGTGTAAAGTCATAGTAACCTTAGTAACCATGTGTCTAACACCAAGGGGAACCCTAAGGAATCACCCTCGATGGAATTCCACCTGATGTTATCGTCAACGTGAACAAAGGAGGAATCACCCTCGAGGTCCACTCTTGAGGAGTTGCACGACAGTGTCGTCATCGGGAATGGAGAAGGAGGAATCACCCTCGATGACCATAACCGATGAACTAACCTACAAGGTTAACATTAGAAGTGCTGATGAGGTATCACCCTCGGCACTCGATAGTAACCCAGTTGTGTTGAGCAACTAAGGGGGAAGTGATGTGCCGGGGCCTGGTCTTCGATCCCATTGATCGGGTCTTCTGATAATCCAGCGGGGCAGTCAGGACAAAGTGGGGGTATCTGATAGGTCTCTACCCAACCTATACTAAACAGTTTAGGATAAGCAGGTAGGTAGCATCAGCAGGATACAATAAACAGGCTATGCAGCAGAAATAGGATAACAGTAGCAGCAGTAACTTCTAATGCAAGCATAAGAGAGAAGAGAATAGGCGATATCGATATGCTCAAAAGGGGGGGTGCTTGCCTGGAAGCTCTGCGGCAAGGATCTGGTCATCAGGGGCGTAGTCGACCTCCGGAGCTACGTCGGTGTCGGGGTGTAACGAGAGAGAAGAGAGGGAGGAAACAAATAAATACACAGCAAATGATGCAACTCAAAGCATGCTATGCCTAAGATGCAGTGCAGGGTTGCCTAAAGACACGTCTAAGTCATTTTAGTTATTTTAGGAATTAAGTTGGATTTATTAACCGGTGTATATGCACTATTCGTCTACTGGAAATGAGCGGAAAGTTACAGGTTCACCTTCGTAGAGGGTTCCGACATGGAAACAGACGACACGGTCAGATTCGTCTCGTCGTTCTGATCAACTTTCATGTAGAAAGTTTTTCGATCCGAGCTACGGTTTATTTTCTATGATTTCCGTAAGATTTTCACATTTTCTAAAATTATTTATATTAACAGAAAAGGAAATATGATGTCAGCATGATGCAATGATGACATCAGCAGTCAACTGGTCGGCTGACTAGGTCAAACCTAACCTGTGGGTCTAGTGGGACCCACATGTCAGTCTCTAATAGCTTAATAGTGGATTAAACTAACTAACTGGGTTAATTAGGGGTGTGGGCCCCATCTGTCAGTGAGATATTAGGCTAAACTAATTAGTTTTATTTATTAAATCGTTTATTTGACTAATTAACCGAAGGGGCCCACATGTCAGCCTCACTTGGCAGCCCAGTCAGTAGTTGACTGAGTCAACCCAGTCAACGGGGCCCCCCGGACCCACTGGTCAGCGACCCAGGGGCGGGGCCCACCGAGCCGCATCGGCGTCGACGCCGGAGACAACTCCGGTGACCAAAATCGCGGCGGAGCTCACCGGAGACGCTCGGAAACACTCCAAAGAGGGTTGTTTCGCGCGCGGCTACTTGCATTCGAACGGCCGAAGGGTGCCGCGTCGCTTGGTGGTGGTGCCGGACCAAATGGTCGCCGGAAAAGTGGCCGGCGAGGAGCTTTGGCGGCAGCGCGTTCGGGACCTCGATGGAAACTACACTAGGAGGTACGGGGAGGCTCGGGCGCGGGCTCGTTGGGCTCCTGGGAGCACCAGGAGCTCGATGCCGTGCTCAGGCGAGCACGACAGGGGCCATGGCCATGACAGCGAAGCGATCTGTGGCGGTGAGCTCACGGGTGCGACGTTGAGCTAGCTATGGCGCACGAGAAGGTTAACGAAGAGGAACAGGAGGCGGAGGGGCTCACTGTGCGGCACGCAAGTTGGCCCATGAAAGGTTAGGAGCAGCAGGACGGTGACGGAGAAGAAGGGGATCGCCGGCGACCGAGGTTGATGACGACGTGAAACCGGCGCTGTGCTGCCTTCCCGCTTGCACTAGACGGCGGGGTCGACGTGGTGCAGCACGGCGGAGCGGCTGGACATGGCGGCGTGGTTCGGAAACATTGGTGGCCGCGAGGACGACGGTGTGCAGAGGCGGAGGCGCTCGGTCGTGGTGGATCTGAGGAAGAAGAGGGGAGGAGCGAGCAAGGGAAGAGGGAGAGAGTGACGGAGGGGGCCAGGGGGGATGCCCTGGCTTCGGCCTTATCCCTCCCGCGTCGATGGCCGTCGCGCTGTCGACGCGCTGTCGGCGCGCGCGCGCTCGACCACGACGGCGGCGACACGCAGGGGAGAGAAAGAGGGAGTTGGGCTGGTGGGCTGGGTCCGGGGCACTGTGCACTTAGGCCCAGTGCACAGTGCCTCTTTCTATTTTCTATTTTCTGTTTTTGCTTTTTCTTTTATCAGAGGGAGTTTTGGTATTATTTTGAATCTCCAAATGAATTTGCAAAAATGTGAAACTAGCTCACATCAGTCTATTGCATTATCCAACACTGCCACAAAAAGTTTGGGCATTTTTGGAATCCATTTTGAATTTATTCAAAAATGAATAGGGCATTTTAGGTGCTGTTTTGGCTCTCTTAAAATGCACAGATCCATTTAGAGTTGATGATGATGTTGTGTTCCTTAACAGCAAATAGTTTTGGAGTATTTGTTATAGTGTGAACATTTTTCCAACATGTTTTGGGCAACTTCATTTTGCACTTTGAATTTGAGTTGAATTTCAGAGAAGGATTTGATTTGAATCTTTAACCAATGTATCCAAGCACTGCAAAAGAAGGTGACTTGGCATTATTAGCAGAGTGTCATAGTGCTAGGTTACATAGGGGTGTTACAAATTCTCCTCTTCTAAAAGAAATTCTCTTCCCGAGAATTTAGGAGGTAGAAGGAAAGATGTCGGGATATTCTTCCCGAAGATGATCCTCGCGTTCCCAAGTGGCTTCATCTTCAGTATGATTAGACCACTGCACTTTCCGGAACTTGGTCGTCTTCTGACGAGTCCGATGTTTAGCTTCATCGAGAATGCGGATCGGATGCTCCTTATAAGAAAGATCATCTTGCAATTCGAGCATTTCATGATCCACTGCTCGGTGCGGAGATTCCTTGAAGCAACGGCGAAGTTGCGACACATGGAAGACATCGTGGATATGAGAGAACTGCGGCGGTAACTCCAATTTATATGCCACCTGTCCACGTCTGGCAACAATGCGAAAGGGGCCGATGTAGCGTGGAGCTAGCTTGCCCTTGATTCCGAAACGACGAGTGCCCTTCATGGGAGTGACTCGAAGATAAGCTTGATCACCATAATTGCTCTTCTGACGATCCTGAGCCGCCTTGAGATTTTTTCGGACAATGCGGACTTGCTCTTCAGCGTGTTGGATAATATCCAGTCCCATGAGCGGTCGTTCCCCAGTTTCTGACCAATTCAGAGGGGTTCGACACTTACGTCCATAAAGTACTTCGAAGGGGGCCATTTTCAAGCTGGCTTGATAGCTATTGTTATATGAGAATTCCGCATACGGGAGAGATTCCTCCCATTTCTTGCCAAAGGATATAACACAAGCCCGAAGCATGTCTTCAAGCACTTGATTTACTCGCTCGACTTGGCCTGAGGATTGGGGATGATAAGCTGAACTCCAGGCAATGTGAGTCCCCATAGCTTCTTGGAAACTTTCCCAGAACTTGGAGGTGAACAGACCGCCACGATCCGAACTGATCTCTTTCGGAATACCGTGGAGTGAAACAATCCTGGAGATATACAGCTCTGCTAACTGACTAGCAGTGATAGTCTCCTTGATAGGCAGAAAGTGTGCAACTTTGGAAAGTTGGTTGACGACGACTAGAATAGCATCGTGACCCTTCTGTGACTTGGGAAGGCCAGTAATGAAGTCCATTTGAACCTTATCCCATTTCCACAAAGGAATAGGAAGTGGTTGAAGAATTCCAGCAGGCTTCTGATGTTCTGCCTTAACGTGACGGCAAATGTCACATTCAGCAACGTATCAAGCAATATCCTGCTTCATTTTGGACCACCAGTACCTTTGACGGAGATCACGATACATCTTGGTGCTACCCGAATGGATAGACATCGGTGTATCATGTGCCTCCTTCATGACTTTGTCAGTCATAAGTTCGAAGCGAGGTACTACGATGCGGTCTCTGAAATACAAGGTTCCATCTTCAGACAGCGAGAAATCCCTGTACTTCTCATGGTGAAGCTCTTTCTTCATCAGATCTACTTCGGCATCTTTAGCTTGCACACTCTTAACAGCTTTCTCAAGATCTGGTTGTACCACAAGGTTATTAAGAAAACCCTGCAGAACGATTCGAAGGTTCAACTTGCGCAGTTCTTCATAAAGTTGAGGTTGAGCTCGCCTAACCATGAGGTTGTTACAATAGGACTTGCGGCTCAAGGCATCAGCCATCACATTAGCCTTGCCAGGGGTATAAGAGATACCACAGTCATAGTCCGTAATTGTTTCCAACCATCGCTGTTGACGGAGATTAAGATCCGGCTGAGTAAACAAATACTTCAAGCTTTGATGATCAGTATATATCTCACACTGGTTACCAAGAAGGTAATGCCACCACAGCTTCAATGCATAGATCACTGCAGCAAGTTCAAGATCATGCACTGGATAGTTTTCTTCATGCGGACGCAATTGTCGCGAGGCATACGCAATCACTTTTCGTTCTTGCATTAGAACATAGCCTAACCCTTGACGAGAGGCGTCGCAATAAATCACAAAGTCTTTGCAAGAATCCGGAGGAGCAAGCACTGGAGTAGAAGTAAGCTTGTCCTTGAGGGTCTAGAAACTCTCCTGACATTTGTCTGTCCACTCAAACTTGACGCCTCTGTGGAGCAGATTAGTCAGGGGTTTGGCAATCTTGGAAAAATTCTCAATGAATCAACGGCAATAACTTGCAAGGCCGAGAAAACTTCTCACTTGCTTGGCATTCTTCGGAGGAGTCCAGTCAAGAATAGCCTGAACATGCTCCAGGTTAACGGCGATACCGTCCTTGGAAATCACATGTCCAAGGTAGGTTACTTCAGAAAGCCAGAATTCACATTTGGAGTACTTGGCATACAACTTGTGTTCACGAAGCCTTTCCAGAACAAGACGAAGATGTTCAGCATGTTCTTCCTTATTCTTCGAATATACTAGAATATCATCCAGATATACCATGACAAACTTGTCGAGGTAATCCATGAACATATAATTCATCAGGCGGGAGAACGTAGCTGGAGCATTTGTTAATCCAAACGACATAACGGTGTACTCGTAGGAACCATAGCGAGTAACAAATTCGGTCTTCGGAATATCCTCTTCACGGACATGGATCTGGTGATAACCCAACCTCAAGTCGAGTTTAGAGAACACCGAAGATCTAGCAAGTTGATCATATAAATCATTGATCCGGGGAAGCGGATATTTATTCTGAATGGTTGCCTGGTTGATAGGACGGTAATCTTGGACCAGCCTATTCGTACCATCTTTCTTTTTGACAAAGAGAGAAGGTGCTCCCCAGGCAGAGGAACGAGGGCGGATGAAACCCTTCTTAAGTGACTTGTCGATTTCTTCCTTAAGCTCGAGAAGGTGGTGCGGAGGCATCTTATAAGGACGCTTCGCAATAGGGGTAGTGCCGGGTTTCAAGTCGATGACAAACTCGACGGCTCGAACAGGGGGTATTCCTGGAAGTTCTTCTGGAAAAACATCCTGGAATTCACAGGCGACTGGAATGTTTTCGACCCCCTCAAGCGGAGAGGCATTCAACGCATTCAAGGCATAAATTTGAGCCTCGACGTTCTGAGTGATATGAGCATGATAATTTACTATCTCATCTGATGGGTGCAGGAGGTGTACAACTTTAGTGGCACAATTGATTGAGGAGTAGTGAGCCTTCAACCAATCCATTCCCAGAATAAGGTCAATTTTGGAAGAACTCAGGATAATTGGGAGTGCCTGAAACTTCAACCCCTCAATTTCAACAGTGACTTTGGGGCTGAACAGGGAGGCTCGACATCTACCCGCGGTAGTGTCAACCCCTAACGGATGATGCAGGTTGTCACACTTAACGCCATGCATGAATGCAAAATCTTCCGACATGAATGAATGCGATGCTCCTGAATCAAATAAAATGGATGCAGGTACTGAATTAACAAGAAGTGTACCCATCACGGTTTCAGGTTGATCCTGAGCTTCAGCCATGTTGACATGATAGTTCTGTCCACGACCATAAGAAGGCCTCACATTGTTGTTGCGGGGCTGATTAATTCCACGACCAATTCCACGGCCAGCAGGAGGAAGTGCTAGCTAATTCTGACCCTGAGAGCAGTCTCTGGCATGGTGGCCTGGCTGGCCACACTTGAAGCAGAGTCCACTGTCTGGACATGGTGCAGGAGCTCGAGGTGGTGTAGCTCGAAGAGGCTGCCTCGGTGGTGGAGGAGGCAGACGAGGTGCAGGGTAGACAGGCCTGTACACTGGAGCTGTTGGGCGGTACATGTTGTGAGGAATCCATATACGGCGCTTCTGAGAAGACGAGCCCGAAGATGAGCCCACTTCACGGGTGCGTTTGGTCGCTTCCTTATGCTTCTTCAGACCAGTCTCGACCATAATAGCCTTGTTCACCAAGGTGGCGAAGTCGGGAAAGTCTTGGATGAGCAGGGCTAGCTGAATGTCATGGTGTAGCCCATCACGAAACTTCTCCTGCCTATGAGCATCAGTGGGAATGTCTTCTTCAGCATAGCGATACAAGTCAAGGAACTCTCGCTGGTAGACCTCCACAGTCTTGTTGCCCTGAACGAGGCTACGGAACTCGGCCTTCTTCTGATCTATAACTCCTTGAGAATATACCGGGCACGAAAAGCAGCCTTGAATTCCACCCAGGAGACGACAGTTCCAGGAGGTAGGGTCTGTCTGTGGCTGGCCCACCATTGTGCTGCGGGTCCCTTCAAGAAGTATGTCGCGAATGTGACATAGCTGACAGGAGGAACATCAGCTGACTCCATCTCATAGAAGATGTCACGCAGCCAATCATTGGCATCCAGCAGATTAACTGTGTTGCGGAATATCGATGGGTTGAGACGCACAAACTCGGGCAGCGTAATTGAAGCTGGCTGTTGGTTGACATTGGGACGAGCGAACTGATCCATAATCCCAGTCATGAACTGACGGTTGAGTTTGAATTGTTGCATCATAGCTGCCATATAGTCAGGTGGTGGCGGCGGTGGTGCATTGTTATCAGCCATCCTGCTCAATTCAACAGGGGTAGTTTAGCAAAGTAATTGCGAGTGTATTGCGACAAGTATGATGTAACACGATGATATTTAAGTAGTGTAACAGATGCTTAACCGTAGTCGTTTAAGACATATAGATCCATACACAGTCGGTTACAATCGAACAGCATAACGGCGCAAATTCAAAAGCTAGACATGCTAGGCGGCACGCAGGCACGCGGTAAGGAATTACACAATGAGACATAGCAAAGGCTACATCAACGTCGGAGAAAACCACTGAAACGGGGTAGCTGCAAGTGCGGACAACGAATGTTCGTCGCGGAAGGATCCTGCGCTCCATGTGCACTCTGATGCAGAACCCAGTCTCGAACTGAAAGAAGAGGTCCACGTGCAGGTGTGTGACCTCCCACAGCAGGCCAATCAATCCTTGGTGGCATCTCGGTCCAGCGCGGGTAAAGGATGTGCTTCAGATGTATCCCTGCACGAACAGCTGGTAGAAACTACATCATAGCATCGTAGAGTCGTGCTCGAGTGGCAAACAGCTCGACGGCAAGAGCCCAAACAGTGCGATCCAGAGCCTGCGTGCACGGAATCAGAACCTGCGGGTCATAGCGACGAGGCTCGTACGGGGCACAGATAGCTGTGTAGTATCCAGTAGCATCTCCAGCAGGGGCATATAGAATGTATCGAAACTCAGAAGCATCCAAGTTAACACTGAGCTCTCCTCGGAGACATGCGACAGTAGAGTAGGAGGCATCATGGACTGCCATCTCAATCATCACGCCGATACCATGGAAAAGGTACAGCTCAGTGTCTGAGTCATCCTGCTGATCATAGATATGAACATCAGCATAGTACTGCTCCTGGTTGAACTCGCAGTAAACCTCGTACACCATGTACTCGGGGTACTAGCGGTAACCCAGTCTGGTCAGGAGGGCGATCAGGATAGCTGGAAAACCAGGGGCATCACGAGCCCAAGTACGAAGCACAAGCTGTGTCATAGGGCGTGGTGGAAACAGACGATCCATCTGAAATAAAGGAAATTCAGGATTGTCATACAACGATGAGAAGTATAACAGATCTCAGAGAGAAAGGTTAAACAAAACAAAGGAAAGGAAAATGATTATCAGACTAATCAGATCAATGACAGGGAAAGCGCACAGAAATCCAGCTCTCCGGGTGGACGGAATTTACGAGATCCTAAGTGTCGGCGTTAGTAAATTTATTAAACCCGAATAGAAGAGAGATCAGAGTCCCAGAGTAAAGACGAGGAATAAAAGATCCTAATACCACCCAGTTGGCGTCGTGGGCCCGTAAGCCACACAGCCAAGTTAGCAAAACAGTTTTGGACCACTAGACTCAACTTCGGCCAAGGAGTTGGAAAGGGGGATCCTACAGGCAGTCGGCTCTGATACCAACCTGTGACGACCCCGGCTTAATCATGCACTAACCATACACGCAAATGCACACGATCAGACCTAAGGACTCACTTGAAGATATCACAACACAACTCTAAAACATAAATAAAGTCATACAAGCTTTATATTACAAGCCAGGGGCCTCGAGGGCTCGAATACATAAGCTCGCATACAAGCGTCAGTGGAAGCATCAGATATTTGAGTACAGATATAAAACAGAAACAGAGATAAGCATTTAAGAAGGCGGGGCAAAATAAAAGCTACGATCGAAAGGCGCAGGCCTCCTGGCTGGGAGCCTACGATCCTACTCCTGATCGTCGATCGGCTCCTCGTAGTAGTACTCGCCAGGAGGGTAGTAGTAGTAGCCGTCGGCGGGGGCAACGATCTCAGGGGCTCCGTCATCTGGTTGCATCAAACGGATAAGGGGAGAAAAAGAAAGCAAAGCAACCGTGAGTACTCATCCGAAGTACTCAGCAAGCAAGGATCTACACTACAAATGCAACATTATCAAAGGAGGCTGTATATGTGGACTGGGCTGCAGAAATGCCAGAATAGAGAGGAAGGCCTAGTCCTATCAAAGACTAGCATCTTCAGCATCTTCAGAGGTCTTGCAGCATTAGAAGAGTGCATATTAGCATAAAGTAAAGTAATAGTAGTGTCATCAACCTTGCCCAGAGATCCTTCCTCGACTTCCTGCGAGAAAGCAATCCCAGAGCCATACTATCCAATTATCATCTCAAGTCACCAGTTCTAGTTGTACTGATCGGGATACAACTCCGAGTGTCCGTTACCGTAGGACAGGCTATCGATAGATGTTTAATTCCCGGCAGGGGTGCACCAACTTACCCACCACGCTCGATTAACTCCGGCCGGACACACTTTTCTGGGTCATGCCCTGCGTCGGCCAAACGACACGCCGCAACCCGTCCTAGGCTCTAAAGAGAGGTCAGCACGCCGGACTAACCTATGCCCCCAGGGGTCTTGGGCCTTCGCCCTGGGAACCCTGCACATTGCGAGGACGCTTCGGAAGCAGACCTAGCCCCCTTAATACAAGCGCGGGCTTAACCAGTCCAATCCAAAGCGGGCCGCTCCTCGCTGACGTCTATAGAGCTTTGGCTGATGTATATGACACAGAACGCTCATACTATGCCCATGTGATGGTTAGTGCTATCAGGCCAGAGGCCCCTCAGATCAAATAGCCAAACCGTTAGTGGATTGGGGGATGCGGTAACGAGCAGAGACTTACGATCAATGTGACCCCATCGCCCCATCTCGAGGACCTGCAGCAAGGGCTAAGAATGCCCGGCCGCGCCTCGTAATTATCTCACGGGCACCTTCCAGGTCAACCCGACTCCACATCATTCTCATCATATACTCATGCGGGTACCCCTCAGGGCCGACCCGTCTTTAGTAACATGGTTCAGTGTAAAGTCATAGTAACCTTAGTAACCGTGTGTCTAACACCAAGGAGAACCCTGAGGAATCACCCTCAATGGAATTCCACCTGATGTTATCGTCAAGGTGAACAAAGGAGGAATCACCCTCGAGGTCCACTCTTGAGGAGTTGCACGACAGTGTCGTCATCGGGAATGGAGAAGGAGGAATCACCCTCGATGACCATAACCGATGAACTAACCAACAAGGTTAACATCAGAAGTGCTGATGAGGTATCACCCTTGGCACTCGATAGTAACCCAGTAGTGTCGAGCAACTAAGGGGGAAGTGATGTGCGGTGCCGGGGCCTGGTCTTTGATCCCATTGATCAGGTCTTCTGATAATCCAGCAGGGCAGTCGGGACAAAGTGGGGGTCTCTGATAGGTCTCTACCCAACCTATACTAAACAGTTTAGGATAAGAAGGTAGGTAGCATCAGCAGGTTACAATAAACAGGCTATGCAGCAGAAATAGGATAACAGTAGCAGCAGTAACTTCTAATGCAAGCATAAGAGAGAAGAGAATAGGCGATATCGATATGCTCAAAAGGGGGGTGCTTGCCTGGAAGCTCTGCGGCAAGGATCTGGTCGTCAGGGGCGTAGTCGACCTCCGGAGCTGCGTCGGCCTCCGGGGCTACGTCGGTGTCGGGGCCTAACAAGAGAGAAGAGGGGGAGGAAACAAATAAATACATAGCAAACGATGCAACACAGAGCATGCTATGCCTAAGATGCAGTGCAGGGTTGCCTAAAGACATGTCTAAGTCATTTTAGTTATTTTAGGAATTAAGTTGGATTTATTAACCGGTGTATATGCACTATTCATCTATCGGAAACGGGCGGAAAGTTACGGGTTCACCTTCGTAGAGGGTTCTGACATGGAAACAGACGACACGATCAGATTCGTCTCGTCGTTCTGATCAACTTTCATGTAGAAAGTTTTTCGATCCGAGCTACGGTTTATTTTCTATGATTTCCTAAAGATTTTCACATTTTCTGAAATTATTTATATTAACAGAAAAGGAAATATGACGTCAGCATGATGCAGTGATGACATCAGCAGTCAACTGGTCGACTGACCAGGTCAAACCTGACCTATGGGTCCAGTGGGACCCACATGTCAGTCTCTAATAGCTTAACAGTGGATTAAACTAACTAACTGGGTTAATTAGGGGTGTGGGCCCCATCTGTCAGTGAGATATTAGGCTAAACTAATTAGTTTTATTTATTAAATCGTTTATTTGACTAATTAACCGAAGGGGCCCACATGTCAGCCTCACTGGGCAGCCCAGTCAGCAGTTGATTGGGTCAACCCGTCAACGGGGCCCCCCGGACCCACTGGTCAGCGACCCAGGGGAGGGGCCCACCGAGCCACGTCGGCGTCGGCGCCGGAGACAACTCCGACGACCAAAATCGCGGCGGAGCTCGCCGGAGACACTCGGAAACGCTCCACAGAGGGTTGTTTCGCGGGCGGCTACTTGCGTTCGAACGGTCGAAGGGTGCCGCGTCGCTTGGTGGTGGTGCCGGACCAAATGGTCGCCGGAAAAGTGGCCGGCGACGAGCTTTGGCGGCAGCGCGTTTGGGACCTCGATGGAAACTACGCTAGGAGGTACGGGGAGGCTCGGGCGCGGGCTCGTTGGGCTCCTGGGAGCACCAGGAGCTCGATGCCGTGCTCAAGCGAGCACGACAGGGGCCATGGCCACGGCGGCGAAGCGATCTGCGGCGGTGAGCTCACGGGCGCGATGTTGAGCTAGCTACGACACACGAGAAGGTTAACGAAGAGTAACAGGAGGCGGAGGGGCTCACCGTGCGGCACGCAAGTTGGCCCATGAAAGGTTAGGAGCAGCAGAACGGCGACGGAGAAGAAGGGGATCGCCGGCGACCGAGTTTGATGACGACGCGAAACCGGCGCTGTGCTGCCTTCCCGCTTGCGCTAGACGGGGTCGATGTGGCGCAGCACTGCAGAGCGGCCGGACATGGCGGCGTGGTCTGGAAACGTCGGTGGCCGCAAGGACGACGGCGTGCGGCGGCGGAGGCGCTCGGTCGTGGTGGATCTGAGGGAGAAGAGGGGCGGAGCGAGCGAGGGAAGAGGGAGAGAGTGACGGAGGAGGCCAGGAGGGATGCCCTGGCTTCGGCCTTATCCCTCCCGCATCGATGGCCATCGCGCTGTCGACGCGCTGCCAGCGCGCGCGCGCTAGACCACGGCGACGGCGACACGCAGGGCAGAGAAAGAGGGAGTTGGGCTGGGTCCGGGGCACTGTGCACTTAGGCCCAGTGCACAGTGCCTCTTTCTATTTTCTATTTTCTGTTTTTGCTTTTTCTTTTATCAGAAGGAGTTTTGGTATTATTTTGAATCTCCAAATGAATTTGCAAAAATGTGAAACTAGCTCACACCAGTGTATTGCATTATCCAACACTGCCACAAAAGGTTTGGGCATTTTTGGAATCCATTTTGAATTTATTCAAAAATGAACAGGGCATTTTAGGTGCTATTTTGGCTCTATTAAAATGCACAGACCCATTTAGAGTTGATGATGATGTTGTGTTCCTTAACTGCAAATAGTTTTGGATTATTTGTTATAATGTGAACATTTTTCCAACATGTTTTGGGCAACTTCATTTTGCACTTTGAATTTGAGTTGAATTTCAGAGAAGGATTTGATTTGAAGCTTTAACCAATGTATCCAAGCACTGCAAATGAAGGTGACTTGGCATTCTTAGCAGAGTGTCATAGTGCTAGGTTACATAGGGGTGTTACACTCTCCTCTTCGGGGAAATCCCAAAGCAGTTCACAAGTAGCAGCACCGACCCATGCATCACCGCTGCGCCGCCGCCCAGAGGTCTTCCCACCGTTGCCCTGACCCGCCTGCTGCCACTGCGTCGCCCCTTCGGGCAGTAGCGCCGTGGCCTGTGGTCCACCTCGCCATCCCCGCTCGTCGACTTCCCCTGGTATGCGCCGCCCCGACTCCCTCAGCGTGGGAATGCCACTGTCCGCGCCGGTCTTTGTCACGCTGTTGGGTTCTTCCCGGCCTACTTCGAGCATCGTCTCCGCACTCCTAACCCAGCTGCCACCGCCGCTCTTCTTCGGCGCCGCTATCACTCGCTCACCCGAGCCCCGTCGCCCGTCCACCCCCTTCATCTTCGTCCAGCACCAGCTCATCACCAGCGTCACCGTCATCTTCCCCATCCACTTCGTCTACTTCGACCACCGTTGGCAGCATCGGCCCTGCGCCGATTGGTGCTGCAATCGTCGTCGGTTCCTTCTCTGCTGGCCCCTCCGACTTCTCCAACATGGCGTACAGCTCATGCAGGTCCCCGTCTACGCATGCCTGATGCTAGCAATACCGACGCGTGCCTTCGTCCCCGATGTGTTCCCAGGTCTGGCAAGTTTGGAGCGGCGCATCATCAACATCGACTTCATCCATCTACGCATGCCCGATGCTGACAACACCGATGCGTACCTTCGTCCACGATGTGTCCCCTTGCTTGGCAAGCCCGGTGCGACACCACGTCAACACCATCTTCTTCCCGGTGCTCCACTACCTCGACACTGATACGTCTCCATCGTATCTACTTTTCTAATGCTTTTGTTCTTATTTTGCACTCTAATTTGCATGATTTGAATGAAACTAACCCGGACTAACGTTGTTTTCAGCAGAACTACTATGGTGTTGTTTTTGTGCAGAAATAAAAGTTCTCAGAATGGAACGAAACTTTTTGGATAATTTTAATGGAACAAAAGAAAAATACTGGAGCCAAGAACCACCGGAGGGGGGGCCCTGGGTGAGCACAACCCACCAGGACACCCCCCTCTCCAGGCGCGCCCAAGTGGGTTGTGCCCACCTGGTGGCCCCGCTGACCCTATCTCCAATGCTATAAAATCCTATTTTTGGAGAAAAATATCAGGGAGAAAGAATTATCGCGTTTCACGAGATGGAGCCGCCGCCACCTCCTGTTCTTTATCGGGAGGCCAGATCTAGAGCCCGTTTATGGCTCCGGAGAGGGGAATCTTCGATCTTCGTCATCACCAACCTTTCTCCATCGCCAATTCCATGATGCTCCCCCCGGGAGTGAGTAATTCCTTCGTAGGCTCGCTGGTCGGTGAGGAGTTGGATGAGATTCATCATGTAATCGAGTTAGTTTTGTTAGGGCTTGATCCCTAGTATCCATTATGTTCTGAGATTGATGTTGTTATGACTTTGCCATGCTTAATGCTTGTCACTTTGGTCCCGGGTGCCATGATTTCAGATCAGAACCGTTTATGTTATCACCATTATATCTATGTTCTAGATCCGATCTTGCAAGTCATATTCACCTATTACGTGTTATGATCCGTAAACCCCGGTGTGACAGTAATCGGGATACTTTCCGGTGATGACCGTAGTTTAAGGAGTTCATGTATTGACTATGTGTTAATGCTTTGTTTCGGTTTTCTATTAAAAGGAGGCCTTAATATCCCTCAGTTTCCTTATGGACCCCGCTGCCACGGGAGGGTAGGACAAAAGATGTCATGCAAGTTCTTTCCATAAGCACGTATGACTATTTACGAAATACATGCCTACATTATATATATGAACCAGAGCTAGTTTTGTATCGCCCTAGGTTATGACTGTTATATGATGAATATCATCCAATGAATCCACCGATCCAATGCCTATGAATTTTCCACATATTGTTCTTGCTAAGTTACTACTGCTGTTGCTACTGTTGCACTTGCTACAAAATCATTGCTGCCACTGTTACCGTTACTACTACTATCATCACTACTATCATATTACTGTGCTACTGATCATATTGCTGCAGATAATTAATCTCCAGGTGTGGTTGAATTGACAACTCAACTGCTAATACTTGCAAATATTCTTTGGCTCCCCTTGTGTCGAATCTATAAATTTGGGTTGAATACTCTACCCTCGAAAACTGTTGCGATCCCCTATACTTGTGGGTTATCAAGACCTTTTTTTGGCGCCGTTGCCGGGGAGCATATCTATATTTGTTGAGTCACTTGGGATTATTATCTATTTATCACCATGAAGAATCTGAAGGATACCAAGACTAAGATTTTTCCCTCTAAGACGAGGGGGGGGGGGGTTAAGGAACTGCCATCTAGCTCTGCACTTGATTCACCTTCTATTTTGAGTAGACTTGCAACACGACCACATGCTATTAATCCTGATAAGTCGCAGGTTATTGATGATGCTACTTCTGCTATGAATGCTACTCATGATGATGCTAGTACCTTGCTTGATGATAACATGCCACTAGGTGAATTTCTTGATGAACAAATTGCTAGAGCTAAAGATACTGAGAATGCTGAAACTGATGAAATTATTGAAACTGATGAAGTACTTGAAACTGAAAATCTTGGAACACCTATTAGGCCTAGCTCTCCTAAATATGAATTGCCTAAGATACCTGAAGGTTATGTTATGGATGAGGAGACAACTAGAGATTTTCTTGCTTGCAATGATAGAGATGATCTTAAGAAATTGTTACGCAAACTGAAAGAGAAATCTTTGAATGCTAGAATGAAATGTGATCCTAAGTTTGCTACTTCACCTATCTTTGTTGATGATAAGGATTATGAATTCTCTATTGACCCAGAGTTAATTACTTTGGTTGAATCTGATCCTTTCCATGGCTATGAAACTGAAACTGTTGTGGCACACCTTACTAAATTAAACTAGATAATTCCCCGCGCGTTGCTGCAGGAATTAGATGCAATAATTTGAATGAATTTTTGTTCAGCAAAAATGAAGTAATGAATTTATTTTACTTTATTATTTGATAGGGTAATGATAGTTTTATAGGACAAATAGCATAATATGTGCTTAAATTTTCTTGGAGCTGTCCACGCTGGTGCCTTCTTCCTTGAGAAAAATGTCCATGTGGGATTCCTTTCTTCATATATGTAACACCTTGGATTTTGCCCATTTCTTTTTCTCTGATTTTATTTGGATTTCGGTCTGGATGTGCTTTTCTGTGGCTTAGTGGTCTTGAACCCTGGAGAGATCACCCTTGAATCCTCTTCCCTAGTGGCTTGCCAACCTCAAAATCATTCCAAGACCATGTCATTTCCATCTTGGACCAAACCCCAATATTCTTTTTCTCGGGAATATTCCTGTAAAGGAATAACCCTGTTTGCCCTGAGTTGTGAAGCAACTCATATTTCTATTATTCCCAAATAATTCTCATAAATTGTTTGGGTCATATCTTGCACAAATATGTCAAACTCTTCCTTGCCATGTTCAAAAATATCTCACAAGTATTCATTTTCTGATTCTGCCCTATCTGTCAGATTGTGAAGCCAGTACCATTTATATTTGCTTTCTTGCTCTCAAACTTTTTTTGAACTATTTCCTATCCATATCATTGCCACATGCCAAAATTCAACTTTATTTGGATAATAAATCTCCCTTGGCTAATTTCCAAAGTTTCTGGGCAACTGGAATCTTTGTGAAGCAAGTGCTAGCTAGGAGTATCCAAATGAGTTGAAATTTTGCAAGCATTTTCATATGCTAAAATAATGACTCTCCACCAAATTTTAGCATCATTCAATCATCTATGTGATCACAGCATCAAATCTTTGTTTCTGGTAATTATTATGGGTTGTGGAGCAAGTATAATTTTTATTGCTCCATAATTCATGAATAATTTCCAGAACATGCTTATACCCATATCTCACTTCTCCACCAAATTTGGGCTCAATATATCTAGCCAATTTCTCCCAAGAATTCCATCTAGTTTCTGTCCAGATTCAGGCACTGTGAAGGAAGTACCACTTTGGTTTATCCAATTGATATGAAATTTATACATTGTCTTCATATGCTTAAATAACTAGCCTACTCCAAATTTCAGCTCAATCCAAGCCAGTATATGAGTGCCACTTCAATATTTGCAATTCTGGACAGTATGGTCATTTGAACAGCAAGTGCTATCTGCACTCCTCCATTTGGACTGAAACTTGGCCATCATAATCATCTTAGCATGTTATCACCCCATACCAAATATCAGATTCTAGATCCTGCTCGATCTCCCCCACCCCACTACAAACACCTTTCTGTTGCTGAGAAGACCTGCTAGCTGTGGTCACCTCAAGTCTCTCTGTGCCTGTCTATTTCCTCCTTGACCTCATACTTTGAATAACCGATCGAGTTGACATGGTGGACTTGACCAGGACACGTGGAAACGCCGCGTCCACGCGGTGACCGCCGCCCTGGCATGCCATGGACGCGAGCTGCGTACTGGTCAGCTCTGGCCCCTCTTCTCCTCGTCGGTTCCGCGCGAGTAGTTATGTCCAACAGCCTCCCCTTGTCGTCGCCTTCCTCCCTGGATAAATCTCCGCCTCTCCCGTCCCCTCTGACGCGGTGTAGCGGCCGCACCCGTGACCTGCAGCCGCGGTCGCCGACGCGACCGATCGCCCGCGAGCTCCCGAGTCTTCCTGACCTTGCCTGAGCCTTCTCCGAGCTTCCGTGAAGCTCGTGGATGCCTCTCCCCGCTTCTCCGCAGGTTCCCGAAGACTCCGGCGCGTGGTGGACGTGTCACCACGGCCACGCTCGGCCACCCTCGCCGCCCGCCTATATATAGGCCGCCTCGGAGCCCTCTGAGCTCACCACCAGCCTCACCACTCTTCCGTGAGCCTCCCCGACCCATCTGTTTGCCTCTGGAGCCGCTCCTCTCCCTCCAATGGCCGAAGCAGTGCCGCCAGCCTCGGCTTAAATTGGAGCCAACCGGAGCTCTTCCCTCCTTCTCTCCACCACCAGTAGCTTCTCCTGAGCCCGGTGATCCTCCCCATTCCCTTACTTCGCCGCTGGAGCTGCTGTGGCCGCGGCCCCACGCACAGCCGCCGCCCTCTTCACCGGCCACCTCGAGCCATCACCGCTGCAGCCCTCCCCGGTGCGGCTGCTCCTCCTAGACGGATGCGGCGCGGCACCAGGAGCTCGACGGTGGCTTCGCCTTGGCCGGAAACGGCCAGAGCCGCCCGTGCCCCTCGCCGGCGCCCGCCTCTGTCCACTACCGCAGCCGGCCCCCTCCGCCCTTTTCGCGCTCAGTCGAGCCTCTCCCCGGATGCGGTGCTCGCCGGCGCGCCTGTCCGTCTCCTCGCCGGCCGGAGTAGCTTGCCGGAGCAGCGGCTCTCGTCGCCGGCCGATCGTCCCGTCCTCTCCTCTGTTCTCTGGCGGGCAGGAGGTAGAAGAAGGCAGGGAAGGGAGAGAGAAGGCGGTGGGGCCCGCCTGTCAGTGTCCCCGGCGCTGACCAGGGCCGGGCCCAGTTGACTTAAGTGGAAATGATTTTTCTGGAATGCGTTTTCGGATAACGAAAGCGTACTACGCCGCTTCGTCGGGCTAAAGTACGTTTTCTCTGCAGGGAAACGTATTCCCGGAAAAGGCGCTTTCGGTTTTAGCCGCCAGCGGCTTGTCTGTGAATAAACTTTTTGCAGATTGGTCCCTGGACTTCAAACGGCTATAACTTTTTGCTCGAAACTCCGATCGAGGTGAATCCAACGCCCACGTCTTCGTATCGTCGAGCCCGTTGTGCTGGTATCAATTTCACTATGTGGTCCCATAGTGGAAATGACTATTTTGCCCTTGCCCATAAACAGCCCCCTCCGGGAGAGAACTGTTTCCGGCAACTCCTTCCGCGACTCTTCGCACTCCTTCCTGATGGTTCCTTCATCTCCAGGCAAGCCACAACTCTCATCTGCATCATCGCATTGCAATGTCATAGTTTAACTATTTACTTTAATAGTAAGTATGATTATTTGTGAAATGAATTGGATTATGCAATGTTGGAGTTAATTCTCGGATAGGTGACTACCATGTTGGGTACCAGACTATTAGTGACTAGTAGTTTACTCACTCGTTGATGCTAAGATGTTGAGATCACTGTCTATGATTATTTTGGAGTTCATCCGGCAGTTCGTAGAGATGAATTAGTAGCAGTGGCTTAAGCATATTGGTTCTTGGATTGCTATGATATCGGAGTGTCAGCCATGACAGAGATTGTTCGAGGATTAGATATTTCATGGTTGACCTTGAGTCACCTGTCCGGACTTATCCGTGCAACCACATTTGCCGGTATGGGACGGCCTTGACTTGGTCTGATCGCGTGCTCTTTCACCGGTACCGCCCGACAGGGAAGGTTATGCGTGCGCGCTACCCTGGCCCGGTAGGCGGCGATAACCTTGTGAGCCCAGTTGAGTTTTGTGCCGGCGTCCCCGTTTGGGACAGTATAGTTTGGCCACGACGGTGGCAGGTGTCACGAGGTGACAAGGGGCCACCCAGGGCTTGACTCCGGGGGAGGATGATTGCCGGTGGTACGATGGGAGAGTCACGGGTCAGGCAGATTTCGTTGGAGCAACGCTAGTCCACCCGAATGGGATCACGAGGTCAGTGCTCCATAGTGTGGGTAAAGTGTGCAACCTCTGCAGAGTGTAAAATCTATTTGAATAGCCGTGTCCACGGTATTGGACAGTCCGTCCAGACCTCACTAGGTGGTCAACCATAGTAGTGATAATGATGGAAGAACTCGTCGTATGATCAGAAGTACTCAGTGGTTCATGAGTATTCTGAGGGTTGTGAGACAGCCCGAACGAGAGTAAGTTTGTCAGTCTTGGGGTACAATTGGTATCAGGTACATGATATGATAGCCATGGGATGGCTATGAGTTGAGTTGTCGGATGACCACATGAATGGACTTGGTACAGGTTCAGATTGGATTCTGAGATTATTCGGAGTATGGATTAAACCACTTAATATGCTTTACCTTACTGCATTTACTTCAGAAGTTATCTTGCTGGATAACCCTGCTTGTTAATTTTGACTGCTATGATGTTGTCTTGCCTTAATGTTGATGTTTGTTGTAAGCTTGCGAGTACATTCAAAGTACTCACCTGGCGTGTCATGCCAGTTTGCAGGTCATGCCATGATTGCTTGCTTGTCGAGGATCCTGAGTTTGCGACCTAGGAGACGCATTCTAGCCAGAGTCCCTGCGGAGTGGAGTCCATCACCGTCATCGCTGTTCCGCTGCCGAGAGATGTTACTTCGCTGTTAGCATAGAGCTACCCCGGGCAGGCGTAGTGTCGCCGTGCCGATGTAATCCATGTACCCTTTGTAACCATATCCATAGTAATAAAGAGCTGATTTGTTCTATGCCAACAGTGCCGTATTCCAGAAGACTTGTACTTGGGCTGGAATACGGGGTGTTCCGGTTTACTCTGAGCCGGGGTGCCACAGAAGTTGGTATGAGAGCAGGTTTGGCTATAGGACGCGTGGTCTAGGCGCGAGCGTTAGTAACCGGTAGTTTACGATCCAGTTGGTTTGCGGCACTTGTTTGTTGCATTTGCTTGTGCATAGCATGCATATAGAATATTTATCTTATCACTAACTATGGATCTGGTGAGTGTAGGTGGCATCGGTTTCGATTCCCTACCTGCGCTCTCCAGTTTGCATATTTGTTCCTTGGTGTGGTGTCATCTCCGTCCCAGCGGAGTGATTCCAGGGTGCTTAGGGGTGTCGATCACTAGCAAGATTGATGCACCAGTACCCCACCAATATATTCTCTTCAGCCACCCCTATCATTTCGGTGATAGACATGTTTCTATCCCGGATCGTGCCATTCCTCTAGCCGTTTTGGCAACCCTTACTAATCCTTGTTATCAGAAAAGGGCAATGCTTGCAAGCTTTTCTTTCCACCACTATCTCATTCCGCCACCTATTCATTGGACGTGTACGGTTTTCTTCCGTACGCTTGATGATGATGTGGTCGTAACTTCTGTGTTCCGACCCCCGATCACCAAGTTCGTCCTCGCCACCGGTTCCATCCGTGTTAAGTCCGTGTTTGGTGTAGCCTTGTTTACACCAACTTCCTTCCACACATTGATTCACTTTCGTGCACATCGCCACAGCATGTTAGACCGTAATACCGGAGTTCTTGCGAGATTTGTGTGCTTAACTAGGAATGCATATTATTGCTGTGAATAGCTGTAGAATGTGATATTGCTTGTGTGCGTGATCTTGCTGCTTTGTGTGTTTCTGTTTGGTCGTTTCTTTTGTTTCTTTATTTGGGCCCTTGGTGTTACTTATTTTCCCCTTAAGTAAGTTGCTCACCGACACTGGACTCAAAGAAATTAGTGAAAAGACAGTCATTTGAAAGCTCAGTTCAACAATATGGAATTTTCACAAGACTGTGTTATATCGGGAATATCGGGCCTGAATATAAATGATATCCTAGCCGGATTGGTTATCAGCATCAAGTATACCTCAATGAGCAATCTTCACAGCAATAATGATCGCACCAGCAAGAAGGCAAAGATATGTGCATGATCAACAGTACATTTTAAGTTAAAGGTATGATTCGTATACAAGGTTTGAGTCTGCTACGAGTACAATTTGAACCCTGCCGTGCCCTAGAATCAAGCCAGAAGGTGCTTTGAACTTAGTGTTCAGCAAGAAGGATAGCCGAATACCCTGTAGCATACAACAATTAACTGACAACAGAAACGGTAAGGGACACATGTAACAGAGAGAAGCTTCAGATGTAAGCAACCCAATTTTTCCCTACAAGCTACCAGAGAAGCTTACAGCGCAAGATGCCTGTGTCGTTATCAATACGACACATGGACACCTTCCGATGCAAGTTAGCAGCATATGACAATGCATCCCCAGGGTCAGATCTGCAACAGTTGGTCTGAAGGCAAAAATCAGTCAGGACACAAGTCTGCATCGAGAATCAGGTGGCCAGTTACACATGTTTCCATAGATATGGTGGACATGCTGCCAAGGTCATATGGGTTACTCATACAATGATACCAGCCCGGTGAGGATCTGACTATTGCATGAGCTATGTAAGAAGACGAGAACTCCAGTTATACAGTTCAGTGTGATGACCAACAACCTATGGAGCAAGCCGACCATCTGATATATGCCCTATAGCATTGCTCTGGGTTATTCCGGTATGTTCAAATTATTATGCTCATACCTGTATGCATAATAATGAGCTGTATGGGACGCGGATGAACCCTTGCCTGTTTTTCTTTGGTAACGGCACCACGCCTGTGTTCTGAGCTGTTTCCAGCCGTTCGGGGTGGATGCCGATTTTTTATTTCTCTTGTCAACAACTGTCCGTGTTCTGAGCTGCTTTTCGGCCGTCTCGGGCAGCTGTTGAATTTCTCTTTGTAGCAATGACCCTATGCTCTGAGCTGTTTTTTTTTCGGCCGTCTTAGGGAGTTGCTACTTTCTTCTTATCGACACCGTCTCATGCTCTGAGCTGCTTTTCAGCCGTCTTGAGTCAGGGTTGATTTATTCCAGTAAAAGTCCCAGATCTGAGTTGTAAAGACCGTTCTGGTGGCTACTGGTTTATTTGCCGGTTTTATTCAAGGGTTCAGACGGTCGTTACCCTACAGCTACAACTTGTAAAGTAATATGCCTGCCGGAATATTGCACCTGACAACACCTATGGTCGCCCGAAGAATCAAGGGCACATTAGGCCAACTTCTTTCAGCAAAGGATCCATGCAAGGAGAACTATAATAAAGGAGCAAGGTTGGCGATCAAGGTATGATAATGGTTGCAAGGTCAATGTGGTACAGATACTCAGAGCAGTCGGGTTCGATACTCACCACCATGGGTACACACCCACGGGGTCTATTCCATTCGCAAGGACCCCATATCGAGACAACCCGCCCAGCCAACCAAATATGCTCAGAATTGTCAAAAGAGGGCAACCAAGCTGGTCAGGTCAGCCGAAAGAATAACTCAGCAGTTCAAATTCAGCAACCATGTTAAAGCATTACACGGCCTACCATCCACATAGAAATACCGACAGACTGTGTGGTCAGAAGGATGAACAACAGTCTCAAAGTATGTGTCCTCATGGATGGGAATCAGTTAAAGACTAACCTGCCGTGAACAAGATTTTGCTGCCAGGACCACTGTCAGTCAAGTCCATGGATAATATCACAATAAGACCGTACACCTCTATGCAGGTCATGACAGGTGACAGTCAAATATTTGGTAAGAGCCTTATACCCAAGACAGTGAAGATACCCAAGATGATCCGGCAATCCGTGCGAGAAGCCAGATTCCGCCAGGAGAACGGTACGATTCACAGTACTGTTTTGAGCCTGGAGGACACACTGCCATTTGAAGTCACCCAATGCAATGAGTAAAAGATTTCGTACCCACCAAGGGAATTTGCTCACAAGTCATTGAACGGTCGTTCGTATTGGACCTCGTCACGACACGTCCATGAGGAACCACCCTCAGACTTATGAACAGGACACATAGTTCGGTCAGAATAATTTATTGCCCCAGACAGGCCAGCAGACACAAAAGGATTGGAGTCAGAGTAGCATATGAGGTAAGATTAGCCAAAAAAAAAGGGGTCCAGTAAAGCAAACCACCCCGAAGCAAGGCAGTCAGTCATATGAAATTCAGTGGGAACATTATACAAAGGTAAAAAGGAAACCCGAGTTGGAAACGGTTTCCTCAAGTGGAAATATTCATGTCTGATCCCTGAGCAACCAAATCTCGAGGACGAGATTTCTTTAAGGGGGGTAGGTTTTTAACACCCTGGATTTTGCCCATTTCTTTTTCTCTGATTTTATTTGGATTTCGGTCTGGATGTGCTTTTCTGTGGCTTAGTGGTCTTGAACCCTGGAGAGATCACCCTTGAATCCTCTTCCCTAGTGGCTTGCCAACCTCAAAATCATTCCAAGACCATGTCATTTCCATCTTGGACCAAACGCCAATATTCTTTTTCTCGGGAATATTCCCTTAAAGGAATAACCCTGTTTGCCCTGAGTTGTGAAGCAACTCGTATTTCTATTATTCCCAAATAATTCTCATAAATTGTTTGGGTCATATCTTCCACAAATATGTCAAACTCTTCCTTGCCATGTTCAAAAATATTTCACAAATATTCATTTTCTGATTCTGCCCTATCTGTCAGATTGTGAAGCCAGTACCATTTATATTTGCGTTCTTGCTCTCAAACTTTTTGTGAACTATTTCCTATCCATATCATTGCCACATGCCAAAATTCAACTTTATTTGGATAATAAATCTCCCTTGGCTAATTTCCAAAGTTTCTGGGCAACTGGAATCTTTGTGAAGCAAGTGCTAGCTAGGAGTACCCAAATGAGTTGAAATTTTGCAAGCATCTTCATGTGCTCAAATAATGACTCTCCACCAAATTTTAGCATCATTCAATCATCTATGTGATCACAACATCAAATCTTTGTTTCTGGTAATTATTATGGGTTGTGGAGCAACTATAATTTTTATTGCTCCATAATTCATGAATAATTTCCAGAACATGCTTATACCCATATCTCACTTCTCCACCAAATTTGGGCTCAATATATCTAGCCAATTTCTCCCAAGAATTCCATCTAGTTTCTGTCCAGATTCAGGCACTGTGAAGGAAGTACCACTTTGGTTTATCAAATTGATATGAAATTTATACAGTGTCTTCATATGCTTAAATAACTAGCCTACTCCAAATTTCAGCTCAATCCAAGCCAGTATATGAGTGCCACTTCAATATTTGCAATTCTGGACAGTATGGTCATTTGAACAGCAAGTGCTATCTACACTCCTCCATTTGGACTGAAACTTGGCCATCGTGATCATCTTAGCATGTTATCACCCCATACCAAATATCAGATTCTAGATCCTGCTCGATCTCCCCCACCCCACTACAAACACCTTTCTGTTGCTGAGAAGACCTGCTAGCTGTGGTCACCTCAAGTCTCTCTGTGCCTGTCTATTTCCTCCTTGACCTCATACTTTGAATGACCGATCGAGTTGACATGGTGGAGTTGACCAGGACACGTGGAAACGCCGCGTCCACGCGGTGACCGCTGCCCTGGCATGCCATGGACGCGAGCTGCGTACTGGTCAGCTCTGGCCCCTCTTCTCCTCCTCGGTTCCGCGCGAGTAGTTATGTCCAACAGCCTCCCCTTGTCGTCGCCTTCCTCCCTGGATAAATCTCCCCCTCTCCCGTCCCCTCCGACGCGGTGTAGCGGCCGCACCCGTGACCTGCAGCCGCGGTCGCCGACGCGACCGATCGCCCGCGAGCTCCCGAGTCTTCCTGACCTTGCCTGAGCCTTCTCCGAGCTTCCGTGAAGCTCGTGGACGCCTCTCCCCGCTTCTCCGCAGGTTCCCGAAGACTCCGGCGCATGGTGGACGTGTCACCACGGCCACGCTCGGCCACCCTCGCCGCCCGCCTATATATAGGCCGCCCCGGAGCCCTCTGAGCTCACCACCAGCCTCACCACTCTTCCGTGAGCCTCCCCGACCCCTCCGTTTGCCTCTGGAGCCGCTCCTCGCCCTCCAATGGCCGAAGCAGTGCCGCCAGCCTCGTCTTAAATTGGAGCCAACCGGAGCTCTTCCCTCCTTCTCTCCACCACCAGTAGCTTCTCCTGAGCCCGGTGATCCTCCCCATTCCCTTACTTCGCCGCTGGAGCTGCTGTGGCCGTGGCCCCGCGCACGGCCGCCGCCCTCTTCACCGGCCACCTCGAGCCATCACCGCTGCAGCCCTCCCCGGCGCGGCTGCTCCTCCTAGACGGATGCGGCGCAGCACCAGGAGCTCGCCGGTGCCTTCGCCTTGGCCGGAAACGGCCAGAGCCGCCCGTGCCCCTCGCCGGCGCCCGCCTCTGTCCACTACCGCAGCCGGCCCCCTCCGCCCTTTTCGCGCTCGGTCGAGCCTCTCCCCGGATGCGGTGCTCGTCGGCGCGCCTGTCCGTCTCCTCGCCGGTCGGAGTAGCTTGCCGGAACAGCGGCTCCCGTCGCCGGCCGATTGGCCCGTCCTCTCCTCTGTTCTCTGGCGGGCAGGAGGTAGAAGAAGGCAGGGAAGGGAGAGAGAAGGCGGTGGGGCCCGCCTGTCGGTGTCCCCGGCGCTGACCAGGGCCGGGCCCAGTTGACTTAAGTGGAAACGATTTTTCTGGAATGCGTTTTCGGATAGCGAAAGCGTACTACGCCACTTCTTCGTGCTAAAGTACGTTTTCTCTGCAGGGAAACGTATTCCCGGAAAAGGCGCTTTCGGTTTTAGCCGCCAGGGGCTTGTCTGTGAATAAACTTTTTGCAGATTGGTCCCTGGACTTCAAACGGCTATAACTTTTTGGTCGGAACTCCGATAGAGGTGAATCCAACGCCCACGTCTTCGTATCGTCGAGCCCGTCGTGCTGGTACCAATTTCACTATGTGGTCCCATAGTGGAAATGACCATTTTGCCCTTGCCCATAAACAGCCCCCTCCGGGAGAGAACTGTTTCCGGCAACTCCTTCCGCGACTCTCCGCACTCCTTCCTGATGGTTCCTTCATCTCCAGGCAAGCCACAACTCTCATCTGCATCATCGCATTGCTATGTCATAGTTTAACTATTTACTTTAATAGTAAGTATGATTATTTGTGAAATGAATTGGATTATGCAATGTTGGAGTTAATTCTCGGATAGGTGACTACCATGTTGGGTACCGGACTATTAGTGACTAGTAGTTTACTCACTCGTTGATGCTAAGATGTTGAGATCACTGTCTATGATTATTTTGGAGTTCATCTGGCAGTTCGTAGAGATGAATTAGTAGCAGTGGCTTAAGCATATTGGTTCTTGGATTGCTATGATATCGGAGTGTCAGCCATGACAGAGATTGTTCGAGGATTAGATATTTCATGGTTGACCTTGAGTCACCTGTCCGGACTTATCCGTGCAACCACATTTGCCGGTATGGCACGGCCTTGACTTGGTCTGATCGCGTGCTCTTTCACCGGTACCGCCCGACAGGGAAGGTTATGCGTGCGCACTACCCTGGCCCGGTAGGCGGCGATAACCTTGTGAGCCCAGTTGAGTTTTGTGCCGGCGTCCCCGTTTGGGACAGTATAGTTTGGCCACGACGGTGGCAGGTGTCACGAGGTGACAAGGGGCCACCCAGGGCTTGACTCCAGGGGAGGATGATTGCCGGTGGTACGATGGGAGAGTCATGGGTCAGGCAGGTTTCGTTGGAGCAACGCTGGTCCACCCGAATGGGATCACGAGGTCAGTTCTCCATAGTGTGGGTAAAGTGTGCAACCTCTGCAGAGTGTAAAATCTATTCGAATAGCCGTGTCCACGGTATTGGACAGTCCGTCCAGACCTCCCTAGGTGGTCAACCATAGTAGTGATAATGATGGAAGAACTCGTCGTATGATCAGAAGTACTCAGTGGTTCATGAGTATTCAGAGGGTTGTGAGACAGCCCGAACGAGAGAAAGTTTGTCAGTCTTGGGGTACAATTGGTATCAGGTACATGATATGATAGCCATGGGATGGCTATGAGTTGAGTGGTCGGATGACCACATGAATGGACTTGGTACAGGTTCGGATTGGATTCTGAGATTATTCAGAGTATGGATTAAACCACTTAATATGCTTTACCTTACTGCATTTCCTTCAAAAGTTATCTTGCTGGATAAGCTGCTTGTTAATTTTGACTGCTATGATGTTGTCTTACCTTAATGCTGATGTTTGTTGTAAGCTTGCGAGTACATTCAAAGTACTCACCTGTTGTGTCATGCCAGTTTGCAGGTCATGCCATGATTGCTTGCTTGTCGAGGATCCTGAGTTTGCGACCTAGGAGACGCGTTCTAGCCAGAGTCCCTGCGGAGTGGAGTCCATCACCGTCATCGCTGTTCCGCTGCCGAGAGATGTTACTTCGCTGTTAGCATAGAGCTACCCCGGGCAGGCGTAGTGTCGCCGTGCCAATGTAATCCATGTACCCTTTGTAACCATATCCATAGTAATAAAGAGCTGATTTGTTCTATGCCAACAGTGCCGTATTCCAGAAGACTTGTCCTTGGGCTAGAATACGGGGCGTTCCGGTTTACTCTGAGCCGGGGTGCCACAGAAGTTGGTATGAGAGCAGGTCTGGCTATAGGACGCGTGGTCTAGGCGCGAGCGTTAGTAACCGGTAGTTTACGATCCAGTTGGTTTGCGGCACTTGTTTGTTGCATTTGCTGGAGCATAGCATGCATATAGAATATTTATCTTATCACTAACGATGGATCTGGTGAGTGTAGGTGGCATCGGTTTCGATTCCCTACCTGCGCTCACCAGTTTGCATATTTGTTCCTTGGTGTGGTGTCATCTCCGTCCTAGCGGAGTGATGCCAGGGTGCTTAGGGGTGTCGATCACTAGCAAGATTGATGCACCAGTACCCCACCAATATATTCTCTTCAGCCACCCCTATCGTTTCGGTGATAGACATGTTTCTATCCCGGATCGTGCCATTCCTCTAGCCGTTTTGGCAACCCTTACTGATCCTTGTTATCAGAAAAGGACAATGCTTGCAAGCTTTTCTTTCCACCACTATCTCATTCCGCCACCTATTCATTGGACGTGTACGGTTTTCTTCCGTACGCTTGATGATGATGTGGTCGTAACTTCTGTGTTCCGACCCCCGATCACCAAGTTCGTCCTCGCCACCGGTTCCATCCGTGTTAAGTCCGTGTTTGGTGTAGCCTTGTTTACACCAACTTCCTTCCACACATTGATTCACTTTCGTGCACATCGCCACAGCATGTTAGACCGTAATACCGGAGTTCTTGCGAGATTTGTGTGCTTAACTAGGAATGCATATTATTGCTGTGAATAGCTGTAGAATGTGATATTGCTTGTGTGCATGATCTTGCTGCTTTGTGTGTTTCTGTTTGGTCGTTTCTTTTGTTTCTTTATTTGGGCCCTTGGTGTTACTTATTTTCCCCTTAAGTAAGTTGCTCACCGACACTGGACTCAAAGAAATCAGTGAAAAGACAGTCATTTGAAAGCTCAGCTCAACAATATGGAATTTTCACAAGACTGTGTTATATCGGGAATATCGGGCCTGAATATAAATGATATCCTAGCCGGATTGGTTATCAGCATCAAGTATACCTCAATGAGCAATCTTCACAGCAATAATGATCGCACCAGCAAGAAGGCAAAGATATGTGCATGATCAACAGTACATTTCGAGTTAAAGGTATGATTCGTATACAAGGTTTGAGTCTGCTACGAGTACAATTTGAACCCTGCTGTGCCCTGGAATCAAGCCAGAAGGTGCTATGAACTTAGTGTTCAGCAAGAAGGATAGCCGAATACCCTGTAGCATACAACAATTAACTGACAACAGAAACGGTAAGGGACACATGTAACAGAGAGAAGCTTCAGATGTAAGCAACCCAATTTTTCCCTACAAGCTACCAGAGAAGCTTACAGCGCAAGATGCCTGTGTCGTTATCAATACGACACATGGACACCTTCCGATGCAAGTTAGCAGCATATGACAATGCATCCCCAGGGTCAGATCTGCAACAGTTGGTCTGAAGGCAAAAATCAGTCAGGACACAAGTCTGCATCGAGAATCAGGTGGCCAGTTACACATGTTTCCATAGATATGGTGGACATGCTGCCAAGGTCATATGGGTTACTCATACAATGATACCAGCCCGGTGAGGATCTGACTATTGCATGAGCTATGTAAGAAGACGAGAACTCCAGTTATACAGTTCAGTGTGATGACCAACAACCTATGGAGCAAGCCGACCATCTGATATATGCCCTATAGCATTGCTCTGGGTTATTCCGGTATGTTCAAATTATTATGCTCATACCTGTATGCATAATAATGAGCTGTATGGGACGCGGATGAACCCTTGCCTGTTTTTCTTTGGTAACGGCACCACGCCTGTGTTCTGAGCTGTTTCCAGCCGTTCGGGGTGGATGCCGATTTTTTATTTCTCTTGTCAACAACTGTCCGTGTTCTGAGCTGCTTTTCGGCCGTCTCGGGCAGCTGTTGAATTTCTCTTTGTAGCAATGACCCTATGCTCTGAGCTGTTTTTTTTTCGGCCGTCTTAGGGAGTTGCTACTTTCTTCTTATCGACACCGTCTCATGCTCTGAGCTGCTTTTCAGCCGTCTTGAGTCAGGGTTGATTTATTCCAGTAAAAGTCCCAGATCTGAGTTGTAAAGACCGTTCTGGTGGCTACTGGTTTATTTGCCGGTTTTATTCAAGGGTTCAGACGGTAGTTACCCTACAGCTACAACTTGTAAAGTAATATGCCTGCCGGAATATTGCACCTGACAACACCTATGGTCGCCCGAAGAATCAAGGGCACATTAGGCCAAGTTCTTTCAGCAAAGAATCCTGGCAAGGAGAACTATAATAAAGGAGCAAGGTTGGCCATCAAGGTATGATAATGGTTGCAAGGTCAACGTGGTACAGATACTCAGAGCAGTCGGGTTCGATACCGACCACCATGGGTACACACCCACGGGGTCTATTCCATTCGCAAGGACCCCATATCGAGACAACCCGCCCAGCCAACCAAATATGCTCAGAATTGTTAGAAGAGGGCAACCAAGCTGGTCAGGTCAGCCGAAAGAATAACTCAGCAGTTCAAATTCAGCAACCATGTTAAAGCATTACGCGGCCTACCATCCACATAGAAATACCGACAGACTGTGTGGTCAGAAGGATGAACAATAGTCTCGAAGTATGTGTCCTCATGGATGGGAATCAGTTAAAGACTAACCTGCCGTGAACAAGATTTTGCTGCCAGGACCATTGTCAGCCAAGTCCATGGATAATATCACAATAAGACCGTACACCTCTATGCTGGTCATGACAGGTGACAGTCAAATATTTGGTAAGAGCCTTATACCCAAGACAGTGAAGATACCCAAGATGATCCGGCAATCCGTGCGAGAAGCCAGATTCCGCCAGGAGAATGGTACGATTCACAGTACTGTTTTGAGCCTGGAGGACACACTGCCATTTGAAGTCACCCAATGCAATGAGTAAAAGATTTCGTACCCACCAAGGGAATTTGCTCACAAGTCATTGAACGGTCGTTCGTATTGGACCTCGTCACGACACGTCCATGAGGAACCACCCTCAGACTTATGAACAGGACACATAGTTCGATCAGAATAATTTATTGCCCCAGACAGGTCAGCAGACACAAAAGGATTGGAGTCAGAGTAGCATATGAGGTAAGATTAGCCAAAAAAGGGGTCCAGTAAAGCAAACCACCCCGAAGCAAGGCAGTCAATCATATGAAATTCAATGGGAACATTATACAAAGGTAAAAAGGAAACCCGAGTTGGAAATGGTTTCCTCAAGTGGAAATATTCATGTCTGATCCCTGAGCAACCAAATCTCGAGGACGAGATTTCTTTAAGGGGGGTAGGTTTTTAACACCCTGGATTTTGCCCATTTCTTTTTCTCTGATTTTATTTGGATTTCGGTCTGGATGTGCTTTTCTGTGGCTTAGTGGTCTTGAACCCTGGAGAGATCACCCTTGAATCCTCTTCCCTAGTGGCTTGCCAACCTCAAAATCATTCCAAGACCATGTCATTTCCATCTTGGACCAAACCCCAATATTCTTTTTCTCGGGAATATTCCTTTAAAGGAATAACCCTGTTTGCCCTGAGTTGTGAAGCAACTCATATTTCTATTATTCCCAAATAATTCTCATAAATTGTTTGGGTCATATCTTCCACAAATATGTCAAACTCTTCCTTGCCATGTTCAAAAATATTTCACAAATATTCATTTTCTGATTCTGCCCTATCTGTCAGATTGTGAAGCCAGTATCATTTATATTTGCTTTCTTGCTCTCAAACTTTTTGTGAACTATTTCCTATCCATATCATTGCCACATGCCAAAATTCAACTTTATTTGGATAATAAATCTCCCTTGGCTAATTTCCAAAGATTCTGGGCAACTGGAATCTTTGTGAAGCAAGTGCTAGCTAGGAGTATCCAAATGAGTTGAAATTTTGCAAGCATCTTCATATGCTCAAATAATGACTCTCCACCAAATTTTAGCATCATTCAATCATCTATGTGATCACAGCATCAAATCTTTGTTTCTGGTAATTATTATGGGTTGTGGAGCAACTATAATTTTTATTGCTCCATAGTTCATGAATAATGTCCAGAACATGCTTATACCCATATCTCACTTCTCCACCAAATTTGGGCTCAATATATCTAGCCAATTTCTCCCAAGAATTCCATCTAGTTTCTGTCCAGATTCAGGCACTGTGAAGGAAGTACCACTTTGGTTTATCAAATTGATATGAAATTTATACAGTGTCTTCATATGCTTAAATAACTAGCCTACTCCAAATTTCAGCTCAATCCAAGCCAGTATATGAGTGCCACTTCAATATTTGCAATTCTGGACAGTATGGTCATTTGAACAGCAAGTGCAATCTACACTCCTCCATTTGGACTGAAACTTGGCCATCGTGATCATCTTAGCATGTTATCACCCCATACCAAATATCAGATTCTAGATCCTGCTCGATCTCCCCCACCCCACTACAAACACCTTTCTGTTGCTGAGAAGACCTGCTAGCTGTGGTCACCTCAAGTCTCTCTGTGCCTGTCTATTTCCTCCTTGACCTCATACTTTGGATGACCGATCGAGTTGACATGGTGGAGTTGACCAGGACACGTGGAAACGCCGCGTCCACGCGGTGACCGCTGCCCTGGCATGCCATGGACGCGAGCTGCGTACTGGTCAGCTCGGGCCCCTCTTCTCCTCGTCGGTTCCGTGCGAGTAGTTATGTCCAACAGCCTCCCCTTGTCGTCGCCTTCCTCCCTGGATAAATCTCCCCCTCTCCCGTCCCCTCCGACGCGGTGTAGCGGCCGCACCCGTGACCTGCAGCCGCGGTCGCCGACGCGACCGATCGCCCGCGAGCTCCCGAGTCTTCCTGACCTTGCCTGAGCCTTCTCCGAGCTTCCGTGAAGCTCGTGGACGCCTCTCCCCGATTCTTCGCAGGTTCCCGAAGACTCCGGCGCGTGGTGGACGTGTCACCACGGCCACGCTCGGCCACCCTCGCCGCCCGCCTATATAAAGGCCGCCCCGAAGCCCTCTGAGCTCACCACCAGCCTCACCACTCTTCCGTGAGCCTCCCCGACCCCTCCGTTTGCCTCTGGAGCCGCTCCTCGCCCTCCAATGGCCGAAGCAGTGCCACCAGCCTTGTCTTAAATTGGAGCCAACCGGAGCTCTTCCCTCCTTCTCTCCACCACCAGTAGCTTCTCCTGAGCCCGGTGATCCTCCCCATTCCCTTACTTCGCCGCTGGAGCTGATGTGGCTGCGGCCCCGTGCACGGCCGCCGCCCTCTTCACCGGCCACCTCGAGCCATCACCGCTGCAGCCCTCCCCGGCGCGGCTGCTCCTCCTAGACGGATGCGGCGCGGCACCAGGAGCTCGCCGGTGCCTTCGCCTTGGCCGGAAACGGCCAGAGCCGCCCGTGCCCCTCGCCGGCGCCCGCCTCTGTCCACTACCATAGCCGGCCCCCTCCGCCCTTTTCGCGCTCGGTCGAGCCTCTCCCCGGATGCGGTGCTCGCCGGCGCGCCTGTCCGTCTCCTCGCCGGCCGGAGTAGCTTGCCGGAACAGCGGCTCTCGTCGCCGGCCGATCGGCCCGTCCTCTCCTCTGTTCTCTGGCGGGCAGGAGGTAGAAGAAGGCAGGGAAGGGAGAGAGAAGGCGGTGGGGCCCGCCTGTCGGTGTCCCCGGCGCTGACCAGGGCCGGGCCCAGTTGACTTAAGTGGAAACGATTTTTCTGGAATGCGTTTTCGGATAGCGAAAGCGTACTACGCCACTTCTTCGGGCTAAAGTACGTTTTCTCTGCAGGGAAACGTATTCCCGGAAAAGGCGCTTTCGGTTTTAGCCGCCAGGGGCTTGTCTGTGAATAAACTTTTTGTAGATTGGTCCCTGGACTTCAAACAGCTATAACTTTTTGCTCGGAACTCCGATCGAGGTGAATCCAATGCCCACGTCTTCGTATCGTCGAGCCCGTTGTGCTGGTATCAATTTCACTATGTGGTCCCATAGTGGAAATGACTATTTTGCCCTTGCCCATAAACAGCCTCCTCCGGGAGAGAACTGTTTCCGGCAACTCCTTCTGCGACTCTCCACACTCCTTCCTGATGGTTCCTTCATCTCCAGGCAAGCCACAACTCTCATCTGCATCATCGCATTGCAATGTCATAGTTTAACTATTTACTTTAATAGTAAGTATGATTATTTGTGAAATGAATTGGATTATGCAATGTTGGAGTTAATTCTCGGATAGGTGACTACCATGTTGGGTACCGGACTATTAGTGACTAGTAGTTTACTCACTCGTTGATGCTAAGATGTTGAGATCACTGTCTATGATTATTTTGGAGTTCATCCAGCAGTTCGTAGAGATGAATTAGTAGCAGTGGCCTAAGCATATTGGTTCTTGGATTGCTATGATATCGGAGTGTCAGCCATGACAGAGATTGTTCGAGGATTAGATATTTCATGGTTGACCTTGAGTCACCTGTCCGGACTTATCCGTGCAACCACATTTGCCGGTATGGGACGGCCTTGACTTGGTCTGATCGCGTGCTCTTTCACCGGTACCGCCCGACAGGGAAGGTTATGCGTGTGCACTACCCTGGCCCGGTAGGCGGCGATAACCTTGTGAGCCCAGTTGAGTTTTGTGCCGGCGTCCCCGTTTGGGACAGTATAGTTTGGCCACGACGGTGGCAGGTGTCACGAGGTGACAAGGGGCCACCCAGGGCTTGACTCCGGGGGAGGATGATTGCCGGTGGTACGATGGGAGAGTCACGGGTCAGGCAGGTTTCGTTGGAGCAACGCTGGTCCACCCGAATGGGATCACGAGGTCAGTGCTCCATAGTGTGGGTAAAGTGTGCAACCTCTGCAGAGTGTAAAATCTATTTGAATAGCCGTGTCCACGGTATTGGATAGTCCGTCCAGACCTCACTTGGTGATCAACCATAGTAGTGATAATGATGGAAGAACTCGTCGTATGATCAGAAGTACTTAGTGGTTCATGAGTATTCTGAGGGTTGTGAGACAGCCCGAACTAGAGTAAGTTTGTCAGTCTTGGGGTACAATTGGTATCAGGTACATGATATGATAGCCATGGGATGGCTATGAGTTGAGTGGTCGGATGACCACATGAATGGACTTGGTACAGGTTCGGATTGGATTCTGAGATTATTCGGAGTATGGAATAAACCACTTAATATGCTTTACCTTACTGCATTTACTTCAGAAGTTATCTTGCTGGATAACCCTGCTTGTTAATTTTGACTGCTATGATGTTGTCTTGCCTTAATGCTGATGTTTGTTGTAAGCTTGCGAGTACATTCAAAGTACTCACCTAGCGTGTCATTCCAGTTTGCAGGTCATGCCATGATTGCTTGCTTGTCGAGGATCCTGAGTTTGCGACCTAGGAGACGCGTTCTAGCCAGAGTCCCTGCGGAGTGGAGTTCATCACCGTCATCGCTGTTCCGCTGCCGAGAGATGTTACTTCGCTGTTAGCATAGAGCTACCCCGGGCAGGCGTAGTGTCGCCGTGCCGATGTAATCCATGTACCCTTTGTAACCATATCCATAGTAATAAAGAGCTGATTTGTTCTATGCCAACAGTGCCATATTCCAGAAGACTTGTCCTTGGGCTGGAATACGGGGCGTTCCGGTTTACTCTGAGCCGGGGTGCCACAATATACTCAGAGATGTATTTGCCAGCCCTGAACGGATTATCCTTTGTGGTGTCTTCTTCAAGTGAGACGATTCTTGTTGGTAGTTTTGTGGCTTTCTTCATCTTTGTAACAACCTCTATGTAATTCTTGTGTGTTTCTCTAGTTGAATGCGTTGATGAAGGTGGCAGAACAATGTTTTGTGCATCAGATCACGTCCTGTTGGAAGATTTCAGGAGACTCCATGAACCTTGCCAACCTTTGTTAAGTTGAATATGCCTGAGGAGGTTCTCAGCAGCAGCAAAGAGGATCCATCTCAGGAGCGCTAACAACGCCAAGGGCACCTATCTAACACAAAGGGCAAAAAATGCAAGGTGTTTGTGTTCAATCATGACATATAGAGAATAAGAATGCAACGTTACATATTGAATGAAGCAAAATTATATCGAGATTGGCTATTGAGAAAACAAAAATCCAGAATTAGCAATCGAGAAGTTGGGAAGACTATGTACCAGCCGGAGGCATAAACCGAATGCGCCCGTGTATCCAGTGAGGGAAAACCAACGAAGATGACTACTTGGGTGTCATCCAGCACGTAGTACCTGAGAAAGCGCAAAGTTGTCATGCAAGTAGCAATATATCATACACAGAGAACATGGAGGAAATAGGAGGGAGTTGCTCACCGGAGGCAGTATGATTGGTGTGACAGAGAACCACCCGTACTGCATGACGATGCAAGAAATGAGGTGAGGCGGACCAGACTTTAAAGGGAAATCCATCAGTTTCTTGTGGAGATAGTGGGGAGAGGAAGTGGAGCGCCAAACATCAATTACCCACTTGACTGTTCGCTATACATCGTAACCAGGGAAGATAGACAGTGTGGGCCCGTGGAAGCAACGGGCTGCAGAGAGGATGCAACAGTAGGCTGTGTGAGGTTGTTGTGGCCTTTTTCATAAGAATATATAGGATTATAAGAAAAAACCGGAATACTCTTGTGGAAACATAGTACAATACCTTGAAATTGACAGACAGCGACGCCGTAGCTGCGAGTTCGCCGGCAGCAAATCCATAACCAACAGGATGTTTTCCAAAGAGTACAAATAACAACAGCCCTTCTTCTGCTCAAAAGAGGAATGCTCAAGCAATGCAACGCATTGCATTGCTGCAAGTTGGATGGAGGCACGGCCGCACGGGGATCAGAATAAGCACCTCTTTCCCCCAACCCATCTAGTCACCCACGATAGGAGCAGCTCATCTCTGGTCAGAATACTTCTTTTGGACAGCAACCAGAAGAAATATTGATTCTGGATGAGATTTTCGCTTTACAAATAAACATGTGATAGGCCTTTACCACGTTTGAATACTCTATTTGGATTCGGCAACCAAATGAGTGATGACTTTGCGCTGAATCAGCCGGGGTGGCACCAGAGGGAGGTGGTGGACTCTTCCTGTGGCCGCTGCACAGCGTGGGCACCAGTCGGTTGATGGCTGAGCACAGCGTGGCGACCAGAGCGTCCTTCAAGGCCGGAAAGGAAGCCAGCCCTGTACCATGC
Organism: Thinopyrum elongatum; assembly: GCA_011799875.1. NCBI lineage: Eukaryota > Viridiplantae > Streptophyta > Magnoliopsida > Poales > Poaceae > Thinopyrum > Thinopyrum elongatum. Next base: position 635,081,415 of record CM022298.1, read on the forward strand.
CCGACGTCAGCTGCCGGTGCTATTCCGGTGGACCGACCGGATCCAACCTCCCCAGCGACGTTGCAGGCACCTTGGCCCGAATGGAGACACAGAAGCGGGAGAAGGAGCAGGGCATGACGGAGGCAGGGAGCACACCGAGAAGGGGAACACGGCTGGAGAGATCCCTAGAGAAGGAGGGTGAAGGGAGAGGAGGGAAGGAGGTGGCCGTCGCGGCTTTAGCGGTGTGCGGTGGGAGGAAGGGTGGATGCCGACGTGGGAGTGAGGCGCGGCGGACAGGGAGCGAGTGGCGAGGGGAGTGACCAACGGATCCTGGGCAGGGCGGCAAGGCAGGGTGTGGCGTGCGCATGGGGAGCCGGCCCGCCGGTCTTGCCTGGAGTAGATGGGATCCTGGCGGGCGGCGCGCCGGAGTGGACATAGGGGAAAGCGAGGGGGAGGAAGCGATGGCGTACTCGCAGAAAAAAGCGGGGGCGAGGGGCGATGGGTGGGCTGGATTACGTTCGTCGACAACTTCTCTAGTTGGTCCTACCAGTAGAAACTGAAGCCAATGTGTTTGTTTTCTACAGTGGTGGGCCCCGCTTGTAAGTCTCTACCAAAACGCTGACGGGGCACTGTTGCTGATGTGGATAGCTTGCATGTCAAGAGAAATAGGTTAGTGGGGATGAACTATTTAGGTATTATAGATGATATAGCCACCCTATTTGCTCATGATGAGAAGATTCACTTTTACTATATCCTCAAATTATTTCCGTTCTCATTAAAGGGTGATGCTAAGATATGGTACAATACTCTTGATCCTGGTTGTGTGCGTAGTCCCCAGATATGATTTATTACTTCTCTGAAAAATATTTTCCTGCTCATAAGAAACAAGCTGCCGTACAGGAAATATTTAACTTTGTGCAAATTGAAGAAGAGAGTCTCCCACAAGTTTGGGGGAGGCTTCTCCAATTGCTTAATGCTTTGCCTGGTCATGCTCTTAAGAAAAATGAAATACTTGATATCTTCTATAATGGACTAACCGATGCTTCTAGGGACTTCTTAGATAGTTGTGCTGGTTGTGTTTTCAGGGAACAAACTGTTGACCAAGCTAAGGAATTATTGAGTATTATATTGAAAAATTATGATGATTGGACTCTTCCCGAACCACCGCATAAACCCACTCCAAAGAAGAGGGGTATCTTATATCTCAGTCCGGAAGATATGCAAGAGGGAAAGAAATCTATGAAGGAAAAAGGTATTAAAGCAGAGGATGTTAAAAATTTACCTCCTATTGAAGAGATACATGGACTTGATACACCGCCACCCAAGGTGGTAGAGGTAAACTCTTTAATGAAATTTGATGAAAAGGACAATCCTTATAATATGCATCCTAGTCAATGCCTTTATGAGTTTGATAATTACATTAGAAAGCAAGATCACTTCAATGAAAATGATATGAAACAATTGAAATATAATTCTGATATGATTGCTTGCTTGAGTGACTTGTTATTTAGAATCTCCAATGATGTTAGAGGTGTAGGAAAACATGCCTCTATGGTTCATACTCAGTTAGAACAAGTTGCTAAATCTCAAAGAGAATTGCTTGATGAAATGAATAATAATATGAATGATCATGATATAAGAGTAGTGACTAGAGGAGGTAGAATGACTCAAAAACAACTTTATCCTGCGGGACACCCTAAAAGAATTGAACAAGACTCTAAAAGAATTAACACTGATGCACCTAGTCCTTCTAAAAAGAAAAGGAAAAAGAAAAATGATAGGACTTTGCATGCTTCTAGTGAACCTGAGAAAGAAAAACCTCCTGATAATAATGATGTTTCTATTTCTGATGCTGAAACTCAATCTGGTAATGAACATTCACCTAGTGATAATGAAAAATATAATGATGATGTTCATGAAGATACTCAACTAGATAATGATGTTGAAATAGAACCAGCCGTTGATCTTGATAACCCACAATCTAAAAATAAAAGATATGATAAAAGAGACTTTGTTGCTAGAAAACATGGAAGAGAAAGAGAACCATGGGTTCAAAAACCCATGCCCTTTCCACCTATATCAACTAAGAAAAAGGATGATGAAGAATTTTAACGCTTTGCTGAAAAGCTTAGGCCAGACTTTTTGCGCACTCGCTTGAATGATATTCTAAAGATGGCCCCTTATGCAAAATATATGAAAGACATCATCACTAATAAGAGAAAAATACCTGAAGCTAAAATCTCCAACATGCTTGCTGATGACCCACAAGTAAAGGGGATCTATCATAGTCCTTTTGATAAGTAAGAGTGTCGAACCCAACAAGGAGCAGAAGGAAATGACAAGCGGTTTTCAGCAAGGTATTCTCTGCAAGCAATGAAATTATCGGTAACAGATAGTTTTGTGATAAGATAATTCGTAACGGGTAACAAGTAACAAGTGTAACAAAGGTGCAGCAAGGTGGCCCAATCCTTTTTGTAGCAAAGGACAAGCCTGGACGAACTCTTATATAAAGAAAAGCGCTCCCGAGGACACATGGGAATTATTGTCAAGTTAGTTTTCATCATGCTCATATGATTCACGTTCGTTACTTTGATAATTTGATATGTGGGTGGACCGGTGCTTGGGTGCCATACTTACTTGGACAAGCCACCCACTTATGATTAACCACTCTCGCAAGCATCCACAACTACGAAAGAAGAATTAAGATAAATCTAACCATAGCATGAAACATATGGATCCAAATCAGCCCCTTATGAAGCAACGCATAAACTAGGGTTTAAGCTTCTGTCACTCTAGCAACCCATCATCTACTTATTACTTCCCAATGCCTTCCCCTAGGCCCAAATCATGGTGAAGTGTCATGTAGTCGACGTTCACATAACACCACTAGAGGAAAGACAACATACATCTCATCAAAATATCAAACGAATACCAAATTCACATGATTACTTATAACAAGACTTCTCCCATGTCCTCAGGAACAAATGTGGCGGTGCAACAAACCCTGGGTCTGTTGCCCAGACCGTGCATAGGCCTAAAAGGGCTAAGTTGCAGCATCCAAGACCAAGACACTGCTAAGGAGAAACCTCCCTTGCCGGGCAGGCGAGCCTGGCGAGGATGAGGTGGCCCCGAAGACAAGCCTCGAGACCGTCCTGGTAGGCTTGCCGGGCACTACCAAAGCGAACTATCCCGCAAAGGCTTCACCGCTCCACCTCACAGCGGCGCAAGTCATCGATCGGTGCGGTGTCAAGCCCCCAAGTGACTAAGTGGCAGTTATGCGACACATGGTAGCCACTTCCAGAGGAAACCACCTCCAAATGACACCCGTCCAGAGAGGTGTCAAGAAGACAGGCGAAAAGGTGGCCAAGTAGCCCGGCAAGGCTTGCCGGGGAGGCTACGATGTGACACTAAGCGGTGCATTTAATGCGCTCTGCTCTGCCTACAGAGTTAGGTATGATAGCACTGTTTGCTATCTAATCAGCACACAATGACTGATTTGCCACTGTGGTAACCCCTTGATCTATAAAAGGTGGGCCATGGCAACCAGAGAAAGGGTTCGGAACCTTGTATACTCGTACGCGCATAGCCCCTGCCGGGCAAGAGCGCTGCATTTCCACCACAATCCACCATCAATCCACCAAAGCAGGAGTAGGGTTTTATGCCTCGCGGCGGCCCGAACCTGGGTAAAACTGCCCGTGTGATCTCTGCCGTGCTGCGCTACGGTCCTCCGCTCTTTGTGCAACGCGCTCAGCCCCCCTGCCGAATCAAAAGGGGCCGATGGCCCCATAGGTGGCCGTGGTTTCCCACGACATCTTTGGCATGCCAGGTAGGGGGCTGCGCTTGCGCGAACCCGACAAGCGTACACAGTGCGTCATCTTTATCGACAGCTCCATCATTCATGGCGCCCAAAAAGAAGCCCGGTGCTGCAGCCCACCCGTCCACTTCAAACGCCCCGCTGCACATGGCCACCGATGTCGTGGAGGCCACGAGGTCGCATGGGGACACGGACGTGGCAGGGGGCACGGCCGGCGCAGGCGGCATCATCACCACCTCCCCTGCGGTGGAAGTAAGAGCAGAAGGCGCCGGGGAAGTATAGCACCAACAGCATCCCGACGGCCACGCTCCACAAGGTACGGGTGGAGAAATTGTTCTGTCCGCACCTCTTCGCCCGGCCGAAAGGCACAGCCACAGCGGCAGCTCTCGCTCTGGGGCGAATCACAACCCTCCGGTCGCTCTCCCTACGAGCGCGACCACGGGGTGTGCGCCAGTCCCGGAGCGGACCGGCCCAATCGATGCGCCAAACGGAGCCGCTGACCCTCGGGCGCCTCCCCCTCGTTACCCCGCCACCGTGGCCGCGGGCTCACAATGGCGAGAGCATGGCGCAGCTACTGCTGGCACCGTAAGGAGCCTGGCAACACAGCGATCTACATCATCATCCATGCCGAGCACCACTTCAGAGGCTATGGTGCGGGCCCAGCTGCTGTTGAGATTTCCGCCGGCAGCCGATCAGATGGATGAGTGGAGAGCCACCATTCAGAACCTGATTGGTTTTGCCGAAGCAGGGGGATCACAGCGAGTTGGCCCGCCACGGCCTCCCAATGCGACGACAACGGACCGCCCAGTTGGCCACGCCGAGGGGGGCACCCCCACGGTGCAGTCCCCTCCGCGGCAGCCTGCACAAAGGCCACGTTCAGTGCCATGCGATCAAGAACCCGATGACGTCTCAATGGCTTCGTCCGGCCCTCGAGCGTGTCGAGATCAGCGGCAAGCCCAAGAAGACAGGCGGGGGGAAGGCGCACGCGTCACCGTCGAGCAACACCGCGACACCCGACGCCAGTCTGATCGGCGCAATGGCTCCGGCATCGACGAGCCTGCGCTCGGTGAGGGCGGGTTCCTACCTTTCGAGGTTGGGTGCCCCGCTTTCACTCGCGAGCTGCGGCAAGTCTGTTGGCCATCTTCCCGCACATTCAAGCCGAAGATACCAAAGAAGTACGACGGAAGATTGAACCCGGCAGAGTTCTTGAGCATCTACACCATCGCTGTTCAGGCTGCCGGGGGAAGAGACGAGAAGGTGTTCGCCAACTACTTCCCTTTGGCACTCAAGCCAAACGTGAAGTCTTGGCTGATGCACCTGCCGGAGAACTCCATTTCGACTTGGGTTGACCTATGCCAGGGGTTTGTTAGCGCCTTTACGGGTGGCCATCAAGAACCAGGGCGGCCCAGCGATCTGCAACTCCTCCTGCAGAAGGAAGGGGAGACCCTGCGGAAGTACATGCAAAGGTTCAGCCGAGTGCACAGGAACATCCCAGACATCCACCCGGCAGCCGTGATAGCCGCATTCTAGTCCAACGTGCGCAACTGCCGGGTACGTTCCAAAATGAACGTGCGGCTGCCCCGGACTATGAATGAGTTATACACTCTGGTGGATAAGTGTGCTCGCATAGAGGAGGGAAGGCGACTTCCCGGCGAAGAGGACGGCGTCGGCATCGATTCAGACGATGACGATGACGCCACCAGCCAGAAGAAAAACAAGAAACGCAATAAGAAGCGCAAGGAGAAAGTTGTGATGGCGGTCGAGGGGTCAAGCACACCTAGTACCGGCAAGAAGGCCAAGGCCGAAGCACCAGGCAAGGAGGTTGCCGTGTGCACTGACTGCCGGGCGGTTGCGGTTGCCAAGAAGGCCGGGAAGGGTGAGGGGCCGTATTGCAAGATCCATAGGACCAAGGGCCACGACCTTCAAGAGTGCCATCAGGTTGAGCAGCTCATCAAGAAGCAGAGGGCTGAGTACGAGAAGCGAGATAAGGAGAAGAATCAGGATGGTGCTGGCGGGAAGGGCTGTGGCGGCGGAGTAAGCCGCCCCGGCAAGGCTCATCAGGATCAAGGGAAACCCGCTAGAGGCCGTGAGAAGAAGGATTGCTGTGATGAGACTGATGAGGGAGATGAAGAGGAAACCAGCGAGCAGGAGTTCCAGAAAGCCACTGACGCCTTGTGCGTTGACGGGGGTGCATCTCTGCACTGCTCTCACTGCCAACTTAAATAGTGGGTGCGCGAAGTCAACGCCATGGAGCCAACGGCAGATCCTCGGAAGCCGCTCAAATGGTCCCGCACGCCCATCATCTTTGACGAAGAGGATCGCCCTGATCGCACCACTGCGGTAGGATGCTTGCCGTTGTTGGTCTCACCAATGATACGGAACCTCAAGGTCACAAAGATGTTGGTTGACGGTGGGGCTGGGTTGAATCTGATATCTCCAAAGGTCCTCAGCAAACTTCAGATAATGGATGAAGAGCTTAAGGTTACTGGTACGTTCTAAGGACTCAACCCCGGTAGGAGTCATCCTAAAGGAAAGATCATGCTGCCGGTGACATTCGGGGGGGGGGGGGGGAGTTAAACTACCGGACTGAGAAGATCGTGTTTGACGTGGTTGACCTCCCCTTGCCGTACAATGGAATCCTTGGTCGCCCAGCTCTGGCCAAGTTCATGGCGGCATCCAACTATGCCTACAACACCTTGAAGATGCCAGGGCCGATAGGAGTCATTTCCATTACGTCAGATCAGAAAGATGCAGTCATATGCGTGGACAAGATGTATCGGGAAGCAGTCGCGGCAGAGGCTACGGAAGCCAGTATTCCCACCAAGGAGAGTAAGAAAATGAAGAGAGCTAGCAAAGATGCCAGCAAGGAATCTGGGAAGCGTGCCTCTTCTGAGTGCACTACGCCTGTCGATGACTTGCCGGAGAGTTCCAATAGCAAGATATCCAAAGTTGCTGCGCCTGCTGTGAAGAAGGTCCCGGCAGGGCTGGCTAGCGCTGATGGTACCTTCACTATCAGTGCTACCCTCGATGACAAATAGGAAAGCACGCTCGTTGCCTTCCTGCGGGCGAATGCCGATGTGTTTGCCTGGCAACCATCTGATATCCCTGGTGTTCCCAGGGAGGTAATCAAGCACCACCTTGCTGTCTGCCCTCATGCCCGGCACGTCAAGCAGAAGGTACGAAAGCAAGCTTTGGAGCGGCAACAGTTCATTGCTGGTTTGGTCAGGAGAGTGTTGCACCCCACATGGTTGGCAAATCCAGTGGTGGTGCGCAAGGCGAATGGGAAATGGAGGCTTTGCATAGATTTTACGGATCTGAACACGGCATGCCCGAAGGACCCGTTCCCCTTGCCACGCATCGACCAGATTGTGGATTCCACTTTTGGGTGCGACCTGCTTTCCTTTCTGGATGCCTACTCTGGATACCACCAGATCTTCATGTCCAAGGAAGACGATGAGAAAACCGCGTTCATAACCCCGTGCGGCACATACTGCTTTGGACGGATGCCCTTTGGGCTGAAGAGCGCCGGATCCACCTTTGCAAGAGCAGTACAGACAGGCTTTGAGCCCCAGCTACACAGAAACATTGAGGCTTACATGGATGATATTATGGTCAAGACCAAGGACAGATCAACCCTCATCCAGGATTTGGAAGAAACCTTTGCCAATCTGCTTAAAATCAACTTAAAGCTGAACCCGAAGAAGTGTGTGTTTGGCTTCCCCTCCGGTAAGCTACTTGGTTACTTTGTGTCTCATCGAGGGATAGAGGCCAACCCTGACAAGATCAAGGCTATCGAGCAGATTCAAGCACCAAAGACAGTCAAGGATGTGAGGCATTTGACAGGATGCGTGGCTGCGCTGAGTAGGTTCATTTCCAAGTCTGCCGAGCGCGCCCTGCCATTTTTCAAAATCTTGAAGAAGGCAGGGCCCATGAAATGGACCCCGGAAGCAGATACTGCACTGCAAGATTTGAAGACCTATCTTTCCTCTTTGCCCACCTTGGTCGCTCCCAAACCACAAGAGCCGTTGCTGCTATACTTGGCGGCAACCAATCAAGTGTTTAGCGTAGCACTAGTGGCGCGGCAGGAAGTGGATGACGCGGCAACTACGGCCACTGTTACCTCAAGAGGAGAAAGTGGACCTATCCCGACAAGGCCAGAGTCAGTTCAGAGCGAAGAAAGGCAGAGTAGCGGAAGCAGTTCTCTGGTCACGACAAAGAAGAAAGTGGTGCAGCGCCCAGTATACTTCGTTAGCTCCCTGTTACAGGGGGCTAGGTCGAGGTACTCTGGCGTGTAAAAGTTAATTTTTGGCCTCGTCATGGCTTCAAGGAAGCTGCGCCACTACTTCCAAGCCCACGAGATCATAGTTGTCACCCGTTTCCCCTTGCAACGCATACTCCGAAACCTTGAGGCCACCGGCAGGATTATGGAATGGGCTTTGGAGTTGTCCAGCTTTGGTTTGAAGTTTGAAAGCACATCAACCATTCAGAGCAGAGCACTAGCAGAATTCATCATAGAGTGGACACCAACTCCTGATGAAGATGTGTTGGAGACAGTTATTCCCGGCAAGGAAGCACCCCAAGATTGGATCATGTATTTCGATGGTGCCTTCTCCCTACAAGGTGCAGGGGCTGGCGTGCTTCTTGTTGCTCCCACTAGGGAGCACCTTAAGTATGTTGTCCAGATGCACTTTCCCCAGGAAAAGGCTACCAACAATACTGCAGAGTATGAAGGGCTCCTTGCTTGCCTCAGGATTACAACAGAACTCGGAATCAAGAAGCTGATCATCCGCGGAGATTCACAGCTTGTGGTGAGGCAAGTCAACAAGGATTAAGTCCATTGATTGAGGCATATGTTGAGGAAGTGAGAAAGTTGGAGGAGCGCTTTGACGGGTTGCAAACAGAGCACGTACCCCGTGCGAAAAACTACATCGCTGATCATCTGTCGAAGTGCGCTGCACAAAAGCTCCCTGTGGAACCAGGAACTTTTGTTCTCCATCTGACTCAACCCTCTGTATCCCCAGCAACAATGGACAGAAAGAGGAGGAAACTGGACTTCGGCAAGCCTCACCCGACAGGACCTCCCGAGGCCCCCGGCAGAGAGCTTGGCAGGAACAACTCCCCTTCGATTAGCGAGTTGCACCATCCCGCCGGACCACCGGTCCCTGCGGTCGAGAAGTGCGCTCCTGCGAATGAGGAGGTGCCGTTGGTCCTTGTTGCCGAGCATCTGGCCCCAACTTGGGCACGACACATAGTCCATTTCCTCCAAAATGGAGAACTCCCCGAAGAGCAAGAAGAAGCTGAAAGAGTAGCCCGGAGGGCCAGTATGTATCAGTTTGTCGATGACACACTATACAGAAGGAGGCCCAGCGGTGTTAAATTGAAGTGCATTTGCCGGGAGGAAGGAAAGGAACTGTTGGTAGAGATACACAAAGGTATGTGCGGCTCACACATTGGATCAAGGGCCCTGGTTGGAAAAGCCTTCTGGCAAGGTTTCTATTGGCCCACGGCCCTCCAAGATGCAGTTGAGCTCGTCACCAAATGTGAAGCCTGCCAGTTCCACTCCAAGAACATTCATTAGCCTGCCCAAGCTCTTCAAATTATCCCTTTATCATGGCCCTTCTCAGTCTGGGGGCTCGATATCTTGGGCCCTTCCCCCGTGCTACCGGGGGCTTTGAGTTATTGTTCGTCGCTATCGACAAGTTCACAAAGTGGCCAGAGGTGGAGCCCGTGAGAAAGGTGACCGCTCAGTCAGCTATCAAGTTCTTGAAAGGATTGGTGTGCTGCTTCGGAGTCCCTGCCCGGATCATCACTGACAATGGCACCCAATTTACGAGTCGCTCCTTCATGCAATATGTTCATGCCCTCGGAAGCAAGATCTCGTTCGCCTCTGTTGCCCATCCCAGAAGCAACGTACAAGCTGAGAGGGCGAACGCTGAAGTGTTGCGAGGCCTCAAGACAAGAACTTTTGATAGACTGCAGAAGTGTGGCAGGCGATGGATCGATGAGCTGCCGGTGGTTCTTTGGTCCCTCAGAACGACACCAAATCGAGCTACCGGGCAGACTCCCTTCTCCCTAGTTTATGGGGCAGAAGCAGTTATCCCCACGAAACTCATATTCGGGTCTCCTCAAGTGCTTGCCTACGATGAAGTAGCGCAGGAATGGCACCGGCGTGACGACGCTGTGCTACTTGAGGAGAACCGTCTCCGGGCCGCTACGCGTGCTACACGCTACCAGCAAGCCCTGCGTCGATATCACAGCCGCAGGGTTCGTGCCCGGGGTTTTGAGGAAGGCGACCTTGTCCTTAGGCGTGTTCAGTCCGCCAAGGGTACAAACAAGTTGACGCCGAAGTGGGAAGGCCCTTACCAGGTAGTACGAGTCACCAGACCTGGCGCAGTCCGTCTAGAGACCAGAGATGGCATTCAATTGCAAAACTCATGGAACATTGAGCATCTCCGTAAGTTCTACCCGTAAGGTGCGGTTGTCGGGCCCTGCCCGGCAGCCACCCTTTTGTATAGGCCTTGCCGCTGTTGCATGTAACCCCTTGTACAAAGCCAGGCACAAACCCTGAGCAACAGAAATAAATGAAGCGCTGGAGGCCCCCCAAAACTTGCATGCATGCATATGCATATCATGAGCATAGCATGATCATGTAGATGAGGTCGCATGAGGCATTGTTTTCATCTGCATTAAGTTGCAGGGTTCTTGCCGTGGACTTGGTCCCAAGGGAGAAGAAACAAAGACAAGCCTACGTGACGATCCCCGGCAAGCCAAACAGATAAGTTCTCTTCTTATCCTTACGCGTTCTGTAAGCAGAAACTTGTGCATATGAAAACCTCGCCACCTTCGAAACTTAGGAGCTCCCATCCTTTGACTCGAACGCTGCTTCGATTAGGGTGGTCGCAGTGGCCTTTGATGGAGAACGCTTGGTGGGGGGGCTGGTCCCTCTTTATGATTTGTGCCCGGCATGCTTAGCTTCACGGCAACAATTCGGGGGTACCGGCAGGATAGCTTGCCGGAACTAACTTGTTTACTTGAACGTATAGAGGCATTTCACCTCTGCATGAGTATGACACATGCACAAGTGCCCGGCAAAGCCTGTCTTTTTCATTAATATGCAGATGAACAAGTACAGATCTTACAGAACACTAACAAGGATAAAGAAGATTACATTATTTAGACTAAAGTTTGGCAAGTGCCTACATGTTTTGGATTGAAAAAAGATAAGTGCCCCGTGATGCTCTTTCTTGCCCTCCTTCTCCTAGGCACTAATGCGGAAGATGAAGAAGGCAAAAGGAGCGCCTGGGCAGAAGCCCAGCCTGACCCTGTCAGGCCCTTTGTTAAGGGACCTGACAGGAGCAGGAGGGTGCGGGCGAAGGTGATGGTGAAGAGAGTGGCGAAGACGACCCGCCAGCCACCGCCACCAGGGCCAGCAGGGCACGACAGGGCAAATGGAGCTGCAGCCCGCGAGGAAGCCTGCCGGGGCCCAGCTGGAAGGCTGCTGGAGGAGCCCGGAGCACCACCCCCACATCTGCATCCAACTCCCCGGGGAATCTCCTTGCCAGGGACGAGATGCAGGTGCAGATAGTGGTGCTGCCGCCTGACGATGATGGTGCGGTTGACGATCAGTCAAAGTCAGAGTCGTTGTCCTCCCCATTGGCGCCATCGTCATCACCATCACTGTCCTCCTCGTCGCTGTCGCTTGAGAAGGAGCTTTCATCGTCGGTTGAGCTCTCCGCGCAGCACCCTAAGCGAGCACCCGAGCACCCAAAGACCTTGACAGAGAGCAGGTCGGCCTCCATTAGTTTGAAATGGAGGACGTGCCCCTCTGACAAGCTATGGGCGCATGCAAAGGTCTTCCAGCCGCGTTGGAAGAGCATGACATGAGGGGCGGGGAAATCCACATCCACCCGCATGCCGCCATTCCCGCAGCCCCTCATGTGCAGCTTCAATGAGCGTGGTTGCTCAAGCTCCATCGCCCTTGCAAATGGAGTGGGGAGAGGAAGACGGCTGCGCGGAGGCTTGTACAGTCTGATGATGAACTCCAGAGGTTGATCTCCAACATGGCCTTCCACCGGGGGAGGGGCGGCCGGCGGGGGCGCAACCATAGCACCCCCCGTCCTCCTCGGCCCCGGGCACCATGACGACCTCGACTTCACTCCCTCCCACCTCCTCTTGCGGCCGGCTTCGCCCCCGCATTTTTGGAGGGGGGAGGGAGGCACTGTCGAGCAGAAGTTCTCGTCGCCATCGTTGGAGCAGCGCCGGGTCCCCGACCTCTCGCCATGACGGGGAGAACTGCTGCAGGAATGGAAGGAGAAGGGAGTGTAGGGAAACACTTTACCCCACGCTCCCCTTTTTATAGGCGAATAGGGGAGGGGGCTGGATTCCTCCATGAAGGTGGCCGCCCCGCTCGGCCAGTCCAGCTCCTCTTCGCCACTAACGGCTTGAGAAATCAAGGCCGACCCCCTGCACCAATCTGCGACGCCTGGCTTTCTGCCACAGCACTCATTCCCGTGCCCTCCGCGTCCGCCACCAACCCTGCGCAATGCATGCGGTACACATGGCGGAAGCACTCGAGGCGGGAAGAATAATGGGATGACGGTTACCGCCCCGTGAACGTGGGATGTGGGTACCCCGCTGATCGTGGCCCATTATCCTCCCCCACCACAATTGGCGTTACGCGACGGGCGGAAGAATCGGAAACTAACCTGGGTTCAGGTTAATGAAGAAGCAAAGAAAATCTCAAAGGACGAAGCAACTGCTACCCTCTTGTATGTGCACTAGCAAGGGGCCTACCCCGACGACGCCCGGCAACGCGTTCGGGACAGGCCCGGTGGCTCCTGTCGGTGCAACAAACCCTGGGTCTGTTGCCCAGACCGTGCACAGGCCTAAAAGGGCTAAGTTATAGCATCCAAGACCAAGACACTGCTAAGGAGAAACATCCCTTGCCGGGCAGGCGAGCCTGGCGAGGATGAGGTGGCCCCAAAGACAAGCCTCGAGACCGTCCCACTAGGCCTGCCGGGCACTACCGAAGCGAACTATCCCGCCAAGGCTTCACCACTCCACCTCACAGCGATGCAAGTCATCGATCGGTGCGGTGTCAAGCCCCCAAGTGACTAAGTGGCAGTTATGTGACACATGGCAGCCACTTCCAGAGGAAACCACCTCCAAATGACACCCGTCCAGAGACGTGTCAAGCAGACAGGCGAAAAGGTGGCCAAACAGCCCAGCAAGGCTTGCCGGGGAGGCTATGATGTGACACTAAGCGGCGCATTTAATGGGCTCTGCTCTGCCTGCAGAGTTAGGTATGATAGCACTGTTTGCTATCTAATCAGCACACAATGACTGATTTGCCACTGTGGTAACCCCTTGATCTATAACAGCCCATAATGTGTAATAACAGCCCATAATGCAATTAGTATCAATATAAAAGCATGATGCAAAATAGACGTATCAACTCCCCCAAGCTTAGACCTCGCTTGACCTCAAGCGGAAGCCGAAATAGATAATCATGTCCACATGTTTAGAGATAGAGGTGTCGATAAAATAAAATACGGACATGAAGGCATCATGATCATCTTTAGAACAGCAACATATATTGTCATATAATTTCTCATGCCAAAGTAACAATTCATTCACAAGGTAAAGTATGAAACAATAAATTTATTGAAAACTAACAAACTATGATCTTGGTCAATGAAACAATTACAATTTATCATAACATCGAAAAGAGTTAATGTAAGAGCTTTCATATAGCAAGTTTCACATACTCAACTATCATGTAATCTTTCACAATTGCTAACACTCACGCGATACTTATGAGATCAAAGTTTCAATCGGACACAGAGAAAGATAGGGGCTTATAACTTTGCCTCCCAACCTTTTACCTCAAGGGTAACATCAACAATAATAGTTTATGAATATCTACATCCGAGTGGATATATATATCTGGATCTTCCCCAACATATAGTGCTTGCCAAAAAGAAAAAGTGTAAAAAGAATAGGTGATGATCACCATGACTCTTGTATAAAGGTGGAAGCTAAATAAAAGATAGGCCCTTCGTAGAGGGAAGCAAAGGTTGTCATGCGCTTTTATAGTTGGATGCACAAAATCTTAATGCAAAAGAACGTCACTTTATATTGCCGCTTGTGATAAGGAACTTTAGTATGCAGTCTGTCGCTTTTATTTCTTCCATATCACAGGTTCATATAAAGCTTATTTTCCTCACACTAAAAGATCATACATATTTAGAGAGCAATTTTTATTGCTTGCACCGATGACAACTTACTTGAAGGATCTTACTCAATCCATAGGTAGGTATGGTGGACTCTCATGGCAAAACTGGGTTGAGGAATTTTGGAGGCACAAGTAGTATCTCTACTTGGTGCAAAAGACTTGGCTAGAATAGGATGAGAAGCAAGCTCAACATGTTGGAGGATCCATGACAATATAACTTCTATTTGGATATAAAGAAACATAACCCATTATGTTGTCTTCCTTGTCCAACATCAACCTTTTAGCATATAATATTTTAATGAGTGCTCACAATCAGAAAAGATGTCCAAGATAGTATATTTATATGTGAGACCTCTATTTCTTTATTACTTCCTATTAATTGCAACAATGACCAAAACTATGTTTGTCAACTCCCAACAAATTTCATGCAACATACTTCTTATATGTGAAGTCATCACTTCCCATAAGATCATTATATAATCTTTTTTATTTCTTTTATTCTTTATTTCTTTTTCTCATGATCATAGCGAGCAAGCAAAGCCCCCAACTCAAAACTAATCTTTATTATATAACTCTCGGACTCGATTACATAGAGGGAACATAAAGCAAAAATCAAAGCTAGATCATACTAAAACTTTATTCTACCAAACCGAGATATAACCAAAAGGATCAAACTAAGAAAAATGATAAAGGTAGATATGTGATGGTGATACGATACGATACCGGGGCACCTCCCCCAAGCTTGGCAGTTGCAAAGGGGAGTGCCCATACCCATGTATTTAGGTCTCTTTCTTCGAAGGTGGTGATGATGGAGTTGATGCATTCTTCTTCTCCAACTTGCGTCTGAGGCTAAAATTTTCCTCCCCTAGATCATCATTCTCGAGCTCGAGCCTCAATATATTTTTGCATAATGCCGCCTTGCTATCCTGCAGAAAACATGGTGGGATAGATTGGACCTTAGGAAGGCTTGACTTCTTGAATTCTACGTGCATATCGCCAGGTTGAGGTAGTGGATCTTCATCTTCGATGGAGCTATCGTTCCTTGTTCTCTCCATATGGAGTCTTCCTCCTCCTCCGTTGTCCAGCCGTAATGCTCCACCTCCTTATAGGCCTTTGGGTTTGTGGTGTAATCAGCGACATAGCTCTCTCCCTCAGAATCTTGAGACGAAATATTTTTAGATCTGCGAGGAAAATAGCACGAAACAAGAACAGAGGATTTTGCCGTGATACGGTGGTCAAAACCTTCGGGAGATTATATAATGAATTTTTACCAACCAAAAGGAGTGTACTACAAGAAAACGGAGTCCGAAAGGCACACGAGGTGGCCACAAGCCTGGTAGGCGCGCCTAGGGGGGTAGGGCGCGCCCCCAGGGCTTGTCGCCTCCTCGTGCACTTTTTGGACTACTTTTTATTTTCCTAATTTTCTAAATATTCCAAAACAGAGTAAAATTTCTTTTGGAAAAGTTTTGGAGTCAGTTTACTTGCCGTACCACATACCTATTCCTTTTTGGAGTCTGAAACGTTCTGGTAGATATCCCTTATGTACTCCTCCGGTGTTATGGTATTAACGATATTGGTTTCAACATTTATGGGAGTACCTGAGATATAATGTTTGATTCTTTGCCTGTTTACCACCTTCGGGTTAGTGCCTTCGGCGTTGTTGATTTTGATGGCACCGGAACGATAAACTTCCTCTGTAATGTAAGGACCTTCCCATTTAGAGAGAAGCTTTCCTGCAAAAAATCTTAAACGAGAATTGTATAGCAAGACATGGTCACCTACATTAAATTCACGCTTTTGTATCCTTTTATCATGCCATCTTTTAGCTTTCTCTTTAAACAATTTGGCATTCTCATAGGCTTGGGTTCTCCATTCATCAAGTGAGCTAATGTCAAATAACCTCTTCTCACCGGCAAGTTTGAAATCATAGTTGAGCTCTTTAATTGCCCAATAAGCTTTATGTTCTAGTTCAAGAGGTAAGTGACATGCTTTTCCATAAACCATTTTATATGGAGCCATACCCATATGGTTTTTATAAGCAGTTCTATAAGCCCATAATGCATCATCAAGTTTCTTAGACCAATTCTTTCTGGATCTATTAACAGTCTTTTGCAAAATCAACTTTATTTCTCGGTTACTCAATTCTACTTGACCACTAGACTGAGGATGATATGGAGATGTAGTTCTATGGTTAACATCATACTTAGCAAGAAATTTACGGAAAGCACCATGAATAAAGTGTGAACCACCATCAGTCATTAAATATCTAGGGACTCCAAACCTCGGGAAAATAACTTCTTTAAGCATTTTGATGGAGATGTTATGATTAGCACCACTAGTTGGAATAGCTTCTACCCACTTAGTAACATAATCAACAGCAACCAAAATATGTGTATACCCATTAGAGGAAGGAAAAGGTCCCATATAATCAAATCCCCAAACATCAAATGGTTCAATAGCAAGTGAATAATTCATAGGCATTTCCTAACGTCTACTAATATTACCAATTCTTTGGCATTCATCACAAGACAAGACAAACTTACGAGCATCTTTGAAAAGAGTAGGCCAATAAAAAATAGATTGTAATACCTTGTGTGTAGTTCTATCACCAGCATGGTGTCCTCCGTAGGCTTCGGAATGACACTTGCATAAGATCGGTTCCTGTTCATGCTCAGGTACACAACGTCTAATAACACCATCTACTCCTTTATAAAGGTGTGGGTCATCCCAGAAGTAATGTCTTAAATCATAGAAAAACTTTTTCTTTTATTGGTATGTGTAGGTGGTATAAATTTAGCAACAATATAATTGGCATAATCAGCATACCATGGAGCACTACGAGAAGCATTTATGACAGCTAATTTTTCATCAGGAAAGCTATCATCAATAGGTAGTGGGTCATCAAAAATATTTTCTAACCTAGACAAGTTGTCTGCTATGGTGTTCTTAGCTCCCTTTCTATCAATAATATGCAAATCAAATTATTGCAGCAAGAGAACCCATCTATAAATCTAGGTTTAGCATCCTTCTTTTCCATAAGATATTTAATAGCAGCATGATCGGTGTGAACAGTTACTTTGGAATCAACAATATAAGATCTGAACTTATCACAAGCAAATACAACTGCTAAAAATTCTTTTTCAGTAGTAGCATAATTTCTTTGAGCACAGTCTAGAGTTTTACTAGCATAATGGATAACATTTAATTTCTTATCAACCCTTTGTCCTAGAACAGCACCAACAACATAATCACTAGCATCACACATAATTTCAAAGGGTAGATTCCAATCAGGTGGTTGAACAATAGGTGCAGAAATCAAGGCTTTCTGAAGTATTTCAAATGCTTCTACATAATCATCATCAAAAACAAATGGAACATCTTTTTGCAAGAGATTAGTGAGAGGCCTAAATTTTTTGGAGAAGTCTTTAATAAACCTCCTATAGAAACCAACATGACCAAGGAAACTTCTTATACCTTTGATATCTTTAGGACACGGCATTTTTTTCAATAGCATCAACTTTAGCTTTATCAACTTCAATACCTCTTTCAGAGATTTTATGCCCCAAGACAATACCTTCATTAACCATAAAGTGGCACTTCTCCCAATTCAAGACAAGATTAGTTTCTTCACATCTCTGCAAAACTCGATCAAGGTTGCTTAAGCAATCATCAAAAGAAGTTCCGTAAACAGAGAAATCATCCATGAAAACCTCAACAATCTTTTCACAGAAGTCAGAGAATATAGCAGTCATACATCTTTGAAAAGTAGCAGGTGCATTACATGAACCAAAAGGCATACGTCTATAAGCAAAGGTACCGAAAGGGCAAGTAAAAGTAGACTTTTCTTGATCCTCTTGTGACACAGGTATTTGGGAAAAACCAGAATAACCATCTAAAAGCAGAAGTGTGTATGTTTTGATAGTCTTTCTAGCATTTGATCAATAAAAGGTAGAGGATGATGATCTTTCCTAGTAGCTTTGTTCAACTTTCTAAAATCAATAACCATCCTATAACCGGTGACAATTCTTTGCGGAATCAATTCATTGTTATCATTAGGAACAACGGTAATTCCTCCCTTCTTTGGGACACAATGAACAGGACTTACCCATCTACTATCACCAACGGGATAAATTATACCTGCTTCCAGAAGCTTTAGTATTTCATTTATTACCACTTCTTTCATTTTTGGATTCAACCGTCGCTGGTGATCAACGACTGGTTTAGCATCGGGTTCCATATTAATTTTGTGCTGACATAGAGTGGGACTAGTGCCCTTAAGATCATCCAGAGTATATCCAATAGCTGCACGGTGCTTCTTCAGAGTTTTCAATAATTTCTTTTCTTCATGCTCTGAAAGGTTAGCACTAATAATAACAGAATATATCTTTTTCTCATCAAGATAAGCATATTTCAAAGTATCGGGTAATTGTTTAAGACCGAACACAGGATCACTCTTGGGTGGTAGAATATCTCAAAGAGTTTCAACAGGCAAAATGTGTTTCAAAACAGGCATCTGTTTAAAGAAAATCTCATCTAATTCCTTTCTTTCATTCGTGAACATATCATTTTCATGGTCTAGAAAATATTGTTCTAAAGGATCAGTAGGAGGCACATCAATAGAAGCAAGACCAATAATTTCATCTTTACTAGGCAATTCTTTATCATGGGGTTGTCTACGAAATTTGGAGAAATTAAACTCATGAGACACATCCTCAAAACTTACACTAACAGTTTCTTTCTCACAATCTATTTGGCATTAACAGTGTTCAAGAAAGGTCTAACAAATATAATGGGAGAAAAATCATCTTGTGGGGAACCAAGAACTAGAAAATCAGTAGGGTATTTTATTTTCCCACACAAGACTTCAACATCTCTAACAATCCCAATTGGTGATATAGTATCTCTATTGGCAAGGTTAATAGTGACATCAATATCTTCTATTTCAGCAGGTGCAATATCATTCATAATTTCTTGATATAAAGTAAAGGTAATTGCACTCACACTAGCACCCAAATCACATAAGCCATGATAACAATGATCTCCTATTTTAACAGAAACAACAGGCATGCCAACAACAAGTCTATGTTTATCTTTATCATCGGGTCTAGCAATTCTAGCAGCTTCATCACATAAGTAAATAACATGCCCATCAATATTATCGACCAAGAGATCTTTAACCATAGCAATACTAGATTCAACTTTAATTTGTTCAGTGGGTGTAGGTGTTCTAGTATAACTCTTATGAAGCACAGCTGAATCTTTAGCATGTTCCTTTATTCTAACAGGGAAAGGTGGTTTCTCAATATAAGCAGTAGGAATAATAGGATCAACATTATAAGTAATAATTTCCTCTTCAGCTTTAATAGGTTCTACTATTTTTACTTCAATGGGAGGATGATATTTAAACCACTTCTCCTTAGGGAGATCAACATGAGTAGCAAATGATTCACAGAAAGAAGCTACTATCTTAGAGTCAAGTCCATATTTAGTGCTAAATTCATGAAAAGCATCGGTATCCATAAAAGATTTAACACAATCAAACTTAAGGTTTATACCTGACTTCTTACCTTCGTCGAGTTCCCAATCTTCAGAGTTGCATTTAATTCTTTCCAATAAATCCCATTTGAATTCAATAGTCTTCTTCATAAAAGAACCAGTACAAGAAGTATCAAACATGGATTGATCATTATGAGAAACCCGAGCATAAAAGTTCTGAATAATAATTTCTCTTGAGAGCTCATGATTGGGGCATGAATATAACATTGAATTAAGCCTCCCCCAATCTTGAGCGATACTTTCTCCTTCAAGAGGCCAAAATTTATATATATATAATTCTGATGACGATGAACTAGATGCATAGGATAAAACTTCTGATGAAATTCCAATTTCAATCGGTTGTAATTCCAAGTCCCAATATCATCGCATAGCCTATACCATGTCAATGCCTTCTCCTTCAAAGATAAAGGGAAGACCTTCTTCTTGACTTCATCCTTGGGCAAACCTGCAAACTTAAATAATCGACAAACTTCATCCGCATAGATTAGATGCATATCAGGATGTAATGTTCCATCTCCTGCATAAGGATTAGCTAGCAGTTTCTCTATCATACCCGAAGGAATTTCATAATAAATATTTTCAGTAGGTTTAGTAGGTTGAAGGGCAACTCTTTGCACTTCTGGTCGGGGTGAAGATACCCCGAACAAACCCCTCAAAGGATGATTTTCCATAGTGACAAGTGACAGTAAATTTCAGCATGTAATATAAATGTTTCCTTACCAAATTCCACTTACCAAAGGCGCTTCACTCCCCGGCAACGGCGCCAGAAAAGAGTCTTGATGACCCACAAGTATAGGGGATCTATCGTAGTCCTTTCGATAAGTAAGAGTGTCAAACCCAACGAGGAGTAGAAGGAAATGACAAGCGGTTTTCAGCAAGGTATTCTCTGCAAGCACTGAAATTATCCGTAACAGATAGTTTTGTGATAAGATAATTCATAACGGGTAACAAGTAACAAGTGTAACAAAGGTGCAGCAAGGTGTCCCAATCCTTTTTATAGCAAAGGACAAGCCTGGACGAACTCTTATATAAAGCAAAGCGCTCCCGAGGATCATGGGAATTATTGTCAAGTTAGTTTTCATCATGCGCATATGATTCGCGTTCGTTACTTTGATAATTTGATATATGGGTGGACCGGTGCTTGGGTGCTGTCCTTACTTGGACAAGCCTCCCACTTATGATTAACCACTCTCGCAAGCATCCGCAAATACGAAAGAAGAATTAAGATAAATCTAACCATAGCATGAAACATATGGATCCAAATCAGCCCCTTACGAAGCAACGTATAAACTAGGGTTTAAGATTCTTTCACTCTAGCAACCCATCATCTACTTATTACTTCCCAATGCCTTCCCCTAGGCCCAAATCATGGTGAAGTTTCATGTAGTTGACGTTCACATAACACCACTAGAGGAAAGACAACATACATCTCATCAAAATATCGAACGAATACCAAATTCACATGATTACTTATAACAAGACTTCTCCCATGTCCTCGGGAACAAACGTAACTACTCACAAAGCATATTCATGTTCATAATCAGAGGGGTAATAAATATCATTAAGGATCTGAACATATGATCTTCCACCGAATAAACCAACTAGCATCAACTACAAGGAGTAATTAACACTACTAGCAACCCACAATTACCAATCTGAGGTTTTGAGACAAAGATCAGATACAAGAGATGAACTAGGGTTTGAGAGGAGATGGTGCTGGTGAAGATGTTGATGGAGATTGACCCCCTCTCGATGAGAGGATCGTTGGTGATGACGATGGCTTTGATTTCCCCCTCCCGGAGGGAAGTTTCCCCAGCAGAACAGCTCCGCCGGAGCCCTAGATTGCTTCTGCCCAGGTTCCGCCTCGAGACGGCGGCGCTTCGTCCCGAAAGCTTCCTTATGATTTTTTCCAGGTCATAACCCTCCATATAGCAGAAGATGGGCACTGGAGACCTGTCAGGGGGTCCATAAGACCTAGGGGGCGCCCAGGGGGTAGGGCGTGCCCCCCAGGCTTTGTGGCCACCTGGTGGGTCCCTCTCTGGTATTTCTTTGCCCAATATTTTTTATATATTCCAAAATAATTCTCTGTAAATTTTCAAGACTTTTGGAGTTTTGCAGAATAGGCCACTTAGATTTGCTCCTTTCCGATCCAGAATTCCAGCTGCCGGCATTCTCCCTCTTCATATAAATCTTGTAAAATAAGAGAGAAAAGGCAGAAGTATTGTACCATAATGTGTAATAACAACCCATAATGCAATAAATATCAATATAAAAGCATGATGCAAAATGGATGTATCACTTGCTAATTACTCTTTTAAGGATGGAGTACCTAAAAAACTTGGAGATCTGGGAATACCAACTATACCTTGCTCCATCAAAGAAATTATGTTAAAACCGCTTTGTGTGATTTAGGAGCTGGTGTTAGTGTTATGCCTTTCTCCTTATATAAAAGACTTGATTTGAATAAACTCACACCTATTAAAATATCTTTGTAAATGGCTGACAAATCAACTGCCATACCTATCGGTATTTGTGAGGATGTGCCCGTTGTTGTTGCAAATGTTACTATATTAACTGACTTTGTTATACTTGAGATGCCCGAGGACGACAACATGTCGATTATCCTTGGTTGACACTTTTTGAATACTGCAGGGGCTATTATTTATTGCAATAAAAGCAAGGTCACTTTTCATATCAATGGTAATGAACATACGGTGCACTTTCCGAAGAAACAATTCCAAGTGAATGGTATTAATGTTATTGAAAAATCTCTGACACTCACTATTGGAAGTTTTCAACTACCTCTACCTACTGCCAAAAAGAAATATGAAATGCTTATTGTTGGGGACATACATATCCCCGTTAAGGTAACTTAGTGTTTTACGAAAATTCTTCGGTTTCATGCTAATCGAAGGTGGTTGTTAATAAGACTTGATCAACCTTATTAATGGATCATTTTTAGAGGTATGGAGTTGATGAATTTAGTAAGCACAACCTTCTACTCCCAACTTTTATTTTCTGTTTTTCTTAGTCAACTAAAATAAAATGCCATGTTTTGTCTGTTTTCTGAATTTCCTGTGCAATAAAAAATGACCTAGAAATAAAAGTTCTCAGAATGCCCTGAAAATTTAATACGATTTTTTCTGAATATTTCTGAATTTTTAGTACAAATAACATCAGAGGGGGGTGCACCAGGTGGGCACAACCCACCTGGGCGCACCAGCAACCCTAGGCGCGCCCTGGTGGGTTGTGGTCCCCACGTGGGCCCCCTCACTTATCTCTTTAGCCCATGTCATCACCTACCTCCAGAAAAAAATCACCATTGCTCTCTCTCTCTCGTGTTCTTGCTCTCAAACCCGCGGATTTCAATGTCTTTGCTCGAAGCTCCGTTTCCGAAACTGTTTTGGGGGATTGCTACTTGGTATGTGACTCCTCCATTGCTCCAATTAGTTTTTGCTTTAGTGGATTATATTTTGAATAATTAGCTACTCTTGGTGTTGCTGTAGATGAGCTTGCATGTTGAATTCTTAGAGTTCTAAGTAGTTTGAATGCTCAATATAGCCTCTATGCCACCTTATGAGTAGTTGCTATCAATCTTGTGAAGTTTTGTTGACAAAAAATTTGTGGACTAAAAATTTCAGAATTTTATTTATAGGAATAAGATGAGTTTCTTTGGGAAGTTTGCCTCCAAGAAAAGTGCCAAGGGAGTCATCGGACAATGACCTCCAAACTCGGAGAAGGGCAGAGGTGCGGCCGTGCGAATGGCCGCATAACCCCTTCATGGATGGAGCCGGAATCCGTCAAGAGTTCACACAATTTGCTGCTAATGTTGGTCTCACCGACTTCATCACAGCTGAGTGTGAATAATACTATCTCCTTACAAATTCCTTTGTGCAAACTTTTCATTTTCTGAGTAGGAATAATCCCCCTGAGGTGCAGTTTAATTTATATGTTGAAACCCGTTAGATACCACTTACTGATTTTTGTGATATATGCTTGATCCCTTCTGACGGGGAAATCAGAGAGCCTAGGCCTACAAAGTTCAAGGACTTTTATCGTACTCTGTCAGTGGGAGATGAGCACTGCTACTAGTTTGCAGTTTCCTGCTGTGCATTATTTTGCTCTATTCATTGCTAGAAAGAAAGTCGGTGCACTTTGTGCTCCTGACTTCGCCATCTTATGCCATGCACTGTACGGCGATAACACCTATAGCCTAGGGGCCATTATTGCACGCCGTCTGTAACTTAACAGAGCCAAGGGCAAAATTCATGGCGGCATTTATGCTACTCATTTAGCGAGTCACTTTAACGTTCAGATTCGCTAACATGATTATCGTTTACCCAAGGTTTATTTGGATCACCAGGCGATGAAAGATCACCAGTTTACTGATATTGATGATTCTATTAATAATATTCCTTACAACCTGGTTTCCAGTGTGGAAACTCGTGATATTATTCTGTTACCTGCACCTGCTTTGTTTGATTCTATTGCCTGGGGCGGATACAGGATCATGCCTGAGGATATTATTGCCTACCGGAACGCCCAGGCAGAGGCAGAGGAGGAGCCTCAGGAGTGGGATGCTCAAGTGCCCGCTCCACAGTACTTCAACGTGGGACCGGATGGCTACTACGAGTGGTGATTACCAAGCTAGGCCAAAAGCCTAAGCTTGGGGGAGTACGTACTTCCAACGACATTATATTCATGTTCACACATTTTATTCCAGTTGTCGGCGTTCACACTTTTTCATTGTATTATCCATGCTAGATTTATTTTCTCGCTTTCTTCCTGTGTGTTTGAAAAACTTTGAGAAAATCAAAAAATATTTCTCGCTTCTTTTCGGTTCTTCTTTCTAGTTTAGTTAGTTGTAGTATTAAAAAGAAAAAACCCAAAAAGATTTCTTGGTTCTTCTTTTGCTTGTTGGGAGCTCTCTCGTGTAAATAGTGTTTCTTGTTTTTCTTTTTTCCTTTTCTTTATTTTGCTTTCTTCAAGAAAAACTAAAAACTCCAAAAATATTTTAGTGTATTTCTCTGAATTTCTTTTCTTTTTATTGAGTCATACCAAGGAGAAGACCACGATGAAACTGTTGAGTGGCTCTCATATGCATTGCTATTGATCTAACAAAGAGCCCATATTACCTTGTCTTCTCCTTTTGAATAAAATATTTGCAGATTCCAGCTTAGTCCACGACACTCTTGCACTATTATTATTTTTATATCATTCAGTCATGCAAGTGAAGGGCAATAATGACGATATTTGTTGAACTGGCTGTGGCAGAGAGAGACGGGTATGAACTCAACTTGGTCTGTTTTTGTAAATATGTTTAACCTAGTATCCATGATTCAGCCTATTATGATCAAACATGTTTGCAATGACAATTAGAGATTATAGTTTCTCATGCCATGCTTAAGTAGTTAGGAGAGGATAATGATTTATCTTGGATGCCAACATGCATTAAAATGATTGTGATGTGGTATGACGATATGGTATCCTCCTCTGAATGTTTCAAGTGGCTTGACTTGGCACATGTTCATGCATGTAGTTGAATCAAAACCAACATAGCCTCTATGATATTTATATTCATGGTGCTCATATCCTACTCATGCTAGTATCCAAAGTTACTTATGCACAATGCATGTTCACAACCGTTTTCGCTCTCTAGCTGGCCGCTTCTCAACCTATTTGCTAGCCTTCGCCTGTACTAAGCAGGAATACTGCTTGTGCATCAAAATCCTAAAACCCAAGTTACTCCAGATGAGTCCACCATATATCTACCTATATGCGGTATTACCCTACCGTTCCAAGTAAATTTGCATGTGCCACCTCTAAAAACTTCAAATAAACATCCGTTTTTGTGTGCCTGGATTGTTCATAGAGTGACATGAGGTAGTCGGTATCTTCCATGCTAAGCGGGTTATTCTCATGATGAGTGTTTATTCACTCGTCCTTGCACGAGAGGGGCGGTAATAGGGATTCCCAGTCCCGAAATAAAAAATTGCAAATAATTAAACAAAGGGATTTTTAGATCTGTGCCCCTGGTTCTTTAGCAATACTCATTCATCCCCACGCTCTTAACATTTGCTCACTTTCCCCCACTCTCTTGTCTGAAACCCTCAGAAATGGTCACAAATGGTGGATGCCGTCGGGTCAGTGCTTTGACCGTTAACTCTGACATGTGGGGCCGCACTGGACTGTGTCGCCCGTTGGACCTGACAATTGGGGCCACGTCGGACGGTGCCGCTGTTCGCCCGTTAGGCCGTGGTTAGACTGTTGGGCCCTGCGCGCGCCGCAACGACAGAAGCCTGCTATGCATGCATGACATGTCCAGCTAGCCTACTATGCATGCACGTAGCTAGCCTGCCTGCATGCGCCGATGCCCGCCGCCACGATGCGCTGACCGGCCTCTTTCTGCACATGAGCCACCACGAACGCTGACCGGCCTCTTTCTGCACGCGAGCCACCACAGACGCAGGGACGGTCGCTGCCGCTGGTTCGTCTCATCTCGCACGCTTGTCTCCTCGACGTAGAGCATCGTTTCAGACTTTTTGATCCACTCGCATCTATTGAACATGGCAATTAAAACCTGTTGGCAATTAAAGTGTCATATCGATCGACGCGGCTCGTTTGAACGTAGCAAATCCAAAGCGCGGCCGGTGCCACTCCCCTTCCCTTCCCCTTTCCCTATTTAAACCACCCACCCCTCCACCTATTCTCCACACATCCATTTGTGCCGCCCCTTCTCTTCTTCACCCAAACCCAGAGTACTCTCAAAGCGAGGTGAGGATGCAGTACAACGGCCCCACCTTCAAGCTCCCACCGACCGTGCCGAAGAGGCGGTATCCCACCGGCATCGTCATGGAGATGACGCTCCATGTGTGGGCATTATCACACTGGAGGGGTGCAAAGGAGTTTGCCCAGTGGTTCCTCGATGCGGGCTTCGCCCACCTCCCGGCGGGCTCGCCGGTGATGTTCCGACTGGAGGAAGTGCGTCCAAACTCCAGCACTCCGCCGATAGGGCTCATCATCAACTTCACCAACAGACTTGATGTGTACTACCTCCTCGGCAAGGTGTTTTGGTGTGGGTGTGAGTTCATCACATTCACCAGCTACAACATCTTCACGGACTTCAACAGCATCTTCCCCACCCACAACGGTATGCACAGCCTCCCCTACTACCTCGACGAGGATGGCATGGAGGAGGCGCCCTTATATTATAGGTTTTATTGGTTCCAAGTTTTGGCACGGGCGGCTAATGGACTAGTTAAGGTGTCAAAAAGGAAATTAAAGCTGGAAAGATGAGCCATGTTGATGTTGAAAAGAAGAAGAAAAAGAAGCTAAATTTTTTGAATTGTTGGTGCCCATATATATTGTAGGATACCTATATTGTATGAACAAAAAGAAGCTAATTTTTGAATAGTTTGTGGCCATTTGGCAGGATGAAAATAATTTTTGAAGGGTAGCCCATTGTTTACTTGTTGGTGGCCATATTGCATGAAACAAAACAATAATTGTTGACTTCTTGGTGGCAATATCAATTGTTGTGTAATTTCAAACGATGTAACCTATTCTTGTAATGTAAACAACGTGCACTCAATCTCTGTAGGTGCAATCAAAACAATCAAACAAAAAAACAGAGGAAAAATAGAGCCAGCGCATGCACTATTTTTCTAGGCCTCTTTAATCTTTGTGGGCCTTCGATAGTCAACGCAATGCGACGGCCCAACCAGAGCTTGGTTTCATTTTGGGCCCAATAACTACGTTTTTTTCTCTTGCCCTAGGTGTTGTCTAACGAAACTGAAAGTGTCAAAAACTAACACCTACAGAGATTCAGAGATGGAGATAGAGATATAGTTTAAGCAACACAGAGAGCACATGATCCACAAATTAAGCAACACAGAGAGCACATGATCCACAAACCCTTAAGCAAATCATAGAGCACATGACACAACGCAATAACATCTCTAACGAGTGTTGACCAGCAAGTAAGCAAATCCTAGAGCAACTATACAAAAATAAAATCCTAAAGCTATTAGATTCACCTGCTTGTTCAACTGAATCATCTGCCTAAAGTTCTTGTTCATCTTCTTTAATTCCCCCTTCAGATCCGCATTCCCAATTGTCAGAGCAGCACTTTCAGAGACCAAATTCCGAGTGGCTGACGGCAGATTGACCTCCTGGATTGTGGCCCCATTGAATTGAAGCAAGCCCTCCCCTTGAAGCCTCCGAACGTAGTCATCCATCGATTCAAAATGTGTGCATTTGTTCACGATCTAAAACGAAATCATGAACCCTAAATCTGAGATCCAACAAAAAAGAATAAGAAGCAAAGAGAAAAAGAAAGGGTCAGAGAAAAATCATGAGATCTAACCTACCCCTCTGTCTTGCTCTCGCATTTCACGAACTCGTGCCCAAAGTTGGCATTCTTGTCCTCCCTCGAAGTCAACCTTTTTAGTGGCGCGGTGCGTGGGCTGTCAGGGCATCGCTCCATGGGCACTGGACCATACTGGGGCCACGAGGGGCGGGAGGCAGAAGTGGAGCTCGACATATCTAGGCGCCGGAGAAGAAGAAGCAGGCGAGTGGCTCCTCTGGTCGGCGCAGAAGAAGAAGAAGAAGAAGAAGATAGGGGAGGCAATGGTGGGCGAGTACAACCAACGTCTCGCATATCGCCTCTCGCGGATCGCCCAAGGATCCAACGATGCGGATTCGTCCTTGTGACCCAACGGCGCGGAGCCTGCACACAGCCTGGCCTCAGAATTCCTTCTAGAAGACCATATCTGAGGGTTGTCGTTTGGCGCTAGGGTATGATCGGACGGCTGATGTTCGGAGCTAGGGTAAGGTGAAACCCCGCGGGGTTTTGAGTTGGTCAACAGGGTTATCTTGTGTTTGACCAATATTCAACTGAGCATAACTAATTTTAAAAAAAATCCAAAAAATATGAAACCTTCGCGAATCGTCGTTTTATAAGACACACTAATGAGGAAAAATACTAAACTTGGTCTATGGTCATTTAAAAAAAACCTAACTGGCACGATCGTGGTTAAATGAGCACCATTAATTAAAAAAATTATAAAACCTACGCAAAATGTTGTCTTATGTGACATGTTACCAACAAAAAATCATAAACTTGTTCTATGGACATTTTCATGAAAAAACATTCACACATATGAGCTATCACGTACAACATTGCAGAGAGTTCAAGGAAAGGAGGTAGGTTTTTTGAAAAAAAAAATCACCAAAGCTTCATTTCAAAGTGAATAAGAAGGATCTGAACTTAGTTTTCCTTTTTCATATTTTAAATGTGTTTTTAATGGTTTTCTATTAAATCACATTATTTTCAAAAAAATGTAAAAATATGAAGATTAATTCAATAAATAGTGAGACTTCGAATCTACACTATATAGATTGAATAGGTGTTAATATTTTTTTTGGCTCATTTAGAGTAGGTCCAAAAAAATACTTGATTACAAATGGGGCAGTTTACCCTAGCTTCGGAGCACATTTGGAGCACATTTCCCATGACTATAAGTTTTACCACGCAAAAGAGATCGGATTGATCACCTAACATTTATCATAGTTCACAAACATTGCAACATCACACCACAGATCAGAGTTCAAGTGTTGGTTCAAATTCAAATTTTGCCTAAACTTCAAATTTTGCCTAAAATTCAAATTCTGCCTAAAATTCAAATTTTGCCTCAAATTTCACATCAAAGTACGAATAGCATTATTAAACCTTACAAGTTTTCAGAGTTGTTCAAATTGACGACAGAAACCTTAGTACAAATCCTTAAAGTTCAAAGTTTACAACTTGCATTCAACGTTCGAAGTTCGCATCTTTGCCTTACTCCTTGTGTTCCGAGATGGCTTAATAGCCTTGCTCCTGGTTTCCCTAGGTGGGATATCCACCTTTTTCTTCTTCCTTCTGATCTTCACTTCGGGTGGTGGCTGTCGAGGTGCTGACGGAGAACTTGCACTGGCCAGTTGACGGGTTTCAAAACCTTCATAAGCCATGGCTTCATATTCTAATTCTTTCTCTCTTGGCCTTTTCTCTCCTTTCCCTCTAATTTTCCTAGAGCTAGGTCAAACAGAAAAAAGATTATAAGCCATCGATAAAAAGAGAAGAAATACACCAAAAAGGGAAGGTTGTTACACACATACCAAGCTACTGGCAGTGCTAATTCAGTTGCTTCATTCTCCTCTGAATTAGCTGCAATCTGCTATGCTCCTTCATTCTCCTCTGTATTAGCTTCAATATGCTCTAATGCTACATTCTCCTCTGCATTTGTTGCTGCCCATTGTTCCTCTTCTCCAAATGAAGCATCCACTGGATTGGTACATAGCCTAGCAATGTGCCCTAGGGTTCCACATTTTTTGCACTTACGCTGTCTTTTTACACGACCCTCTTCACCTCTTCTGATCCTGTTCTTCCTTGGTCTTCCTGGTGGTCTAGTCAGTACAGGAGAATGTAGTTTGAACCCTGGATCTAATATGTTCCATTGGCCTTTTCCTAAGAGTGCAGGCACATTGGAAGCATAAACAGCCCTGAATTTGGCAACAGAAAACTATTCAGAGATGTATTGATCAACTTCACCATCTTCACCACCTATAATAGTCATCAGATGTAGGGCATGTATGCATGGCTTCCCACGGAGCTGCCATTGCCTACAACTGCATTCCCTAGTTGCTAGGTTAATTGGATATCTCCATTCCCTGTTTTTACTGTCAGTATATGTTACCTCAGCCACGTGTGTCACCGCTCGAATGCATTTCATGTTCAGTCCTCTTGCCTTGGCATGCAATGACTTAATAAGAGATGGGAGCATAAGATGGCCAACCTATTCTGTTTCTGCAATTATTTTGTGAAGAGCCATCTTTATCATGATCATCTGCCGAATCTTATCAAATATTTTCCATATCAGAAGCCCTTTCAATGACTCGATCTTTGCATTGAAACACTCTGCGAGGTTACTGGTCACATAGTCTACTTTGCTGATTTCATTGAATTTGCTTCTTGACCACAACTTTCCATGATGTGCATCTACGTACTCCTTCACCAGAGGATTGTGAGCATACAACACTCTCAAATGATGCTCATGCTTCCTCTCACTGCATGTGTATGATGCTGGCCATAAGTTCTCATCATAAACTTTACCTTTGAATTTGTTTCTGAAATTCTGCACTAGGTGTCACATACATTCCCTATGCTCCACTCCAGGGAATACAATTTCCACTGTAGTCTCCAAACCCTTGCAAGCATCTGTGTTTATAGCTAAACCTGGGGGTGTACCTATAAGGTTGCACAACTACTGCAGAAACCAGACCCAACTTTCCTCAGACTCTGCTTCCACCACACCAAATGCGACTGGGAATAGACAGATGTGTCCATCAACTGCAGAAGCTGCCACTAGTTGTCCTCTCCACCTTCCATTCAAAGCAGTTGCATCAACAGCCAAATAGGGCCTGCAACCATCAAGAAACCCCTGCCAACAAGCCTTGAAACAAACAAAAGCCCTCCTGAAGCACTCCTTCTGAAATGACTTCCCTTTTATTTTGTATGTAACTGTATGCTTGTCAACCTCTACAACACTCCCTGGACTAGCAGCTTCCACTTCAGATTTAAATGTGTAGAGCAACTGAAAGCTCTCATTCCAAGGACCATTAATCCTGTCAAGAGCCATTTCCTTAGCATAGAAAATCCTCATGTAATGTATATCAATCTTGTACTTCTCAAATAGCTTCCCATGGAGTGTTGTTGGACCAAGTGTTGGTGTTTCTCTCAACCAATCCAAAATTGCATCTGCCACCCATCTAGTCTTTGCTAGCTTTGTTTTAGCCTTCCCTCCTCCCCCTCCAGGTGGACAAGTGTGCTGGTGTGGGTTCTTTTTTATCTGAAACAAAATGGGACCCAAATAAAATAGGGATATTGTTAGAAAACATTACACAATGATCTGGAAATAAAATGAATTAGTATAAACTAAAATACATAAACCTAAATGAACTTGCTCCTCAACATATGTGATGCATGCAACCTCCATCTACACCTATCATATGGGCAATGAACAGTGAACCTTGTTGGCTCACTCCTATCAATCACATATGTATTTTCAGTGAGAATGCAATATGTAGTCACTGCATTATGACAGTCCACCATCGACTGGAATACGGTGCCGACAGCTAGCTGAGGATCTTCCCTGTTCCACTCAATTGTTGGCATGTCCTCACCATCATATTCATCTAAAACTAGGCTGTCGATGTTCTCCTGCCTCTCTTCATCGTCAGTGTCATTAAATCTAGCACGGCTGATAGGTTCCTCCTGATATTCATCTTCCATTGCTTGTTTACTGACAGTATCTATAAGATCAGGGAACATATTCTCATCCTCATCATCATTTCGAGGCACCTCTTCGTCTGGCTTTGCATCTTGCTCTACATCGGCTGCAGCAGCGACAGGAGAAGCGGCACAAGAAGCGGCAGCAGATATATTGTGACTTTCAGAACCACTAGCTTTGCTTGGTTTTGACCTACAAAGAGTGCCAGGGTGCTCGCTATTAGCAGAGACAGAAGATTTCTGAACAACCTTCCCCTTGTCACGTTCATTGCATGGCTGAAGCATCTCGATAAGGATTTTACCGATGTGGCTTTCAGCATTCAAAGTACAGAGCAATCCAAGATGCTCATCGCAAGTTAGTGGGATGAATTTTTTCTCGGTACTGCTAAAAAATTTCAGTTCAACAACATCCGCAGGGCTCCACCCATATGAAGAATTTTGGAGCGTCGTGAGCAAATCTTTGAACGACATAATTGTTTCTACCACCTTTGGATAGAAAAATCCAGTAATCATATGCGGTTTTCTACCGCGCAGCACACTAACTTCTATCCTAACCGCCAGCCGGAAAGCAAGGGCAGGATCAATCCTATTCGATTCAGAAAAATTACAGTTAGGCCGGGAACAATTCAGCAAAATTTGATCAATTCACGCGACTAGTTGTCAAATTGGGCCGAATTTATGAATCAGAAAATCAGTTAGAGGGGAAATGACGCTTACCCAGGTGTAATCCATGAATTATCCGCCGCCGATTCGACCCAATCCTCTCCACGGTCGATGGGCTTGAGAACCTGCTCCCCCGACATCGCTGCTTAATCACGAGGGGGATGTGGGGGTAGATCTAGCGGAGGGCATGACGGCGGCGGAGGCGAAATGGGGTTAGTGGTTGGAGGGCATGACGGCGGCGGAGGCTGCACGACGGCGGCAGAGGGAGCAGATCGGCGTGGTGCTGTAGTGGCTCGAGGTTCAGACAAGGGGATCCCTCAGACAAGCTCATCTAACATGTCTCAATGCGACCCCACTCGTCAGGTCCAACAGGCGACAGAGTCCAGCACGTCCCCACTCGTCACAGTTAACGGTCAATGGTTTGACCCGACGGCATCCTCCGTTGTGACCATTTATGAGGGTTTCGGACAAGGGAGTGGGGAAAAGTGAGCAAAATTTAAGAGCGTGGGGATGAATGAGTAGAGCTAAGGAACCAGGGGCACAGAAATAAAATCCCTTAAACAAAACTCCCCCAGGAATGATGTTGGTATGGACGGTACCCGTGGATTCGGCTAGCCGTGGAATGTGTTTGTTGGTGGAGGGGGAGTAAACATTTACTTTTATCGCTTGGGAACCACCACTAATGTGTTTAGCATGGAAGATATCGATAACTAACGGTCGCGAAGTAAACAGGAAGGGTGCATTTCTCAAAATTTCATTTATCTCTGTTTTAAAAATCTGAGCTCTGGCACAGCTGCAAATCACTGCTTCCCTCTGCGAAGGGACTATCTATTTAGTTTTATGTTGTGTCATCACCTTCTCAAATAAGCGCCAGATCTGAGAGCACTATTGTCATCATCATGCATTGTGTATAGCTAATGTTGGATGCATCATGACTGGATCTTTTCTACCATGAATTACAATGTTTAGTCGCTGCTTGAACTTTGGAGGTGATCTGCATTTATGTTTTGCGGTCTCAGAAAGGGCTAGTGAGATACCACTGTTGTCATATTATATCATGATTGTTTTGACAAAGTGTTGTCATTTGAGATATTTTATTATTGCTCGCTAGTTGCTTATGCCATTGATATGAGTTAATATAATTTCTAAGAGTTATTCTTGACATGGTTAGTTATAATCTTTGCTGAAAGCCTGGGTGCTACTTAAGCTTATTTATGTAAACAAGAACAAAAGAGTTTGTAAAAGTTTTTATTTTTCACTTTCAGTTTATCAACTGAATTGCTTGAGGACAAGCAAGGGTTTAAGCTTGGGGGAGTTGATACGTCTCCATCGTATCTACTTTCCCTAATGCTTTTGCTCTTGTTTTGCACTCTAATTTGCATGATTTGAATGAAACTAACCTGGACTGACGCTGTTTTCAGCAGAACTACTATGGTGTTGTTTTTGTGCAGAAATAAAAGTTCTCGGAATGGAACGGAACTTTTTGGAGAATTTTTATAGAATAAAATAAAAATACCGGAGCCAAGAACCACCGAAGGGGGCCCCTGGGTGAGCACAACCCACCAGGGTGCGCCCCCCTCCAGGCGCGCCCAGGTGGGTTGTGCCCACCTGGTGGCCCTGCTGACCCTATCTCCGACGCTATAAAATCCTATTTTTGGTGAAAAAAATCAGGGAGAAAGAATTATCGTGTTTCACGAGACGGAGCCGCCACCACATCCTGGTCTTTATCGAGAGGCCAGATCTGGTGCCCATTTGGGGCTCCAGACAGGGGAATCTTCGATCTTCGTCATCACCAACCCTTCTCCATCGCCAATTCCATGATGCTCCCCACCGGGAGTGAGTAATTCCTTCGTAGGCTTGCTGGTCGGTGAGGAGTTGGATGAGATTCATCATGTAATCAAGTTAGTTTTGTTAGGGCTTGATCCCTAGTATCCATTATGTTCCGAGATTGATGTTGTAATGACTTTGCCATGCTTAATGCTTGTCACTTTGGGCCCGGGTGCCATCATTTCAGATCTGAACCGTTTATGTTATCACCATTATATCTATGTTCTAGATCCGAACTTGTAAGTCATATTCACCTATTACGTGTTATGATCCATAAACCCCGGTGTGACAGTAATCGGGATACTTTCCGGTGATGATCGTAGTTTGAGAAGTTTATGTATTCACTATGTGTTAATGCTTTGTTCCGCTTCTCTATTAAAAGGAGGCCTTAATATCCCTTAGTTTCGTTATGGACCCCGCTGCCACGGGAGGGTAGGACAAAAGATGTCATGCAAGTTCTTTCCATAAGCACGTATGACTATCTACGGAATACATGCCTACATTATATTTATGAACTGGAGCTAGTTTTGTATCGCCCTAGGTTATGAATGTTATATGATGAATATCATCCAATGAATCCAATGCCTACGAATTTTCCACATATTGTTCTTGCTAAGTTACTACTGCTGTTGCTACTGTTGCACTTGCTACAAAATCATTGTTGTCACTGTTACCGTTACTACTACTATCATCACTACTATCATATTACTGTGCTACTGATCATATTGTTGTAGATAATTAATCTCCAGGTGTGGTTGAATTGACAACTCAACTGCTAATACTTGCAAATATTCTTTGGCTCCCCTTGTGTCAAATCTATAAATTTGGGTTGAATACTCTACCCTAAAAAACTGTTACGATCCCCTATACTTGTGGGTTAACAGACACCACTGCACCCATGACTAACTCGGCACCTTCCTGCGCCCGTGGCTCCATGGGGACTGATACGTCACCAACGTATCTATAATTTTTTATTGTTCCATGCTATTATAGTATCAATCTTGGATGTTTTATATTCATTTACAAGCAACTTTATATCATTTTTGGAACTAACCAATTAACTTAGTGCCCAATGCGAGTTGTTGTTTTTTGCCTGTTTTTGACTTGCCAGAAAATCAATATCAAACGGAGTCAAAACAAAGAAAAAACTTTGGATTAATTTTTTCTGGACCAGAAGAGACCATAGAAGGTTTGGGGGAGACCAGAAGGCCCACGAGGGAGCAACAAGCTCGCTGGAGCGCACCCCACAGGCTTGTGGCCCCCTTGCAGAGCATCTTGACTTAATTCTTCCTCCATAAATACCCAAAAATTCCCCTCAGATCGAGGAGCACCACAAAATACTTTTTCCACTGCCGCAAGTTTCTGTTCTCGCGAGATCCCATCTGGAGGCCTCCGCCGGAGGGGAAATTGATCACGGAGGGGCTCTACATCAACCTTGCTGCCCTTCCGATGATGTGTGAGTAGTTTACCACAGACCTACGGGTCCATAGTTAGTAGCTAGATGGCTTCTTCTCTCTTGATGTTCTTCAATACAATGTTCTCCGTGATGTTCTTGGAGTTCTATCCGATGTAATACTTTTTTGCTGTGTGTTTGTTGGGATCCGATGAATTATGAGTTTATGGTCAGATTATCCATGAATATTATTTGAGTTTTCTCTAAACTCTTTTATGCATTATTAATATAGCTTCATATTTCTTCTCCGATTTATTGGTTTGGTTTGGCCAACTAGATTGATTTATCTTGCAATGGGAGGAGGTGCTTTGTACTGGGTTCGATCTTGTTGTGCTCAATCCCAGTGACAGAAGGGGACATGACACGTATGTATCATTGCTATTAAGGGTAAAAAGATGGGGTTTATTAATGTGTGAGTTTATCTTGTCTACATCATGTCATCTTGCTTAAGGCATTACTCCGTTCTTTATGAACTTAATACTATAGATGCATGCTGGATAGCGGTCGATGTGTGGAGTAATAGTAGATGCAAGCAGGAGTCGGTCTACTTGTCTCAGACGTGATGCCTATATATGATCATTGACTTGGATATCATCATAATTATTTGCTTTTCTATCAATTGCCCAACAGTAATTTGTCTACCCACCGTATGCTATTTTCTCGAGAGAAGCCTAAGTGAAAACTATGGCCCTCATGTCTACTTTTATCATATATTAAAATACAAAATACCTTGCTGCAATTTTTCTTTATTTTTTTTATATTTAGTGCGCTCTATTTATCTATCACCATACAATTTAATCTTGCAATTAACCGCCGAGGGATTGACAACCCCTCGTTCGCGTTGGGTGCAAGGATTTGTTATCATGTGTGCAGGTACTGCTTACATAGTGTTGCTTGGTTCTCCTACTAGATTGATAGACCTTGGTTCTTAACTGAGGGAAATACTTATCTCTACTGTATTGCATCATCCCCTCCTCTTCGAGGAAATCCCAATGCAGCTCACAAGTAGCAGCGACTACCTCGACACCAACGAACCCAACTCGACATCGATCACGGTGTACCTCGCATGGCTCTCGACCACAGCTACACCATCCACGCTCTCGGCTACCTCGACAATGACACAAAGGGCTACCGCCTTGCTTGAGCAACCTCATCGGTTTTCACTCCGGCCATGACTACCGCGATGCATCGACCGTTATGACTGTGGGGGGATGTCCGTTGGCTTATCTTTGGATTCTTCTCCAATCTCACTATCTAACATCGCTACCGTTGTGACTGCGGGGGGGTGTTGAGTATCATGATTATATTGGAAATATAAGATAGACTAGGAAGTATTCTGGCTTGTCTTGTACTCCAAGTAGATCATGTACTCCTATATATATGCCCACTAGGCTCAAGCAATAAACATTGATTCCACCAATCATTCTCTATCCCTTCTAACAATATAGACTTGGAACTTCAACCAGTAGCAGTATCAGTGGAAAATCTAGAGAGCCTTCATTTGCATTGGTCTGGAAGACCACCTACATCCCCTAACTTACTTTTTTCCTTCCTCTTTTTTGATATTGCCTTTTCAATTCAAACCCACAAGAAAAGGAAGAAAATTGGCTCTGCATAACTCGTTGATGCATGATACATATAAACACTATTTTGATGTAAGGCAACCACATGATAGAGGATGGAATATGTACGAAAAAAAGGACAACATTGCATATCCACACCTATATAGTAGCAGTGGAATATGTACAAAAAAGGAAACCATTGCATATTCACGTACAAGAACTCGAAACTTTAGAAATATGAAAGATCTAGCACATCGCTGATATTTTTCTAATTACCGAAGAAACTTTGGGCAATCAAATAAAAAATCATTTTCATTCAAGTATATTTGGATACTTATTTCCTATCCGTAATTTCCAAAGCATTTTTCTAGTGGGAGAAAGTTTCTTTCCCAGACCGCGCCACCTCTTCCCGTCTTCCGAGTCATCGCCGGATACGGCAAGTTGTACCTCGCCGCCATCCACGTCCCCACCAATTTGCGACCACATGGTTGAATATATCCACCTCCCAAGTCTACTCGCATTGTCACCTCCTAATGTCATCGAGTCAGAATTCATGGTCTCCACCACAACGTCGGCACACCTTCATGCTGCTAAGACTGACCACTGCCACCTCCTTAAGCATCTTCTCGTGCATCCAACACACCTCCCCATAGGCCTTGGCCATCGCCACCTCTAGAGTTGAGTCACATCCTCGAGCGTCGGTGAGGCCAGAAAATGGCGTCTGGCACCTCTTCTCCCCCTGCAGTCGTGGTGGCACTCATGGAGAGTCCCTGCCAACCATCAAGATATCTGACGGAGGATACGCATAAGGTGTTCAATGAGATGGACAATTGTTTTTTGTAATAAAAGCTTGCCAAACTTATTTTATGTAAGAGGAAGTGTGAATAGCAAAGGAAAAGTTTTAGGCCATTAAGTTTGGGGGATTAGTTAGGATGCAGTTTCTAAAACCCAGGTTTTTTCGTGAGTAAGTGTTAGGGTTCGTTCTTATAAAGTTATGTTTTGGAGAGTAAATGGAGATGCCTTTATCCTATAGCAGTGCACTCATTTTTGGGGGTGCTAATTCCAACTTTAGAGGGTGTTTTCCTAGTTAAAATTTACTAAAGTAATGGCTATATGGTTTTGTTTAGTTTAACCCCATATATATTCACTACATGAAAATAAGAACAAGATTATTAACTTCGTAATTCTCAGCCCTGGTGATTATCTTAGATGGGACTAGCCATAAGTCCATTCGCAAAAACAAAGGACTGGCCAAAAGTCACCTGAATAATTATTTAGGGTAAGTCAATTTTCTGGAGCACCTCAGCTTTGGAACAATTACGTTGTTCCAAAGAAGGAGGTGATGTCTACTACACAACTTGTTCTTGTAGACTCGTGTTGGGCCTCCAAGCGCAGAGTTTTGTAGGACAGTAGAAAATTTCCCTCAAGTGGATGAACTAAGGTTTATCAATCCGTGGGAGGCGTAGGATGAAGATGGTCTCTCTCAAACAACCCTGCAACCAAATAATAAAAAGTCTCTTGTGTCCCCAACACACCCAATACAATGGCAAATTGTATAGGTGCACTAGTTCGGCGAAGAGATGGTGATAAAAGTGTAGTAATGATAGTAGATTTTAATTTTTGTAATAGGAACAATAAAAACAGCAAGGTAGCAATTGATAAAACGGAGCACAAACGGTATTGCAATGCTTGAAAATGAGGCCTAGGGTCCGTACTTTCACTAGTGCAACCTCTCAACAATGCTAATATAATTGGATCATATAACCATCCCTCAAAGTGCGATGAAGAATCACTCCAAAGTTCCTATCTAGCGGAGAACATAAGAAGAAATTGTTTGTAGGGTACGAAACCACCTCGAAGCTATTCTTTTCGATCGATCTACCCAGGAGTTCATACTAAAATAACACCAAATAATTTCAGATTCATAATACTCAATCCAACACAAAGAACCTCAAAGAGTGCCCCAAGATTTCTACCGGAGAAACAAAGACAAGAACATGCATCAACCCCTATGCATAGATTACCCCAATGTCACCTCGGGAATCCGCAAGTTGAGTGCCAAAACATATATCAAGTGAATCAATACGATACCCCATTGTCACCACGGGTGTTCATAGCAAGACATACATAAAGTGTTCTCAACTCCATAAAAGTATTCAATCCGATAAAACAAAATCTCAAAGGGAAAACTCAACTCATCACAACAAGATAGAGAGGGGAAAACACCATATGATCCGACTATATTAACAAAGCCCGCGATACATCAAGATAGTGACATCTCAAGAACACGAGAGAGAGAGATTAAACACATAGCTACTGGTACAAACCCTCAGCCCCGAGGGTGGACTACTCCCTCTTCATCATGGTGGCCGCCGGGATGATGAAGATGGCCACCGGTGATGATTCCCCCCTCAGGCAGGGTGCCGGAACGGGGTCTAGATTGGTTTCTCGTGACTACAGAGGCTTGCGGCGGCAGAACTTCTGATCTAGGGTCTCCGCGAGGGTTTTTGTAATATTTGGCAATTTATAGGGCGAAGAGGCGGTGCGGGGGGCCACTGAGGTGGGCACAACCCACCGGGGCACGCCTGGGGGCCCAGGCGCTCCCTGGTAGGTTGTGCCCCCCTCGGGGCACCCCCCAGGTGCTGCTCTGGCCCATTGGATGTCTTCTGGTCCATAAAAAATCCACAAAAAGTTTCGTTGCGTTTGGACTCCGCTTGGTATTGATTTTCTGCGATGTAAAAAACAAGCAAAAAAACAGCAACTGGCACTGGGCACTATGTCAATAAGTTAGTCCCAAAAAATGATATAAAGTTGCTATAAAATGATTGTAAAACATCCTAGAATGATAATATAGCAGCATGAATACATCATAAATTATAGATACGTTGGAGACGTATCAGCATCCCCAAGCTTAATTCCTACTTGTCCTCGAGTAGTTAAATGATAAAAGAAATAATTTATGAAGTGTGAATGCTAGCAAAGTGCATAAGTTTGATCATTAGTAATTTCAATCACTTTTCCTAGCATCATAACAGCAATTCTTTCTCATAAAACTCATCATGTTAAAGTACCAACCAAATCACATGTTAAGGTTCAAACAATGAATTCTCTTGAAACTCAACAACCTATATTCTTAGTCACCAAACAATTGCAATTCAACTTATTCAACAGAGTCTAAGTAAGAGCTCCACATACTCAACCATCATATAGTCTTCTATGATTGTTAACACTCACCGCATACACATGAGCAAAACGTTTCAACCGGACACATAGAAAGATAGGGGCTTATAATTTCGCCTCCCAACGTATTCACCTCAAGGGTGATGTCAACAATAATAACTCATGCTACCCATATCCAACTGGATATATGTGCCTAGATCTTTCCTCACCACATGATGCTTGCCAAAAGAGAAAAATAAAAAGGAAAAGAGAGAAAAACTTTGACTCTTGCATGAAAGTAAATACATAAAAGTAAAAGGTAGGCCCTTCGCAGAGGGAAGCAGAGGTTGCCATGCGCTTTTTGTTTGTATGCTCAATCCCTTAGTGCAAAAGAACGTCACATTATATTGCCCCTTATGATAGCAACCTTTATTATGCTGTCTGTCGCTTTTATTCTTTGCCATCACAAGTTCGTAAAACGCTTAATTTTCTCTTACACTAAATGATCTAACACTTTTAGAAGCAATTTTTATTGCCTTATTGCACCGATGACAACTTACTTGAAGGATCTTACTCAATCCTTAGGTAGGTATGGTGGACTCTTGAAAATAAGATTTGGGTTTAAGGGTTTTTGGATGCACAAGTAGTATCTCTACTTGATGCGGAATTTTTGGCTAGCAAAGATGGGGGGCAAGCACCACATGTTGAAGAATCTATGACAATATAACTTCTATGTGAATATGAACAAACATAAATCATTACGTTGTCTTCCTTGTCCAATGTCAACAATTTTGGCATATAATATTTTGATGGGGGCTCACAATCACAAAAGATTTCCAAGATAGTGTATTTGCATGTGAAAGTTCTCTTCCTTATAGTAATCATTCATGAATTGCTTGTATGACCAATATTGTGATTGTCAAGATTCAAAAGATTTCACTTTCTAAACCCAATGTGAATCTACCACTAGGCATGATATGAACATATAATTTCAACTTCATGATATTCAATTCTTTCAACAATTTACTCATAGGATATAAGTGAAGCACGAGAGTAAATGACAAACTACTCCAAAAAGATATAAGTGAAGATCAAGCGAGCAGTTAAGTAAAGGGGTAGCTAATTGAGAACTCTCTCTTATTTAAAAACTTTCAGATCTAAGTATTTTATTAAAACAGCAAGTAAAACAAAATAGAATGACATTCCAAGAATAGCACAACTCAAGTGAAGAAACAAAAACTTACGCTCAACCGATACTAACCGATAATTGTTGACGAAGAAAGGTGGGATGCCTACCGGGGCATCCCCTAGCTTAGATGCTTGAGACTTCTTGAAATATTATCTTGGGATGCCTTGGGCATCCCCAAGCTTGAGCTTTTGCGTCTCCTTAATTCCTTTTATATCACGGTTTCCCTAAATCCTAAAAACTTCATGCACACAAAACTCAACAAGAACTCGTGAGATAAGTTAGTATAAACCAATGCAAAAACCTTATCATTCTCTACTGTAGCAAATCACAAAAATTATTATTCACTAAATGCCTTTGCATATTTAATACTCCTATCCTCAAATAGAATCATTAAACAAGCAAACATATGCAAACAATGCAAACATAACAGCAATCTGCCAAAACAGTACAGTCTGTAAAGAATGCAAGAGTATCAATACTTATTTAACTCCAAAAATTATTAAATTTTACCACACTGTAGAAAATTTATCTGATCTTACTGTGCAAAATGTTTCAACATTTTATCACATTCTGACTTTTCTCGGGAATTTTTGCAACATCGATAAACTTTCTGTTTTGAAACAGCAACTCATATACTAGCAAAATGTGCATGGTAAAGGCTATACTTGACATTTTTATTGAAGTAAAAGATGCAAACATTATTATAAATAACAGAAAAAAAATCCTAGCAAAATAAAATGACGCTCCAAGCAAAACACATATCATGTGACGAATGAAAATATAGCTCCAAGTGAGGTTACCGATAATGTTGGAGACGAAAGAGGGGATGCCTTCCGGGACATCCCCAAGCTTAGTTGCTTGGATCTTCCTTGAATATTACCTTGGGGGTGCCTTGGGCATCCCCAAGCTTAGGGTCTTGTCACTCCTTATTCTCCTCATATCGATATCTCACCCAAAACTTGAAAACTTCAATCACACAAAACTTAACGGAACTTCGTGAGATGCATTAGTATAATAAAGATAAATCATTCACTTTGGTACTGTCAAGATAAGATTCATAATTGTTTACACATAATGCCTACTGTACTCTACAATTTCCACAATTTATAATAAGCAATATAAGCCATGGAAACCATAAAAGCAAGCAAACTATGCATTGCAAACAGAATCTGTCAAAAACAGAACAGTATGTAAAGATCTGAATTAAGTTCATACTTATGTAACTCCATAAATTCTGAAAAATTAGGACAACGTAAAAAATTTGTATACCCATCAACTGTAAAAAATTCAGAATTTTTCCATATTCCAATAAAATACAGGAATTTCTGCACTGGACGCAAAAGTTTCTGTTTTTGCACAGAATCAAGTCAACTATCATCCACACTATCCCAAAGGCTTTACTTGGCACTTTATTGAAACAAAAGCTATAAAACAAGATTACTACAGTAGCCTAACCATGTGAACACACAAAAACAGTAGGTAAAAGTGTTGGGTTGTCTCCCAACAAGCGCTTTTCTTTAATGCCTTTTAGCTAGGCATGATGATTTCAATGATGCTCACACAAAAGATATGAATTGAAACATGCAAGAGAGCATAATGAATCACATGGCAAGCACATTTAAGCCTAACCCACTTCCTATGCATAGGGATTTTGTGAACAAACAATTTATTGGGGCAAGAATCAACTAGCATAGGAAGGCAAAATAAGCATAGCTTCAAAACTTTCAACATAAAGAGAGGAAACTTGATATTATTGCAATATGTAAAAGCATATGTTCCCCTCTCATAATAATTTTCAGTAGCATCATGAATTAATTCAACAATATAACTATCACATAAATCATTATTTTCATGATCCACAAGCATAGAAATTTTCTTACTCTCCACATAAGCAAATTTATTCTCATGAATAGTGGTGGGAGCAAACTCAACAAAATAACTATCATGTGATTGGAAATTAAAATCATGATGACAAGTTTCATGGTTATCATTATTCTTTATAGCATACATGTCATCACCATAATCATCATAGGTAGGAGGCATGCTTTCATCATAATAAATTTTCTCATCAAAACTTGGGGGACTAAAAATATCATCTTCATCAAACATAGCATCCCCAAGCTTATGGCTTTGCATATCATTAGCTTCATGGATATTCAAAGAGTTCATACCAACAACATTGCAATCATGCTCATCATTGAAAGATTTATTGTCAAACATTTTACAGAATTCTTCC
Source organism: Thinopyrum elongatum (assembly GCA_011799875.1). Lineage (NCBI taxonomy): Eukaryota > Viridiplantae > Streptophyta > Magnoliopsida > Poales > Poaceae > Thinopyrum > Thinopyrum elongatum. Next base: position 635,125,412 of record CM022298.1, read on the forward strand.
TATAATAATTGAGCACAATTTTTCTTTCCATCATTTTCACGAAAGACATTATAAAGATGAACAATATGATGCAACCTCAATTCCATTTTTTTGTAGTTTTATTTTATAAACTAAACTAGTGATAAAACAAGAAACTAAAAGATTCGATTGCAAGATCTAAAGATATACCTTCAAGCACTCACCTCCCCGGCAACGGCGCCAGAAAAGAGCTTGATGTGTACTACACAACTTGTTCTTGTAGACTCGTGTTGGGCCTCCAAGCGCAGAGTTTTGTAGGACAGTAGCAAATTTCCCTCAAGTGGATGACCTAAGGTTTATCAATCCGTGGGAGGCGTAGGATGAAGATGGTCTCTCTCAAACAACCCTGCAACCAAATAATAAAAAGTCTCTTGTGTCCCCAACACACCCAATACAATGGCAAATTGTATAGGTGCACTAGTTCGGCGAAGAGATGGTGATAAAAGTGTAGTAATGATAGTAGATATTGATTTTTGTAATAGGAACAATAAAAAACAGCAAGGTAGCAATTGATAAAACGGAGCACAAACGGTATTGCAATGCTTGAAAATGAGGCCTAGGGTCCGTACTTTCACTAGTGCAACCTCTCAACAATGCTAATATAATTGGATCATCTAACCATCCCTCAAAGTGCGATGAAGAATCACTCCAAAGTTCCTATCTAGCGGAGAACATAAGAAGAAATTGTTTGTAGGGTACGAAACCACCTCGAAGCTATTCTTTCCGATCGATCTACCCAAGAGTTCGTACTAAAATAACACCAAATAATTTCAGATTCATAATACTCAATCCAACACAAAGAACCTCAAAGAGTGCCCCAAGATTTCTACCGGAGAAACAAAGACAAGAACGTGCATCAACCCCTATGCATAGATTACCCCAATGTCACCTCGGGAATCCGCGAGTTGAGTGCCAAAACATATATCAAGTGAATCAATACGATACCCCATTATCACCACGGGTATTCATAGAAAGACATACATAAAGTGTTCTCAAATCCATAAAAGTATTCAATCCGATAAAACGAAATCTCAAAGGGAAAACTCAATTCATCACAACAAGATAGAGAAGGGAAAACACAATATGATCCGACTATATTAACAAAGCCCGCGATACATCAAGATAGTGACATCTCAAGAACACGAGAGAGAGAGATTAAACACATAGCTATTGGTACAAACCCTCAGCCCCGAGGGTGGACTACTCCCTCTTCATCATGGTGGCCACCGGGATGATGAAGATGGCCACCGGTGATGATTCCCCCCTCAGGCAGGGTGCCGAAATGGGGTCTAGATTGGTTTCTCGTGGCTACAGAGGCTTGCGGCGACGGAACTTCTGATCTAGGGTCTCCGCGAGGGTTTTTGGAATATTTGGCAATTTATAGGGCGAAGAGGCGGTGCAGGAGGTCACTGTGGTGGGCACAACCCACCGGGGCGCGCCTGGGGGCCCAGGCGTGCCCTGGTAGGTTGTGCCCCCCTCGGGGCACCCCCAGGTGCTGCTCTGGCCCATTGGATGTCTTCTAGTCCATAAAAAATCCACAAAAAGTTTCGTTGCATTTGGACTCCGTTTGGTATTGATTTTCTACGATGTAAAAAACAAGCAAAAAACAGCAACTGGCACTGGGCACTATGTCAATAAGTTAGTCCTATAGTAGTGCACTCATTTTTGGGGGTGCTAACTCCAACTCTAGAGGGCGTTTTCCTAGTTAAAATTTACTAATGTAATGGCTATATGGTTTCGTTTAGTTTAACCCCGTATATATTCACTACATGAAAATAAGAACAAGATTATTAACTTCGTAATTCTCAGCCCTGGTGATTATCTTAGATGGGACTGGCCATAAGTCCATTCGCAAAAACAAAGGACTGGCCATAAGTCACCTGAATAATTATTTAGGGTAAGTCAATTTTCTGGAGCACCTCAGCTTTGGAACAATTACGTTGTTCCAAAGAAGGAGGCGATGTCTACTACACAACTTGTTCTTGTAGACTCGTGTTGGGCCTCCAAGCGCAGAGTTTTGTAGGACAGTAGCAAATTTCCCTCAAGTGGATGACCTAAGGTTTATCAATCCGTGGGAGGCGTAGGATGAAGATGGTCTCTCTCAAACAACCCTGCAACCAAATAACAAAAAGTCTCTTGTGTCCCCAACACACCAAATACAATGGCAATTTGTATAGGTGCACTAGTTAGGTGAAGAGATGGTGATACAAGTGTAGTGATGATAGTAGATATTGTTTTTTGTAATACGAACAATAAAAAACAGCAATGTAGCAAGTAACAAAAGTGAGCAAAAACGGTATTGCAATGCTTGAAAACAAGGCCTAGGGTCCATACTTTCGTTAGTGCAATCTCTCAACAATTCTAATCTAATTGGATCATATAACCATCCCCCAACGTGCGATGAAGAATCACTCCAAAGTTCTTATCTAGCAGAGAACATAAGAAGAAAGCACGAGGACTAATAGCTGCTAGGTAGTACAGATCGGAATGGAAGACAGTATGAAGCCAAACAGGTAATAATCTTCACACAGTGAAGTCAAACAGATCAGACAAACAAGCAATGACTTCACAAAGACAAAGTGAAATGTAAAGGAGGTAGAGGATAGAACCAGTAGCTTGGTGAAGACAAGAATTTGGTAGACCAGTTCCAGTTGATGTGACAACTTTACGTCTGGTTAGGGAGGCTGAGATTGAACTCAGAAGACCATGTCTTCACCTTATTCCCCTTGAGCTAAGGACACCCAGTCCTCGCCCAATCACTCTGGTAAGTCTTCAAGGTAGACTTCCAAACCTTCACAGACTCCGTTCACCGGCGATCCACAATGACTCTTGGATCCTCAGAACGTGACGCCTAACCGGCTGGAGGATACACAGTCCTCAAGTGTAACAAGTCTTCGGGTCACGCGGACGGAAAGACTTTAGTGATGCCTAACACTCTTTGGCTCTGGGTGTTTTGGGCTTTGTCCTCGCAAGGATCTCTCTCTGAAAGTCTTCGGAGGTGGGTTGCTCTCAAATGACAAAAGCTGTGCACTAACTCTGAGCAGCCACCAATTTATGGTGTAGGGGGTGGGCTATTTATAGCCAGGAGGCAACCCATCATGATATGTCCAAAATGACCCTGAGTCACTAAGGAACCGACACGTGTCCAATGGTCGGATTTCAAACACACGCGGTAGCTTGGCTTGGGCTACAAGCAAAGCTGACTCATCCAACTCTGGATAAGATTTGCTCTCATTGTCTTCGCTCGAAGACATAGGATTTGGGTTGAGCATCACGTCAGTCTTCTGACTTTGTTCACTTGGACCCCACTTAACAGTACGGTGGTTCCTATGACTCAAGAAAGAATAATATGAAACTACGAAAGAAACTATGTCTTCGCACTCCATAGTCTTCAAGTGAATGTCTTCACACGTCATTATCTTTAACGTGAATGTCTTCACGAACCACCATTGTCTTCAATGTCTTCATACATTTTTAGGGGTCATCTCTGGTAGGAAAACCGAATCAATGAGGGACTTCTACCTGTGTTATCCTACAATTCTCACAAACACATTAGTCCCTCAACCATGTTTGTCGTCAATACTCCAAAACCAACTAGGGGTGGCACTAGATGCACTTACAATCTCCCCCTTTTTGGTGATTGATGACAAACTGGTTGAAGTTTTCAACGGGGATAAAAATATGTGTAAGTTAAAGAATGCGGTCATTGGCTTCATGAAGATGAAAGGGCTCCCCCTGAAGATGTGCATATAGGTATTTTGCCTTTGAATGCAAATGCACATGGCAGGTTCTGCTTTGTGGAGATCTCCCTTACATCATGAAGACAATTCATCGTGCATACAAAAATGTAATGAAGATAATGACATGCACAATGAGAAATGGGCGTCTGCAGTATGCGGAATTTATCATCGCAATAAAAGATAGCATCAAAAGTGGCAGATGACCATCGAGGTTTAAGTGTTACAACTCAAAACCAATAGTTCAAGAATGAGAGTTGTAAAACTTAGCAAAAAAATAAGCACCCGACCCATATAGACCCGCTTGGAGACTATCAACTCATAAGCTTCTCCCCCTTTTGTCAGGAATGACCAAAAAGGTTTGAAGACATAGAGTGTTTATGCGTTCCCAGGCGATGTTGGTGAAGATGTTGGGGCAGTAGGGTCGACGGTGGAGTTGGGCGGTGCAGAGGGGCCTGATGCAGAATCCTGATGCAGTGAAGCCATAGCTGGTGAAGTGGCATCGTCTTCTTCATCAATGACTCGCACAACAATAGTTGGAGCCAAAGGTGAATATTCAGAATCTTCAATGGAAGGAGTTGGATGCCAACTTGCTGATTGTGGAGGCCTGGAGTCAAACTTGAAGTGTTCAGTGAAGCCATCTGCTTGAAGATCGTCTTCAGAACAGAGCATTGTGAGACTCTTCCAGGCTCGCCGACAGGCTTCATGAGCAACAAAAGAGTTCTTGGTAGCAAGGTTGCGAATACGGTTGACATCCACTAGGAGACTTTGCATCTGGCGCTTCATCCAGTCATGGTGCCTATCTGTTTTTTATGAAGTGATACAAGAAGCTCTCTGTCATTCAGAACTCGAGCACGCTTCTGAGGCTTGTGGGCTACTGTGCTGGCTGTTGCATCAGTGTTGGCACGATGTGGCAACCTGAGCTGACCGGCAAGAGGACCAGCAATAGTAGTGGTTGGGTTTGGGTTTGGCACATGAATCCCTTCAAGTGGTTGAGTGAAGCTTTGGAAGGCCGCATTGTCTTCGCGAACAGGCGCCTTTGCAGGTTCAGGATATATGGCTTCATGAGACATATCCACTTCAGGCAGAAAGGCAACATGGTTGTGCGCTGAAGCTTGATAGTTGATGGTGGAGTGAAGCTTAATCAGCCACATGACCCATGGAGCATAGAATTTGAGGCCAAATAGATCAATGCCTGAAGTTGCCAACTGGCGGATGAAGAAGTTTTGAGTATTGAATCTGATGCCATTGATGTTGTAGAAGACCAATGTCTTCATAGTGCCTTCAATCTTGGCTTGAGGAGAATGCCCCTTAATTGGCCATAGAGTATGCCTCAGTATGTGATAGATAGTGTGGCGCAGATACTCGAGGTCATTGACATAGAACTCCTTGGGGTATTCAGCATCAACTGGCAATGGCTTCATCATGCTGAGCATTTGACTCATGTTGGGTCAGGCTTCTGGAAGATGCTCTGCAATTCTTGTTCATAGTGCTGACAACCTGGTTCATACAGATCACCAGGAGTGGGCTGGGAAGTTAGCTCGATGATGTCTTGAGCTTTGGCTTCGTGATGTACATCACCTGACATCCACTCAAGGACCCATGTCTTCGGATCCCTGTTGTAGCCTGATATATGGAGAGTGGCAAAGAATTGCAGCAGTAGTTCTTCATTCCAATGCTCCTTGTCGACGACAAATGGGAGCAAGCCAACCTCACGGAAGCAGTCAAGAGCTTCCTCAAGGCAGGGGAGTCCAGCAATGGCATCGCAGCACAGGCGCTTGTGGGGAAAGATCCTGTCCTGGTTGTATAAGATGCAAGAGTAATAGCTTCGTTACTGGTGGTTCCAGAACCTATCAGAGGAGATCTTTGGCTTCTTGTATGGATTCTTGGCCAGGTCAAAGAATGTGTTGTGCTCCTTGAAGATGAGCACACTGAAGGAGCCTTGTGTGGTAACGGCACTTGGAAGCCTTGGCAACCTGGGCTTTGGCTTCTGCGTCTGAGGCCTCTGCTCCACATGATAGTCATATTGGGGACTAGGAGCAGCTGGAGGCGTCAAGATGGGCCACTTGATACTGATTGTGGCACCCCGGCTCAGAGGAAACCGGAATGCCCTGTATTCCAGCCCAGAGACAAGTCTTCTGGAATACGGCACTGTTGGCATAGAACAAATCTGCTCTTTATTACTATGAATAAGGTTACAAGGGTACATGGATTACATCGGCACGGCAATACTACGCCTGCCCAGGGTAGCTCTATGCTAACAGCTAAACAACCCGAGGAAGCGGAGTAACTCTCGGTAGCGAAACAACGACGACGGTGATGGACTCCACTCCGCAGGGACTCTGGCTGGAACGCGTATCCTAGATCGCACACTCGGAATCCTCAACAAGCAAGCAATCATGGCATGACCTGCAAACTGGCATGACACGCCAGGTGAGTACTTTGAATGTACTCGCAAGCTCACAGCAACCAAAGCAATCAAGACAAGCAACAGCATGGCATTTACAGGTTAAGCAGGTGTAAACATGATGATGCTAGAACAATATAACATGGCATGGCTTATACTACATGCAACAGGTTGCAACTTACTCTGTCGTGAGGTTACCCCGTAACCCTCACATGTAAGAACTTACCATCGTGTGTGCCACACGATAACCTCGGGACCAACCAAACTTGGTATTACAATACCGTAGTGATAACATGATCACAGGGAGCTTGGTCTTTACCCAAGATCACCACATAACATCATCAACCAAATCCGGTATCCACGATACCTCAGTGATCCTCACGTGATCACGATCAACCAACGTCGGTATCCTCGATACCATGGTGATCCTCTTGCGATCACATAAAGATCAACCAACTTCTCTCTCATCGAACCGGGTTGTTATAAGCAAGATTATTATACTGTTGACCCATAGAGTGTCCTACTATGAACTGTGCCCATATCCGAGGACGCGGCTATCGATAGATTATATACACTCTGCAGAGGTTAGTACACTGTACCCACACCACGGAACTCATGGCCTCGTGCTCCCATTCGGGTGGACCAACGACGTTCCGACAAAAACCCAATCTATTGCATGGCACTCTCCTGGCCACTCCGACAGACTCCCCTTTGGGCTATGTCTTGGGTGACCCCTGTGTCCTTCCGACACCTGCCATCGTCATGGCCAAACAAAACTATCCCAAACGGGGACCTGTGCACAATACCAAAACTGGGTTCACAAGGTTATAGCCGCCTACCTGATCAGGGTAGCATGCGCTCATAACCTTCCCTAGTTGGAGGCACCAGCGAGAGGCATGACAATAGACCGAATTAGGGCTGCCCCATCCCAGCAAGTGTGGTTGCACTGGTGAGCTCATTTCGGTCCGCACTATGACTCAGCCAATAGGTGTTCAAGTTCGATTATCACCCGGTTTAACTTGAGCGTAAATGAGCTGAGCCATGATAACATGATGAAATCATATGAGCATAATATAACCGAAGCAGGGATGGGAAGCATAATATCTGGATCATAATATCGACAACATGCAAGCATTTAATCAGCTAAATGCATACGGGCATGGTGGACAACATCATTATGTTCATAACATATGACAAGAAGCATGGAGGCATGGCATCATCTTAGCATGAACTACTACAAGTATTAACCATGAGCATTATGCTACCAATGAGTACTTGATAACTAGCATGTCACATAGGCATATAGATATTAACATGCACACATTAAACAATTTTTCAAGTAGGAAACCATAGCTATTACAACTTCATCATGCAAGTGGCTATCGTGGCTTGCCTGGGTATGAGGGATCCACCGGAAAGAAGTGCGAGAAGCTCGCAGAAGGAATCGCCGGAAATAGTTCTCCTTCGGAGGGGCTGTTTACGGACAAGGGCAAAATGGTTATTTCCACTGTGTGAATGCATGATGAAAATGGTACCAACAGAACGGGCTCGAAGAGACGAAGACGTGGGCTTTGGAATCACCTCGATCGGAGTTACGAGCAAAAAGATGTGATGGTTTTTCTGCTAGGGACCTATCTATAGGGAAAATATTTACAACAGGGTCCCTGCCAGCTCGGCGGGTCCCGCACTACAGCAGAAGGCGTTTTTGAGAGGGGAAGATGTATTCCGAAGAATACGCCTCCACTTAAGTCAGCGGGCCCGGGGTTTGACTTTCTTATTAAGCTGACCGGCGGGTCCCACCTCTCTCTCTCTCTTTCCTCTCCTCCTTCCTCCTCCTCTTCTTCTCTTCCCCCGACCGAGACCAGCAGGAGCGGCGGCTTCGCCGGCGCTGGTGGCAGGAGGCCACGGCGGGCTGGGGCATCACCGGAGATGGACGCACCGCTCCATCCCGTGCCCGAGGGTGGCCGCGCTGGCCACGGGGCTGCCGGAGTGGGCCGCGGCAGCGGTGGCTAAGAGCGGCGGCTCCACGGCGAGGGAGGGGCTCCGGTGGCTTCCGCGATAGGGGAAAGGGGTAGGGTGGTCTCCGTCGACAGGGAAGGCTAACAGAGGGCTTGGCGGAGGCGGGGAACACCGGAGATGGGCGAATTTAAGAGGGAGGTGGCGACGGCCATGTCAGCGGTGGTGGCTGGAGAGAGCTTCTCCAGCTCGGGGAAGTGGCTGGGCGGGACCAAAGGAAGATGGGGAGGTGGCTGGTGAGCTCGGGAGGGGACTCGGGAGGTTATATATAGCCGGACGGCGCAGGTGCCCAAGCACGGCCGTGGCGACGCGTGCACCGCGTGCCGGAGCTTCGGGAACACGCGGTGAAGCGGGGAGAGTCATCCAGAGGATTCACGGAGGGGCGGAGAGGGTTCAGGCGGGGTCGGGAAGGCTCGGGAGAGCTCGGGGAAGAAAACGACGACGGCGGTCACGGGCGCATAGTTCGCCGGAGCTGCCGTGGTGTGGGGAGGAAGAAATCAGAGGGGGAAAGCTCTGGAGAGGGGGTACGTGGGTGCTGCGGAGCCAATTGACAAGCTTGGACAAGCCAGAGATGGCCGGAGTTGACCTCACGACGGATACAGTGCGCGGAGCGCGCGTTCTGCACGCCGTCCACGTGGTCACCACGCTAAAATGTCAACTGGTGCAAGCCCTGACCCAACACCTTGTCTTTTGCGTGACTCGGAGGTCAGTGAGTTGACATGAGAGAGTTTGGCTGGAAGTGGATGCAAGAGGTGACTGATTTGACATGAGAAGGCAGGGTACAGCAAGGTGTTTGGAGTGGGGTGGGGGATATTCATCTGGTGTTTGACCCTGATCTTTGGCTGAGAGTGATCACATGCTAAGTTGATCATTGTTGCCAAGTTTGAGATCAAACGGAGGAGTTAAACTAGCACTTGCTGTTCAAATGGCTCCACTATCCAGAATTACAAATCTTGAAGTGGCACTCACACACTAGCTTGGATTAAGATGAAATTTGGGGGAGATGAGTTATATAGGCATATGAAGACACTGTATAAATTTCATACCATTTGGATAAACTAAAATGGTACTTCCTTCACACAGCATCCCACTGGACAGAATTTTAGAAAAATAACTAAGGATAAATGGCTATATGAAATTAGCCCAAATTTGGTGGAGAGGTGTTATAAAGGTACGAGAATGCTCTGGTAAATTTTCAGCAATTATGAAGCAATATAAAATATAGTTGCTTCACAACAGGAAAATATGACCAGTAGCAAGGATTTAATGGTGTGCTCACATAGATGATGGGATGATGCTCAAATTTTGTGGACAGTGTTAATTTGAGCATATTAAGATGCTTGCAAAATTTCAACTCATTTGGATACTCTTGGCTAGCACTTGCTTCACAAAGCTTCCAGTTGACCAGAAACTTTGGAAATTAGCCAAGAAATATTTACTTGCCAAATTGAGTTGAATTTTGTCATGTGACAATTATATGGATGGGAAAGAGTGCACAAAAAGTTTTAGAGCAAGCAAGCAAATATAAAGGGTACTTGCTTCTCAACTTGACAGCTAGGGCAGAATTCAGAAAAGGAATATTTGTGGGATATTTTTGAACATGGAAGGAAAGATTTTGGCATATCTGAGGAAGATATGACCCAAACAATTTATGAGAATTATTTGGGAATTCTTGGAATGATGGAAATGTGGGTTGCTTCACAACCCAGGGCAGACAGGGTTATTCCTTTAATAGAAAAAGGAATATTCCCAAAGAAAAGAATATTGGGATTGGTCCAAGATGGAAATGATATGGTCTTGGGATGGTTTTGAGATTGACAAGCCACTGGGGAGAGGAATCAAAGGTGATCTCTCCAGGTTTCAAGACCACTAAGCCACTGAAAAGCAAATCCAGACCAAAATCAAAAGAAAAAGAAAATGGGCAAAATCCAGGGTGTTACACTGATGAGCTCACCTTCATGATTGAAGGCCCAAGCCATTGTATGTGGAATAGGTGGAGCAGCAGCAACACCCGAGGAGGATGGCTGAAGATCTTCTGTGGCTTCAGGGGCTTCAGACTGAGGGGTGGCTTCAGGAGGAGCATTGACTTCAACCATGACAACGTCATTGGCTTCATCAGTGGTGGTATTGGCAGCTGTATTTGCCGCAACTTCAGTGGCTTCAGGAATTGGGGGGTCTGGCACAAACACATCTTCATTCACAACTGGTATAGTGGTAGGGGGAATAACTTCACGTTCTTCTTCTTTTTCATCGTCTGATGCAGCCGGAATATCTTCAGCCTCTTTGGCTTCAGACTCTTTAGTAGTGACTGAAGGGATGGCTTCAGGGAACACTTGACGTGCTACTAAGCTTGTGGCTTGCCCATCCTCTTCAGGTATACTTGACATGGAGACCGAGGGCCTAGGGCCTCTACGAAGCCTTCGGAAAGATGGCGACGCCTTTGGTGAGGGAGTGGTCTTCTCCATGTCTTCAGGAGTGTCTTGCGGGGTCTCAATCACGGGTGTAGTGACTTGAGCCGGTGGTGTGCGAGGTATGACTTCATACAACGGGGAGTTGGGGTGTTGCTCTTCCCAGAACTCATCATGTGCGATTGGCGTCGTGGGACTGCCAATGCTTATCTGTTCACTGCTTGATGGAGCAGGCGATGATACCGGCTTGGGCATAATCTGGGGAAACTAAGGAAGGACTTCATCATCATCAACATTGTCTTCATGACCAATGTCTTCAGCTGCGGTGGAGTCAGCAGCTAGAATATCTTCAAACACATGAGCCCCTGTGGTAGCAGACTCATGAACAACTAGGCTGCGCTCGCGGTTGGAGGAAGCAGGTAGGGCAACAAAAATGGGTTCAACAAGCGGTGGCTCTGGTGGTGCGGTTTGGTCCCTTCTTGAAGACCTTGAAGGCTTAGTCTTCAGCTTCTTCTTGGAGGGAGCAGCATTAGAGGCTTCATGATGCTTTCGCTTCTTGGCCTCAGCCTGCTTAGTCTTCTTCCTTTCAGAAGCAGCTGATGGGACCTTTGGCTTCGAGCCAGTCATGCTGGCAGGGAAGACAATGCTTGGTCTTTCCTGCCGTGGAGCTTCGGTTTCAGCTTCAACGGGCTTCTTCTTCTTAGCAGCCAGCTTGGGGTCAATGCCAGGATGCCCAAGTGCTTTCCTTTTCAGAGCTTCATTATGAGCCTGAACGCACTTTGCAGCATAGAGCTTGAGACGCTCTCTGGAGCCTTTGGCTACATCACGACGCTTTTGCAACTCAGCCTTGAGATCAGCCATCATTTTCTTGAAATTTTGAACATCTGTGACGCTCAATTTGGCCATGTGCATCTTGAAGACAGCCTTCTCATGGTCAATCTTGTTTTTCTGCTCAATGACCTTTTGAGCAATGGCCAGCTCCTTAGCAATGTAGCCCTGAAATGTCACGCTGATGCCAATCGGAAGCTACAAATCATCAATGGTGAGGGATGTATCTTCAAACCATTCATCAATTAAGTTGTTGAGAATGTCACCGTCAAACAGTGGCAGATCATTGAAGATTTCGGCTTCCTGTTTGCTATTGATCAGCATCTCAAGGGCATCATCATCAATATCCTCATCGCTAGATAGATAGATAATATCTTCATCATTGCGAAGAATGCTTGCTAGAGTAAGAGCTTGCCTTGAGATCTTCTTGGGCTTCTTGGAGGTGCGAGACAGGTCCTCAGATTGCACACTGGATTCAGGAGGTGCAGACTTCAGTGGCTTTACTCTTGAAGCTTTTGGTGCAGCAGAAGATTTTGAAGCCTTTGCTTGCTCCATAGGCTTCGGGTGCTCTAGAACTTCAGCATGTTCCTCTTCCTCAGCAACCTCTTCAACACTGGCCCTTTGCTCAACGATATGTGTGAGAAGCCCATCAAGGTTGTTGAAAGGACCAATGAGATTCTGTTCAGCTTCACGACTGCCATTGGGCCTTGGTCGAGCTGGACCCGGGTTGAAGTCAATCCCGAAGTCCTTGTTTTGGACAGTAGAGTTCTTGGCATACTTGTAATTTTCTTCAAAGAGATCATCTTCTCGACACCATCTAAGGCTGGATGGGTCGGCATCTTCAGGCATAGGGCCTCTGACCATGCAAGGAAAGAAGCCTTTGGTAATGGCTTCAGCCTTGGTCTTGGGATGTAGCTTCTTGTATACAATATCGGCCCATGGTGGCCTCACTACATTCTTTTCAGCATATTCAGAAGTCACATAATGATACAGAAACCACTGTTCAGCCTAGTACCTGCGAATCCATTGAACTTTGGACTTGCGTTCTGCATAGGTTTCATCAGGATCTGACTTGTACATTTCATATAGATCAGGAGGCAGATCCAAGGCAGTATTGTCAGGGTGCTATCTGCCACCCTTCTTTGCTGATTTTCCAGAAGCCATTGGATTCAAACTGAAAGGCTTCACAATAGTGTTTGGCTTCAGGCGACTGGTCAGACAGGAACTGGCTTCAGGCGATTCAATATGATGCTGTAAGAACTCTGCAAATGAATGCAGACTATGAGAACCAAGGGATTCTCCCACGGACATGTACCTGTGACAGCATTAGAGATGCGAGGGAAGGGGAAGAGGTCATATGCATTCTCAGAAGATTTTGAAGATAAATCAGTTTGAAGACATTGACCTCATAGCGTGAAGACATTGACTTATCGATGTGAGTTGGTTCCAGATTTGTACGAATCCATGAATAAGTACAAGTGAGGAATCTAACTTGCTGTGATGTATAAGTGAACGTTCTTGCAAATTATGAGATGCAGAAAAGGAAAGATCAAAATTTGGAGGTGTAAAAACAACTTTTGGAAGATGTGGATAGTTAAACGGATCAAATAAACGGTAAAAAGTAAGTTCTTATTTACCGCATGAAGAACTGCTAGACGAGATAAACTCTGTTGATGATATGGCATGCAGTATCAATGGCTTCATACCAGAATTTTCTTGGAGTCTTGTACTCATCAAGCATCGTACGAGCCATCTCAATAAGGGTCCTGTTCTTGCGCTCCACGACGCCATTATGTTGAGGAGTGTATGGAGCAGAGAGCTCATGAGTGATGCCCAATGTATCAAGGTAAGTGTCGAGGCCAGTGTTCTTGAATTATGTGCCATTTTCACTCCTGATGTGCTTAATCTTGATGCCATAGTTGGTCATGGCACGGTTCGTGAAACGTCTGAAGACATCCTGCACTTCAGTCTTGTAGAGAATTATGTGCACCCAGGTGTATCTTGAATAATCATCAACAATAACGAAGCCATAAAGATGTGCAGTGGTAGTAAGAGTAGAGTAGTGAGTAGGGCCAAATAAGTCCATGTGTAGCAGTTCGAAGGGGCATGATGTAGTCATGATTGTCTTCGAGGGATGCTTGGCCCTAGTCATCTTCCCGGCTTCACAAGCACCACATAGATGATCCTTCTTGAACTTGACGCCCTTGATGCCAATGATATGCTTCTTCTTCACAAGAGTGTGCAAGTTCCTCATGCCCGCATGTCCTAGCCTTCGATGCCAGAGCCAATACTCTGAAGCCTTTGCTAGAAGACATACGGCAAGCTATGGTCCTGCGGAGAAATCTACCATATACAGATCACCTCTTCGATAGCCTTCGAAGACTAGAGATTTGTCAGATTCCATAAGCACAAGGCAACGATATTTTCCAAATATCACAATCATATTCAGATCACAAAGCATTGAGACAGACATTAAGTTGTATCCAAGGGATTCAACAAGCATCACTTTATCCATGTGTTGATCCTTTGAGATAGCAACTCTACCTAAGCCCAATACCTTGCTTTTACCAGTGTCAGCGAACGTGATGTGGCTTTTTGTAGATGGACGTAGGGTTGAATCCATGAGAAGACTTCGATCACCAGTCATGTGGTTAGTGCATCCACTGTCCATTGTCCACTCAGTAGCTTTCGGAGTCATACCCTTCGCACCTCGTGCCATGAAGCAGTAGGTCGGAGCAGAGTCGTCCTCATCATTGGCTTCAGCGTCGGCGACGTCACCATTGTCTTTAGTGTCGAAGATGGACTTGGTGACGAATGCCGAAGCTAGAGCCAGGCTTGCCACGCCTGAATCAGACTCCTCCTTAGACTCCACCTCTACCTCCTCAGAAGCAGACTCCTCCTCTGAATCCATCTCCTTGCCAATGAATGCACGAGCCTTGCCAGATGAGCTCTTCTTGTGTGAGGAAGGTTTTGATGAAGACTTCGAAGAAGACTTTGAGGATTTCTTCTTCTTCTTGTCGTCAGAGTCATATTCCTTACTCTTATTCTTTTTCTTGGCTTCCTTGTCCCATTGAGGACATTCAGATATGTAGTGACCTGGCTTCTTGCATTTGTGGCATGTTCTCTTCTTGCAGTCACGAGAGGAAGCCTCATCATTCTTGGTACTGGATCTTGAAGATTTTTCGAAGCGATTCTTCTTGGAGAACTTTTGGAACTTTCTCACGAGCATTGCTAGCTCTTTGCCAATGCAGTCAGATTCTTCTTCAGATGAGGAAACAGCTTTTGCCTTCAAAGCGCGGGATCGGCCATAGTTGGGGCCATAGATATCTCTCTTCTCAGATAGCTGGAACTCATGTGTGTTGAGCATCTCAAGTATGTCAGATGGATCAAGATCTTTGAAGTCAGGGCGTTCTTGAATCATCGGGGCCAAGGTGTCAAATGAGCTGTCAAGAGATCTTAGTAGCTTCTTCACAATTTCATGCTTGGTGATCTCAGTGGCGCCGAGTGCGTGAAGCTCATTTGTGATATCAGTGAGGCAATCGAACGTGAGCTAGACATTCTCATTGTCATTTCTCTTGAAGCGATTGAAGAGATTATGAAGTACATCAATCCTTGAGCCTCTCTGTGTTGAGACGCCTTCGTTAACCTTGGATAGCCAGTCCCAGACTAGCTTCGCAGTTTCCAGAGCACTCACACGGCCATACTGTCCTTTGGTCAGATGACCACAGATGATGTTCTTGGAGATTGAGTCCAGTTGCGCAAACCTCTTGACATCAGCAGCGATGACACCTTCACCGACTTTGGGAACACCAGTCCGGACGACATACCAGAGGTCGATGTCAATGGCTTCAAGAAACATGCGCATCTTATTCTTCCAGTAGGGGTAATCAGTGCCATCAAAGACGGGGCACACAGCGAAGACTTTGATTATCCCTGTAGTCGACATAGCTAAAACTCCAGGTGGTTAAATCGAATCACACAGAACAAGGGAGCACCTTGCTCTGATACCAATTGAAAGTGCTAGTTATCGACTAGAGGGGGGGTGAATAGGTGATTTTTATGAAAGTCTTCAAAACACGAGGTCTTTGAAGACAGACAATCAAATGGAACCTATATGATATGCAGCGGAAGATAAACTACACTAGACAGGCCATAGTCAAGTAAGCATTGTAATGAAAGCATGAGGACTAATAGCTGCTAGGTAGTACAGATCAGAATGGAAGACAGTATGAAGCCAAATAGGTAATAGTCTTCACACATTGAAGTCAAACAGATCAGACAAAAAAGCAATGAATTCACAAAGACAAAGTGAAATGTAAAGGAGGTAGAGGATAGAACCAGTAGCTTGGTGAAGACAAGAATTTGGTAGACCAGTTCCAGTTGCTGTGACAACTTTACGTCTAGTTAGGGAGGCTGAGATTGAACTCAGAAGACCACATCTTCACCTTATTCCCCTTGAGCTAAGGACACCCAGTCCTCGCCCAATCACTCTGGTAAGTCTTCAAGGTAGACTTCCAAACCTTCACAGACTCCGTTCACCGGTGATCCACAATGACTCTTGGATCCTCAGAACGTGATGCCTAACCGGCTGGAGGATACACAGTCCTCAAGTGTAACAAGTCTTCGGGTCACGCAGACAGAAAGACTTTAGTGATGCCTAACACTCTTTGGCTCTGGGTGTTTTGGGCTTTGTCCTCGCAAGGATCTCTCTCTGAAAGGCTTCGGAGGTGGGTTGCTCCCAAACGACAAAAGTCGTGCACTAACTCTGAGCAGCCACCAATTTATGGTGTAGGGGGTGGGCTATTTATAGCCAGGAGGCAACCCGACATGATATGTCCGAAATGACCCTGAGTCACTAAGGAACCGACACGTGTCCAACAGTCAGATTTCAAACACACGCGGCAGCTTGGCTTGGGCTACAAGCAAAGCTGACTCATCCAACTCTGGATAAGATTTGCTCTCATTGTCTTCGCTCGAAGACATAGGATTTGGGTTGAGCATCACGTCAGTCTTCTAACTTTGTTCACTTGGACCCCACTTAACAGTACGGTGGTTCCTATGACTCAAGAAAGAAGAATATGGAACTACGAAAGAAACTATGTCTTCGCACTCCATAGTCTTCAAGTGAATGTCTTCACACGTCATTATCTTTGATGTGAATGTCTTCACGAACCACCATTGTCTTCAATGTCTTCATACATCTTTAGGGGTCATCTCTGGTAGGAAAACCGAATCAATGAGGGACTTCTACCTGTGTTATCCTGCAATTCTCACAAACACATTAGTCCCTCAACCACATTTGTCGTCAATACTCCAAAACCAACTAGGGGTGGCACTAGATGCACTTACAGCAGCCGATTCAGACAGCTTTCATGTCGGGATGACATATTCTGGAGGGTGTGGTTATTCTACATGAAATCCACTTGAAGAAACTGGATGGAGTTGTCTTCAAAGTGGACTTCGGGAAGCCATACGATAAAGTTAAATGGCCATTCTTGCAATAGGCTCTATGTATGAAGGGTTTTGATGTGGCCTGGAGAAAGTAGGTTGAATCCTTTATACAAAAAGGCAGCATAGGGATCAAGGTAAATGATGATACAAGTCATTATTTCCAGACGCAAAAGGGACTAAGGCAGGGGATCTGGTGTCTCCTATCCTGATCAATATAGTTGCAGATATGTTGGCGGTTCTCATCGGTCTAGCCAAAGAGGACAGGGGCTCATACCTCATCTTGTTCATGGCGGGGTGTCCATACTACAATACGCTGGTGATACAATTATTTTCATGGACCATGATTTGGCAAAGGCTAGAAAATGAAAGTGGTTTTATGTCTTTTTGAACAGCGGTCTGGTTTGAAAATCAATTTCAACAAGAGCGAACTGTTCTGTTTTGGGCATGCCCAGGAAGAACAGGAAAACTATAGACAATTGTTTGGGTGTGAGTTGGGATCTCTACCTTTTAGTTATCTGGGTATCCCAATTCATCACCAAAAATTAACCAAGGAAGAATGGAAGTGCATAGAGGATCGATTTGAGAAGAATCTAAGCTGCTGGAAGGGCAAGCTTATGTCTTCTGGGGGTCGGCTGATTGATACGTCTCCAACGTATCTATAATATTTGATTGTTCCACGCTATTATATTATTAGTTTTGGATGTTTTATATGCATTAATATGCTATTTTATATTATTTTGGGACTAACCTATTAACCTAGAGCCCAGTGCCAGTTTCTGTTTTTTTCCTTGTTTTTGAGTTTTACAGAAAAGGAATACCAAACGGAGTCCAAATGGAATATAAATTTTGCGATGATTTTTCTTGGACTAGAAGACACCCAGAGGACTTGGGGAGGGGTCAGAAGACTCACAAGGAGCCCACAAGCCCACAGGGCGCGCCCTAGGGGGGGCACCCCTGGCTTGTGGACCCCTCGGGAGTCCCCCAACCCTAATCTTTGCACTATAAATTCCCAAATATTTCCCCAACACCAGAAGCATCCACCAAAATACTTTTTCGCCGTCGCAAGCCTCTGTTCCCATGAGATCCCATCTTGGGGCCTTTTCCGGCGATCTGCCGAAGGGGGATTCGATCACGGAGGGCATCTACATAAACCTTGCTGCCCTTCCAATGATGTGTGAGTAGTTTACCACAGACCTACGGGTCCATAGCTAGTAGCTAGATGGCTTCTTCTCTCTCTTTGATCTTCAATACAATGTTCTTGGAGATCTATTCGATGTAATACTTTTTTGCGGTGTGTTTGTTGAGATCCGATGAATTGTGGATTTATGATCAGATTATCTATGAATATTATTTGAGTCTTCTCTGAACTCTTTTATGCATGACTAAGATATATTTGTATTTCTCTTCGAACTATCGATTTGGTTTGGCCAACTAGATTGGTTTTTCTTGCAATGGGAGAGGTGCTTAGTTTTGGGTTCACTCTTGCGGTGTCCTCACCCAGTGACAGAAGGGGTAGCGAGGCACGTATTGTATTGTTGCCATCAAGGATAAAAATATGAGGTTTAAATCATATTGCTTGAGTTTATCCCTCTACATCATGTCATCTTACTTAAGGCGTTACTCCATTCTTATGAACTTAATACTCTAGATGCATGCTGGATAGCGGTCGATGTGTGGAGTAATAGTAGTAGATGCAGAATCGTTTCGGTCTACTTGTCACGGACGTGATGCCTATATTCATGATCATTGCCTTAGATATCGTCATAACTTTGCGCTTTTCTATCAATTGCTCAATAGTAATTTGTTTACCCACCGTATGCTATCTTCAAGAGAGAAGCCTTTAGTGAAACCTATGGCCCCCGGGTCTATTTTCCATCATATATTTTCAGATCTATAAACCAAAAAACCCAAAAATACCTTGCTGCAATTTATTTATATTTACTTTAGTTTGCTCTTTTATTTATCTTTTATACCCATCTCTATTAGATCTCACTCTTGTTCGTGAAAGTGATGGGATTGACAACCCCTTTTCCGCGTTGAGTGCAAGTGTTTGTTAGTTTGTTCATGTGCATAGATTGGAGACTTGCTTGTGCCTTCTACTGGATTGATACCTTGGTTCACAACTGAGGGAAATACATATCTCTACTTTGCTGCATCACCCTTTCCTCTTCAAGGGAAAAATCAACGCAAGCTCAAGAAGTAGCAGGAATAATTTCTGGCGCCGTTGCCGAGGAGGTTCTACATCAAGCCTACCAAGTACCCATCATAAACTCTCATCTCTTGCATTACATTATTTGTCATTTGCCTCTCATTTTCCTCTCCCCCACTTCTAAAACGTGTTCAGAAAAAACACAAAAATATTTGCCTTTTTATTTCCCTTGTTTTCATTTGCCTTTATGTCTTACTTGGTTTGTTTGCTTGTTCGCTTGGAATAATTGTGTATTTATTGAAAATCAAAACGCAAAAAGTTTATGGATCCTCATCCACTTGCTAATCTTTTTAAGAGATCCAATTATGATGAACCAATTGCTAGTGAGTTGCGTGCACTAGATTATCTTTATGAGGTTTTGCTTGAAATTCGTGAATCTGAAAATTGTGATGAAATTTATGAAGTGATTCACGGTAGCTCCTTAAATGAAAAGCATGATTGCAATGATGTTATTATAAATTCTATTAAAGTCAATTGTGTTATTAATATGCAAAACCCTAAGCTTGGGGATGCTAATTTTGATATGTCCACTACTTATTGCAATGATCATGATTGGGGTGATTCTTCTTATGATCTTGAAAATTTATTTAAGCCCCATGATGAATATGTTTGTGATAATATTGAAAGTGCGTTTGGAAGAGTGTCAACTCTAGGTAATAATGATCCCACTATTTTGGAGAATGATCAATCTAATGAATTTTTTGATAAAAGTGGGCTTGGAGAGGTCATGACTTTAGTTGATGATAATCCCACTATTTTGGAAGAGTGTCAACTTTGCATGCATGTGGATCATGCAGAGAAAATTTTATGTGATAGCTATATTTTTGAATTTTATTATGATCCTACATGTAATTATTAGGAGAGAGGAAAATATGGTTGTAGAAATTTTCATGTCACTAAATTACCTCTCATTATGTTGAGATTGCTATTGTTTCTTTCTTCTTCCTTGCATACGCTAGTTTTTGCTTGTCTCGATAATTTGTTTGCTTATAAAATGCCTATGCATAGGAAGTATGTTAGACTTAAACTTGTTTTTCACATGCTGCATGATGCTCTCTTCGTGTTTCAATTGCTATCTTTCATGTGAGCATCATTAAAATTATTAACGCCTAGCTAAAAGGCTTTAAAGAAAAGCGCTTGTTGGGAGACAACCCAATATTTCTATTTTCTGTTTTTATGAGAATACACATTATTACCTCTGTAGTAATTGTGTTTTGGTGTTTTAATTAGTGTTTGAGCCAACTAAGACCTTTGGAGTGGTCTACGGTGGTAGTTGATTTGATCTTGCTGAAAAACAGAAAATTTTGCGCTCATTGCCAGAATTTTAAAAATACAGAAATGTCCTTTTGATCTGAATTTTATTTACACAAGATTGATATACAAATTTCCCAGGCTGTCCTAATTTTTCAGAATATTTGGAGTTACATAAGTATACAAAATTTCCAGATTACTACAGACTATTCTGTTTTTGACAGATTCTATTTTCTATGTGTTGTTTGCTTATTTTGATGAATCTATGGGTAGTATCGGGGGGTATGAACCATGGAGAAGTTGGAATACAGTAGATATAACACCAATATATATTAATAATGAGTTCACAACAGTACCTAAAGTGGTGATTTATTTTATTATACTAACGGATCTTATGAATTTTCTGTTGAGTTCTGTGTTGTGAAGTTTTCAAGTTTTGGGTAAAGATTTGATGGACAACGGAATAAGGAGTTGCAAGAGCCTAAGCTTGGGGATGCCCAAGGCACCCCAAGGTAATATTAAAGTACAACCAAGCATCTAAGCTTGGGGATGCCCCGGATGACATCCCCTCTTTTGTCTACAATCCATCGGTAAATTTACTTGAGGCAATATTTTTATTCACCACATGATATGTGTTTTGCTTGAAGCGTCTTGTATGATATGAGTATTTGCCTTTTAGTTTGCCACAATCATCCTTGCTTTACACACCTTTTGAGAGGGACACGCATTAATCATGAATTTATTATAATACTCTGTGTGCTTCACTTATATCTTTTGAGCTAGGCAGTTTGCTCTAGTGTTTCACTTATATCTTTTTAGAGCACGACGGTGGCTTTATTTTATTGAAATTGTTGAACTCTCATGCTTCACTTATATTATTTTGAGAGTCTTAAACAGCATGGTAATTTGCTTAGGTTATGAAATTAGTCCTAATATGATGGGCATCCAAGAGGGATATAATAAAAACTTTCATATAAAGAGCATTGAATAGATGAGAAGTTTGATCCCTTGCATTTGTTTTGAGATATAAAGATGGTGATATTAGAGTCATGCTAGTGAGTAATTGTGGATTGGTAGAAATACTTGTGTTAAAGTTTGTGATTCCCGTAGCATGCACGTATGGTGAACCGTTATGTGATGAAGTCGAAGCATGATTTATTTTTTGATTGTCTTCCTTATGAGTGGCGGTCGGGGACGAGCGATGGTCTTTTCCTACCAATCTATCCCCCTAGGAGCATGCGTGTAGTACTTTGTTTTGATGGCTAATAAATTTTTGCAATAAGTATGTGAGTTCTTTATGACTAATGTTGAGTCCATGGATTATACGCACTCTCACCCTTCCACCATTGCTAGCCTCTCTAGTACCGCGCAACTTTCACCGATGCATTAAACCCACCATATACCCTTCCTCGAAACAGCCACCATGCCTACCTATTATGGCATTTCCATATCCATTCCGAGATATATTGCCATGCAACTTCCACCGTTCCATTTTATTATGACACGCACCATCATTGACATATTGCTTTGCATGATCATGTAGTTGACATAGTATTTGTGGCAAGGCCACCGTTCATATTTTTTATACATGTCACTCTTGATCATAGCACATCCCGGTACACCACCGTAGGCATTCATATAGAACCATATCCTGTTCTAGTATCAAGTTGTAATTCTTGAGTTGTAAGTAAATAAAAGTGTGATGATCATCATTATTAGAGCATTGTCCCATGTCAGGAAAGGATGATGGAAGCTATGATTCCCTCACAAGTTGGGATGAGTCTCCGGACTTTATAAAAAATAAAAGAGGCCAAAGAAGCCCAAACAAAAAAAATGAAAAGAAGAGAAAAAAATGAGAGAAAAGAGAGAAGGGACAATGTTATTATCCTTTTTTCCACACTTGTGCTTCAAAGTAGCATCATGATCTTAATGATAGAGAGTCTCCTATTTTGTCACTTTCATATACTAGTGGGAATTTTTCATTATAGAACTTGTCTTGTATATTCCAATGATGGGCTTCCTCAAATTGCCTTAGGTCTTCGTGAGCAAGCAAGTTGGATGCACACCCACTTAGTTTCTTTTTGAGCTTTCATACACTTATAGCTCTAGTGCATCCGTTGCATGGCAATCCCTACTCACTTGCATCGATATCAATTGATGGGCATCTCCATAGCCCATTAATTTGCCTAGTTGATGTGAGACTTTCTCCTTCTTTTTGTCTTCTCCACAACCACCATATTCTATTCCACCCATAGTGCTATATCCATGGCTCACGCTCATGTCTTGCGTGAAAGTTGAAAAAGTTTGAGAACATCAAAAGTATGAAACAATTGCTTGGCTTGTCATCGGGGTTGTGCATGATGAAATACTTTGTGTGATGAAGATGGAGCATAGCCAGACTATATGATTTTGTAGGGATAACTTTCTTTGGCCATGTTATTTTGAGAAGACATGATTGCTTTATTAGTATGCTTGAAGTATTATTGTTTTTATGTCAATATTAAACTTTTGTTTTGAATCTTATGGATCTGAATATTCATGCCACAATAAAGAAGATTACATTGATAAATATGTTAGGTAGTATTCCACATCAAAAATTCTGTTTTTATCATTTGCCTACTTGAGGACAAGCAGGAATTAAGTTTGGGGATGCTTGATACGTCTCCAACGTATCTATAATTTTTTATTGTTCCATGCTATTATATTATCTGTTTTGGATGTTTTATGTGCATTAATATGATATTTTATATTATTTTCGGGACTAACCTATTAACCTAGAGCCCAGTGCCAATTTCTATTTTTTCCTTGGTTTTGAGTTTTACAGAAAAGGAATACCAAATGGAGTCCAAACGGAATAAAACTTTGGCGATGATTTTTCTTGGACCAGAAGACACCCATAGGACTTGGGGAGGGGGTCAGAAGACTCACGAGGAGCCCACAAGCCCACAGGGCGTGCCCTAGGGGGGCGCCCCTGGCTTGTGGACCCCTCGGGAGTCCCCCAACCCTAATCTTTGCACTATAAATTTCTAAATATTCCCCCAACACCAGAAGCGTCCACCAAAATACTTTTCCGCCGCTGCAAGCCTCTGTTCCCGTGAGATCCCATCTTGGGGCCTTTTTCGGCGATCTGCCGGAGGGGGATTCGATCACGGAGGGCCTCTACATCAACCTTGCTGCCCTTCCAATAATGTGTGAGTAGTTTACCACAGACCTACGGGTCCATAGCTAGTAGCTAGATGGCTTCTTCTCTCTCTTTGATCTTCAATACAATGTTCTCCTCGATGTTCTTGGAGATCTATTCGATGTAATACTTTTTTGCGGTGTGTTTGTTCAGATCCGATGAATTGTGGATTTATGATCAGATTATCTATGAATATTATTTGAGTCTTCTCTGAACTCTTTTATGCATGATTAAGATATCTTTGTATTTCTCTTCGAACTATCGGTTTGGTTTGGCCAACTAGATTGGTTTTTCTTGCAATGGAAGAGGTGCTTAGTTTGGGTTCAATCTTGTGGTGTCCTCACCCAGTGACAAAAAGGGTAGCGAGGCACGTATTGTATTGTTGCCATCAAGGATAAAAAGATGGGGTTTATATCATATTGCTTGCGTTTATCCCTCTACATCATGTCATCTTACTTAAGGCGTTACTCTGTTCTTATGAACTTAATACTCTAGATGCATGCTAGATAGCGGTCGATGTGTGGAATAATAGTAGTAGATGCAGAATCGTTTCGGTGTACTTGGCACGGACGTGATGCCTATATTCATGATAATTGCCTTAGATATCGTCATAACTTTGCGCTTTTCTATAAATTGCTCAACAGTAATTTGTTTACCCACCATATGCTATCTTCAAGAGAGAAGCCTCTAGTGAAACATATGGCCCCCGGGTCTATTTTCCATCATATATTTTCAGATCTATAAACCAAAAAACCCAAAAATACCTTGCTGCAATTTATTTATATTTACTTTAGTTTGCTCTTTTATTTATCTTTTATACCCATCTCTATTAGATCTCACTCTTGTGCGTGACCGTGAAGGGATTGACAACCCCTTTTTTGCGTTGAGTGCAAGTGTTTGTTAGTTTGTGCAGGTGCATAGATTGGAGACTTGCTTGTGCCTCCTACTGGATTGATACTTTGGTTCTTAACTGAGGGAAATACTTATCTCTACTTTGCTGCATCACCCTTTCCTCTTCAAGGGAAAAATCAACGCAAGCTCAAGAAGTAGCACTAATTATGGTAAATTCTGTACTTACAAGTATGTCGATGTTCCTATTGTCTTTCTTTGAAGTACTTGTGGGGGGTACAAAAAAGGTTGGAAATTTATCGACCGTGTTTTTTCTAGCAAAGCAATGAGAACAAATCCAAGTATATGTTGGCCAAGTGGGATATAATCTATAGGCTGAAAGACCAAGGCGGTTTAGGGATTGAAAACCTTGACGTAAAGAACATGTGCTTGCTCACTAAATGGCTATACAAGCTATCTGTCAAGGAGGAGGGTATGTGGGTACAGTTATTGTGTAACAAGTACTTGCAATCCAAGACCCCTAGCATGGGTTATGATGCAGTCGAATGATGCACCTTCCTGGAAGGGGTTGATGCGGACAAAGGTGGCCTTTTTCAATAGGACCAAATTCATTGTAAGGGACAGTAGCACTACTAGATTTTGGGAAGATACATGGCTATTGGAGACGGCACTAGTCATACAATATCCAACCCTTTACGACATTGTACAATGTAAAGACACTTTTGCCAGCACAATACTAGGATCGCTTCCCTTCAACATTCAGTTCCAGAGATCCCTGATGTGGGAGATATGGGCTAGATGGCTACATCTTGTGCGCAGATTAATGAAGGTTAACATTTTTTGATGAACCAGATTCACTACATTGGAAACTCTCGGTGTCACGGGCTTTCTTAGTGAAATCCATGTATTTAGATTTGAGAAACTCTGGTCTAATCCCAAAGTCACTTTGTATTTGAAAAATTAAGGTGCCTTTAAGAATGAAGGTATCTCTGTGGTATGTTCAGAACGAAGTGATGTTGACTAAGGACAACTTGGTAAAATGTAGTTGGGAGGGTAGTAAACATGTTGTTTCTGTGATCAACATGAGACCATCCAACATCTTTTTCTCGAATGGCCACTAGTCAAGTTACTATAGCGTACATCACATGTGGCCTTCAATGTCAGTTCTCCTAATAGCATTGCCACGTTATTTGAAACATGACTAGGTAGAGCCTAAAATATTTCCACGTATGAAGGCATGCGATAAAGTTAAATGGCCATTCTTGCAATAGGCTCTACGTATGAAGGGTTTCGATGTGGCCTGGAGAAAGTAGGTCGAATCCTTTATACAAAAAGGCAGCATAGGGATCAAGGTAAATGATGATACAGGTCATTATTTCCAGACGCAAAAGGGACTAAGGCAGGGGATCTGATGTCTCCTATCCTGTTCAATATAGTTGCAGATATGTTGGCGGTTCTCATCGGTCTAGCCAAAGAGGACGGGGGCTCATACCTCATCTTGTTGATGGCGGGGTGTCCATACTACAATACGCAGGTGATACAATTATTTTCATGGACCATGATTTGGCAAAGGCTAGAAATATGAAAGTGGTTTTATCTCTTTTTGAATAGCCGTCTAGTTTGAAAATCAATTTCAACAAGAGCGAACTGTTCTATTTTGGGCACGCCTAGGAAGAACAGGAAAACTATAGACAGTTGTTTGGGTGTGAGTTGAGATCTCTACCTTTGAGTTATCTGGGTATCCCAATTCATCACCAAAAATTAACCAAGGAAGAATGAAAGTGCATAGAGGATCGATTTGAGAAGAATCTAAGCTGCTGGAAGGGCAAGCTTATGTCTTCTGGGGGTCGGCCGATTCTGATAAATTCCGTACTTACAAGTATGCCGATGTTCCTATTGTCTTTCTTTGAAGTACTTGCGGGGTACAAAAAAGGTTGGAAATTTATCGCCCGTGTTTTTTCTGGCAAAGCAGTGAGAATAAATCCAAGTATATGTTGGCCAAGTGGGATATAATCTATAGGCCGAAAGACCAAGGGGGTTTAGGGATTGAAAACCATGCATGTGCTTGCTCACTAAATGGCTATAAAAGCTATATGTCGAGGAGGAGGGTATGTGGGTACAGTTATTGCGTAACAAGTACTTGCAATCCAAGACCCTAGCATGGGTTACGACACAGCCGAATGATGCACCTTCCTGGAAGGGGTTGATGCGGACAAAGGTGGACTTTTTCAATAGGACCAAATTCATTGTAAGGGACGGTAACACTACTAGATTTTGGGAAGATACATGGCTAATGGAGACGACACTATTCATACAATATCCAACCCTTTACGACATTGTACAATGTAAAGACACTTTCGTAACCACAATACTAGGATCGGTTCCCTTCAACATTCAGTTCCGGAGATCCCTGCTGTGGGAGAGATGGGCTAGATGGCTACATCTTGTGCGCAGATTAATGAAGGTTAACATTTTCTGATGAGCCAGATTCACTACATTGGAAACTCTCGGTGTCACGGGCTTTCTTAGTGAAATCCATGTATTTAGATTTGAGAAACTCTGGTCTAATCCCAAAGTCACTTCGTATTTGAAAAATTAAGGTGCCCTTAAGAATAAAGGTATCTATGTGGTATGTTCAGAACGAAGTGATGTTGACTAAGGACAACTTGGTAAAACGTAGTTGGGAGGGTACTAAACATGTTGTTTCTGTGATCAAGATGAGACCATCCAACATCTTTTTCTCGAATGCCCACTAGTCAAGTTACTATAGCGTACATTACATGTGGCCTTCAATGTCAGTTCTCCTAATAGCATTGCCACGTTATTTGAAACATGACTAAATGGGGTAGAGCCTAAAATAGCAGCGCATATTCAAGTCAGAGTGCTTGCATTGATTTGGGCTACATGAAACCGTCGGAATGATGTAGTTTTTAAAAGACAAACCATCACAAATCTTTTGCACGTCATCTACCGGGCAACTGGCTGGATCTGTATGTGGTCGTCACTCCGCCATGCGGAAGCCAAGCAGCATATCACTGATGGGTGCAGCCGTTGAGAGACAATATCATATCATGGGATACTTACAATCGGTTTGGATGTCGGTCCAACAATAGGATAGGTGTTTAGTCATCTTATCCTATTTGTGCCGGTTGTGGCGATATTTCTTTCAGCTCGTTTTGCGAGCTTGTATCGAACTACGTACATGATATCTACTTGGTTTTAATAATATGATTGCATGTACCATTTTGATACAAAAGCCGGGGTAATCCTCCTTTGTTCTAATAAAGAAATCTTTTTTCTGCTTCTTTCAGCTCTTTTAATCTTTCACCCCTTCTTCTACTCGTCTAACCTAAATTGTAAATTCAGTGTATAACTATTTATATTGGGTTGATTTTAAGATTAAAAATAGTGACTTCACGTCACCATGGATCAGGTGTGCCGTTGATGCAGGGTGACGTGGAGCTCGCCGGTACGTCGATGGCTGAATCTCATACGACAGTGCGATGGATACAGACCAGAGGTGATCTTCAGATTCTCAGTGCGCAGTAAAATATTTCCAACAATGACGCGGCACGCACCTCCGCCACCCGCATCACCCCCGCCCTCGTCATCCGCTGACGGCCCGCGCTCGTCACCCCGCGGCTCCTTCCGGGGTGCTTCCCCCTTGGACAATCCCTCCCCACCAAGGAAGCTATTTTCTCCCACATGCGTGCATCTGGCCAATCGCCAGCCATGATATATACGATACTTCCACCTACCTTCCTCACGCTCCTCCCTGCCCTTGCCTTGCTGCTCCAGATCACTGGCTGGTTGCTCTGGTAGTGCTGTGCGCGCGAGCTAGGTAGAGCAGGAGAGTGCTCGAGTTCACGTGCTCGTGCTTCGGTCGATGTCCATGGCGACGTACGAGCAGGTGATGGATGACCTGGCCAAGGGGCAGGAGTTCGCGACGCAGCTGCAGGGCCTCCTCCGGGACTCCCCCAAGGCCGGCCTCATCATGGACCAGATCCTCCACACCTTCTCCCGCGCCATCCACGCCGCCAAGGCCGCGGCCGCTGCCAGCGCCAGCGCCGGCGAGAGCGAGGTCACCGATGGCGCAAGCAGCGGCGGGAAGAGGAAGTCCACCGCCGGTGGAGGACCGCGCAAGGCCTGTCGGACAAGGTGAGGCGGCTCGAGCTCATGATTCTTGATCTATGATTTCTTTCGTTAGTTTATTAACTGGATCTTTTGTTAGTATCGTAATGAACTGGAATATGTTTGTAAAATCTCTTCTTTTTTGCGCGTTGCAGGACCCAGGATTCGTCCGTCGTCACGAAGAACATGAAGAGCTTGGAGGACGGGCAGACATGGCGCAAGTACGGGCAGAAGGAGATACAGAACTCCAAGCACTCAAAGTACGTTTCTGCCCTTCAATCATTATCACTAAACTGCTCCCATAAAAAAACCAAGTGTAATGACAATAGTGCACTTCAACAACCAACCTTTCCTCTCGATGGGTCTCCGTGAACTGACAAGCCCCATGGATGTGTTTTCCTTGTCCACAGGGCCTACTTCCGGTGCACGCACAAGTACGACCAGCTGTGCATGGCGCGGCGGCAGGCCCAGCGCTGCGACGACGACCCGGACACGTTCAGGGTCACCTACATCGGCGTGCACACCTGCCGGGACCCCGCCGCCGCCGCGGCGCCGCACCTGACCGGCACCGCAGCCGGCTGCCACCTCATCAGCTTCGCGCCGGCCGCTACTCATGGCACCACCACCAGCACGACCACAACGAACACGGTCGACAACGACGCCGCGATGGGGTCCGGCCTGCAGCTGCCGGGTCTGAAGCTTGAGAGCGGCGACCAGGAGGAGGTGCTGAGCAGCCGCACCCCCGGGAGCTCTGCCCTGTACGGCACCGCCGCGGCCGCGGCGGCTTGGCCTGACCAGGGCGACGTCACGTCCACCCTGCAGTACGGTGGTGCCGGTGCCTCTGGAGTGCTCTTTGATGATTACCCGTATCTCGAGGACCTCCTGCAGTACGATCTCGACCATTGATCGGTCGACCTGTGGATTGGGAGGATCGACCGATCGACTCGACGCGTATATATATGCAAATAATGGTCGCGCGGATCTTCGATCTTCCTGATTGCGCGTCGTAGGTTTAGTTTGTACAGCAGTACATTTCTTTTCTGCACAGCGTCGGCTAGAAGCTGCATCTTTGCTACTACTAGTATAATGTCCGTGGCCTTTAAATATCTTTTGTAATTGCAAGTAATGTGTAGAAAAGACAACCTTCAACAATCAGAAAGTAATCAAAATCCACTTCACTTGCTATGCAATTTGATGATGTATATATAGAGAGCAAATCCAAAGAATTAGCTTCGGGATTAGCTTCGAGATACGGGAGGCTTGCCCCGTATCAAATTCGGAGTAAAAGATGGGAGGCTTGCCCACTTTTGGCTTGAACACTGGATAGGGGAGGGGTCCCTTAGACACAGATTTCCATGACTCTTTGTCATTAGGCACAATCCAAGCAGTGGAGGTCAAGGTGGATGACAGATGGATTCCGTTGACAATCGTTTGGGCCCTTGGAAGTGGTGGATTGGGACCTCCTCTAGGATGAGCTAGCCGGCGTTTTGGCCCTTGGAAGTGGCGGATTGGGACCTCCTCTAGGATGAGCTAGCCGGAGTGAGGTTATAGAAGATGAAGATTCCTTCCAAAATAAATAAAAATTGTTTGGCAAGTTGCCAGGAACCGAATTTTAGTGGTGATCAAGTGATCAAAGGGAAAGGGACGGGAGACAGCAAGTGTACTTGTTGCGGCCAAGATGGAACTTGCGAACATGTCCTATTTAGATGCATCATTGCAAGGTTTATTTGGAGTGTCATTAGGGAGACCACAGGGTGTATCTGGAACTGCACGCGCGGGGTGGGTGTGTGTAGGGGGGGGGGGGGTTGCTAATTTACACCATCTTCTTATGGGCAGGGCCGACTCTATGTTTCAGAAGGCCCTAGGGCGAACTCGGCAACATGGGCCCCTAAGTCCTAAGACCGTATATATGTGTGTATGTGTGTGCGTGATACATAAACAAATATATTTAACTCCATTTTCATAATATTAAGAGTAAACTTTCAAACATACATTTTTAGTTTGAGATGACTATAATAATTGTTGGACACTTGGACAATGCCATATTACGACAGAAAGACTAAGGGAATTGGGCCCACATCGTTCTTTTTCCCCTAACTATTTTATTTGCCGGGCTATATTATCATATCATGGGCCCCAAGGCCTGCTCCTTGGGCCATTGCCTCTCTAGCCATACACCAGGGCCGGCCCAGCTTATGGGGACCCATGGACGAGATAGATGAATAGTTTGGATTGGTTTTGCGTCGCCGTCTAAGGCGTCGCCGTCCACCCTCTCCCAGCCACGGCGTCGCCGGCATCCTTCTCTCCCCGACAACTGCTCGCGCGGCTGCGTCGGGACCTCGGGCACATCGACGTGGCGCGGCGAGGAGGAGGGACGACACCCTCGTCGTCGGGCCCGGACATCTACCCCAGCCGAGCCGCGCCGAGCATAGTCGCGCTGCCGCGCCGTCGATCCCCATGACGAGCCCATCCGAGGTCAATTCCTGGTGCCAAGGAGTTCACACCGTCATGCCGAGGGCGACCACCACGCCGGCGCGACCTGCTGCTCATTATAGAGCCGCCACATTCTCCGAGTACGGCGGCCACCACCAGAGGATTGATGCCACTGATTCTCAGGTTTTCCCTGCCTATTCCATCCATCGTACTCGTCTGCTACTGCTGGCCTGCTGCCAGCACAACTGCCCTTCTTCTCGATTAGTTTTATGGATGATATTCCAGTCCTAGTGAAGCAATGGATATAATCTGCTTATACTCTCCAATAATTGAGAAATTGGAGCTAATTATTTTGTGTGGCACAACATGTCTAACATTAGCATTCATTGTATACATTGTGTACCCGGTATATCAAATGTTGATCACACGAGTAGTTGATTAAACATGTTTTTACAAAGGCTATAAACTGATTTAGTGCTCAGTTGTGATGTAAACTGAATCCGAAACAACCTTATGAGTGTCCCTATAGTATTTGATTGTTTGTTTTCAGAGGAATTGTTTGTTTTCAATGTCTTGCAAAATTGTGCTCCAAAATACTCTTCAGAGTTCAGAGCTAACAAAATGCTTCTTTTTTGGTTAAAATCATCAGCCCCTGCGCGTATAGCCTTGCAAAGCATATGGATGGGCGATGGGAGTGGGCGATTTCCCCTGGTGTCTCTCCACCCAGATGTCACATGCAGTTGTAAGTTGCCAATTTTCCCCTGCTTTAATATCACTTTATTGTTGGTGCAGTGCAATGTTGCTATTTCATCTATAGCTGAATGGTTGTGGGGAAAAAAATAGCATCGTACTGTTTGTTCTATTTTCGACCTTGTATTGGCAAATAATATGTCCATTTATTTTTCATCTTTAGTTGCCACATATAACCCTTTGGCAGCCAGTGTCCACCAGTTACTCTTCACATGTGTTTTCCGTTGAAAATAACTCAGAATGAAAGCCAAAAGAAACACAAATAGGTTCAACATTTTGTAACCCTTGCTGTTTAAAAGATTGTAATAAAGCCAATCATCAAGAGTGCTTTTTTGTTCATCCATGTCACAGAAATAATTTGCACCCTCTATTATACAAGAGAAGACAAGCTTGCCAACTTTAGCTTGCAGTATCCAACCTGATCAGAGTAGTGAAAGCTCCTCCTTTCCCAAATCAATATATTCTTGTCAGACACCTCAATGAGATTAGTTAGTGAAGCCTTGACCTAGTCTACATAAATGAATGGCGGTGCTACCACAACATCTACAACATATAGCATCCGAGTTAGTAAAAACAAGTAGGAAACAAAATCTTAAAATCGACTACATAATCATGTGTACTGGGTGGAACACATTAGCCTCGCAAGTGCTGCCTAGGGTAATCTGAAATTCTCTTTTCTTGGCAGTAGTCTTAAACTCTAGTAAAGTAGTTACAAATTAGTGTGTGCACCCTACTTCTACTTGTGTCTTCCACACTGAAAATTTACCATCTGATATACATAGTTGTCATTGGTGGAGTTCCTCTTTGAAAGAAATGCCGATTTCTATTCAATAAAAAAATTCAGTATACCGAGCTTTGTTGGAAACTACACCTCAGTGCATTAGCCAAACCTAAACAATGTTTATCCAAAGTCACTTAAAACACCTTGGTGACTGTAAAAAGTGTATCTCCAAGTCCAGAGACAAAGTGAACTTTTCGTCCAAGACAAGAAATTATGTTGTGTCCATGCTGACAACTTCTATAAAAAGAATCTACTTCAGCTACCATCCCTCTCCTGATAGTAGCAAATTCAAGAGCAGTATATCTGCAATAATATGCCACGTGAAAAAAGTTTGTTTAGAAGAATCGGTATCTAAACATATCTATAACTATACCCCTTTGGTCGTGTACCAACTGACGTTAGTTTCAAAAAAAATTCCTTCGAATGGTAGTTTTCTGAAGACACACACATGCTCAACAGCTCAAGAACAAAAGAGTTCTTTGATTTCTTGACACACAGACTCCGTTGTGAAATAGAAATGGAAATAGCAGCATTTGGAAAAAGCTACTCCATCTGTTCCAAAATACTTGAAGTTATGGTTTGACCTATGTCAAACTTCTTTTAAGTTTGACCAACTCTATTAGAGATTACCATGCACAATTGCATGTAATTATTCAACACTGCACATAAATATATCATGTAACTAATGAGTCGGAAATTGAACTGAACTCAAAAATGCATATGCCCAGGAATTAATTCATGGTTCAGTGTTCATATAACTTTATCTGCAAGTACATATGTATAACTTTCATTTATAATCGCCTCCATATAGGACTGATAGAATAGCAATCTACAACTGAATTCTGCAAAGCATGATTAACAAGTAACTGACAAATATAGACTGGACACATGGAAACTTCAGTAACATAACATGGTGATTCATTAGAGATATGCATTAGAGATAATATCTTTCAAATGCATATATTTTATAAGAATGTCATTATATGTCTCAAGCATTTCGATACACAAATAACAATCAAACAACAAATAGTTTTCCACAGAAAATAGAGGTCATACTTGCAGGCATATTTAGTGGCTCTAGATATACACGGAAATTTCTGTAATTCGTAAATACTCCCTCCATTCCCAAATATAAGTCTTTTTAGAGATTTCAATATGGACTACATACAGACGTATATAGACGTATTTTAGAGTGTAGATTCATTCATTTTGCTACGTATGTAGTCCATATTAGAATTTTTTAAAAGACTTATATTTAGGAACAGAGGGAGTATTTCTCAAATATCAGCAGGGCGTAACCATCAATGTTGAGCTTCCTTCAGTATGAGTCATTGACATGTAGAGTTAGAAAAGCAAGATAATACGGCATCCAAAAACATCTTACTCCTCGTGAAACCTTGCGGCAACATCCCATCCTGTCTGGTCCTTTCGCCATCGCCATCGAAATCGGTGCCTCAGCCACGGGTTTTGAACCGCCCCACGGCGTGCCAGAAGACGCATCCGCAACCGTAGCAGGACCTCAAACCCCCTTGTGCCACGCTAACAACAGTGTTGGTGAAGAAGAAACCCATTGATGTTCTCAGCGGGGCGACCTGCTGCACGAACAAGACACACGATACTTTAGCAGCAGAAGAGGAACAACAACATATTACCTTGGCTGGCGACGGAGAGAAGCACGGGTCTCGCCGAGCATGTGCCCTTGAGGATGCCCATCAATGATCGTCGCCGCGCCCCCTAAACCACCAACTCCGCACTAAATCAGTCACCCCTAGCCGCTGCTCCACATCAAATCGGCAGGCCGCCGGGTGGCTGTGCTGCATGAGGGAGGCGACGGAAGGCAGGCGGCCGGGGACGGCGCTACGTGAGGGCGGGGGCAGCTGATTAGGCAGGCGCTGAACCATTGGGCGACAACGGCTGCTAGGAGAAGGGCAACACAGTAGCGGGACGTCCACAGAGGCACAGAGAAGGGGGGGTCGGTTTCGTACCTTGAGGAGAAGACAACGCCGATGGATGATCTGTTGCTTGCTGCCGCTGCGTGCTTTCTTCGTTGCTAGACCACTGTCGATCCTCCTCTTTGCTTCCGTCTGCGCCGCTGCGTTTGCCCCGTCGTGCGGCGCTGCCGCCTATACGAGAGACAGGGAGAAATGACGGTTGATTCATGGTGAAAAAAGGAATGTAAATAGTGATAGGAATATAAAATTACACGATTTGGTGCGTAAGGGGAGTCCTCATCTTTTAGGTGATTGACTGGTAATGTGGATAATAAGGAATATAAATTACGTGATTGAATCTTTCTTCTTTTTTGTGTGGGGGAATTACGTGATTGAATCATCACTTGCCAAATCAGGAGATGGGAAAAATGGGTGGGGCGTGCGCTGGGGGAGACCTTCGATCGATGGGGTGGGGCGTACGAAGTGAAGAGAATAATTATCATATTCGAAATTTCCTGAGTTATGGCCTTACCATACCTGGATTGATTTATTACTATAATTATCATATTTGAGATTTCTGAGTTTATAGCCTTACCATACGTGGATTAATTGTGATTGATTACCATAAATACGTTGGGTATTGCCGGCCAGACGAGAAAAGAGGAAAACCGGTGGGAGGGGTGGTGGTGGGAGGTGGGACGAAGAAAAACCAGACGAAAAAAAACCAGACGAAAGTGGTGGGACTATTCAACCAACTCGTCCATTAGGAGTAGAGATTGTGCTACACGCATGTGTACGTGGATTATGTTAGCCTTTTAGCTGAGCCGAGACCTTTGACTCTACCAAGTGGCTGAGAAGTGAACAGAAACTTCCAGTCTATTTTGCACTCCAACCTACCACTTGTGTAAAGTTACGGTTAGGGCATCCTTCAAAATGGACTCTCAAATCGTCGCAAACATTCAAATTGATTTGTTCGGACATGGGACGCACTTTGCCATCCAACATTGTCCTGCATCGGTACCGCAAAACCGAAGGCAAATCGATGGGCTTTGTGGGAGTCCGGACCTCCACTCGTAGAACATCGACACCACCAGCCCACCCAATATCACACCCTGATTTCCTTCGTTCTCCCTGGCGACGCCGCCGCTGTAACACCCGGTCGCCCACGAAGCCCTCGCTGGACCTCCGCCACTCCAGCTGGTTGCCACACCGCTTTGTCTACGCAATTGTTCCACATCTCTGGTTTGTCCGCCGCCGAGGTACTATCCTCCCCTGTAGATGTTGTCCATGGGGTCACCACACCCGACAAGTGTTTGGTGAAATGCGCGTGCTAAATTTGTGACAAATTTTCTCCCTTCTTTGAAGCAATGGATTTGTATTTGTACATGGAGTACATCTACGAGCACTACGTTGAGTCGTCCAACAAGGAGGATTATGCGGATGAAATGACGATAATGCAGGCGGTCCTTGCAGACGCGGAGCGTGTGGAAGAGCATGATCTCAATTTCAAGGCATCGATCAAGGGTCACCGAGTGCTAAATCGGAACATGGCACGGTGGACACTTAACGATGATGGACGACTTGCCCCCGATGCCCTATTCGCGGGACAATTCTCGCAGATGCTTTCGGATGCAGAAAAATATGTTTGATTGCCTCTACAATGGCGTCCGGGCCTACGATGACTACTTCATCTTGAATAAGGATGTCGTAAGAAGAATAGGATTATCTGGTTGCCAGAAGTGCACGGCTACATTGCGGATACTTGCCTATGGCATGGCTGCATATTCGTGGGACGGATACCCCCGAATGTCTGAGTGCACATGCGGAGATGTCATGGTGAAGTTTTCTACTACAGTGGTCGAGGTGTTTGGATCTCAGTACTTGAGAGAACCAACTGTTCATAGACACCGAAAGGCTCATATCAAAGTCTAAAGCAGGAGGGTGGCCAGGTATGCTTGGATCTCTTTATTGCATGCACTCGAGAGAACTGCCTAAAAGCTCTAAAAGGACAATATCAGTGCCATGCTAAGAAGCCCACCATCATTCTTAAAGCAGTTGAATTTGGCATGCATGTGTCTCACTGTGACATCAATGTTGCAGCGGTCTCCATTGTTTTCTAGGTTGACTGTAAGACAAGCTCATCCGTGCAGCTATACTGTCAAGAACATGACTTCAATATGGGCTGCTATTTGTTGACGGTTCTATCCTTCATGGGCGACCTTCGTCAAGACCATCTCTGAGCCAGTTGGTCAGAAGAAAAAAACTCCACTTCATCAAAAGACAAGGAGCTACAAAGAATGTGGACATGGCATTTGAAGTGCTCCAAGCCAGTTCTGCAATTGTTTGTGGACCTGCTAAACAATGTGATCTGAGACCTTGTGGGAGGTGATGACATGTTGTGTTCATGCACAACATGATCATGGAGGATAAGGGTGAAGATGCTGCCAGAGATCTGGATTTGAGAAATGGGTGATCCTATCCAACTTTCAAATCAAAATCTAGCCACATTTGATGAGTTTGCCCAAAAGCATCAACAAATTCGGCATCGACCAACTCATGAGCAGCTTAAGGAAGATCTGATTGAGCATCTGTGGGCGGTTAAAGGGGAAAGAATATATGTGTGAGCTGAATTCATGTTTGAAATATTTTATTTTAAAAGTTAGTTGGATTGTAATATTTACATTTGAGCTGTTGTCTCATTTAAATATTTTCACTCAGCAAATATTTGATATGATATTATTTTGGGTGTTGAGGGCTTAAAAAAACAAGGGCCGCCGTTTAGGGGACAATGTTAGATGGCCAAAATTCCATCTCCGTGTGCACGGACTAGTCTGCGGACAAATAGTGAGTCCGTTTTGTCGGCCGGCATTGAAGATGCCCTTACTCCCTTCCGACCCTGGTGACGCCTCACATGAAAGTCTAAATATCTTGGCTGGAGGTGGTCCTATCCCGTGTAGGTTGTAAAGGGCAACTCTAACGCAGATCACCAAATTGACGCAAATGTTTAGACCGAACAATCCAGACACATATCATTCAACGAGGGGTCATCTATTTAGTTAGAACAGTTCTGAATGTTTGAAATCTCACAAATTGTCACAAACTAGAGGGAGGTTTGGGGAGTCCGAATGTTTGCCATGTCGGACTCCGACAATGCGGACCCATCCAAACACACCTCTCCCGCATTTTTTGCCGCGCCTGCTCGCTTTCCACTCCGCGTTCATGCTAGTTAGAGCAGACCTGGTCGTATGGGACAGCAGCCCACCTGCATTCATCCTGGCTGACCGGTCATACGCCTACTGGGTATTCACATCGGCGCAACGCACGAGAAGCCTGCTATGGCACTGCATTAAACCCGCCACCCCACCTTCCCCAGCTATTTAAGTCGGCCGGACACACCGCTAAATCTTACCCCTCTAGGCCCTTCTCCCGCAGTCCAAGTCGTCATCCAACCAACCCTTTGCATCCTCGTCCGTCGTCCGTTGTCACCATGGCCGGTCCTTTGCTATGTGGTGCAGGAGGCTCGCGTCTGCCGCCACGCCCAAACCGCGGCAAAGGCCCGCGGTGCAGAGCCCTAGCGCTAGGCCTTCATTAATGTGGGCCAACCTCCGAGCTCTGTGGAGGGTTGAACTCGGTCTACTTGTTACACGTGTTGGGCTCCCGAGCGTGGGAGTTTGCAGCAAGCAATAAGCTTTCTCTCAATGAGAAACCAATGTATCAATCCGTGAAGACACTAATATCATTCAACAGTTGAATGACATGTAACACAAATAAATCGTCCACTTGTGTCCCCAACAATTCTAATAAGAATGTCAATCCCTGCTAGTCTTGCTAGTTGAAGAAGGCTATTAAAGATAATGTGGGATAGATATTTTTGGTATTTTCATAATAAAATAAAACTGAAAATAAAACAACATGTAAATGTTGTTGGAAGGTGATTGTTATGGTTGAAATTGGACCGGAGTTCATAGGTTCACCAAGTTTAACTCTCCAAAGCATAGAAGTGTAGTAGGTGATTTTACATGTGTATAATTGCAATATGGAACATTCATGTTCATGCAAGATAACAAGAACAGGAAACATCAAAAAATAGGAATGGCACCGCGCATTAGATTAATATGTTAGTCCAATAAAATTCAATAAAAAATATGCCCAAAATATTTATAATTGATAAGAATATAGTATGAATCATACAAAAATTGTAAATACATTTGAGACGTGTCTAGCACTCGGAGCAAGAGATGGAGGACGAGGAGGAGGAGGGAGACCCCACGACCATGGCGGAGATTGCCATGGAGGAGGAGCATGTGTCTCTACCGGTGGAGAAGCTACTGATGTATGAATTAAGCATGGTGCAGGTGAAGCAGCAAGATGACCAGTTGCTAGCACCGGTGGAGGAGAAGGAGCAGGCGCTCGCAACAGTGGAGGAGGCGTCGGTGTTTGCGTTCAGAGAGCTGCTGGTGGAGCAGCACTACAACCTCTAGATCATGGAGGAGCACCGGCTAGCGGAGGACCAGCTGGAGGCGGAGCACGCATCCCAAGCTATCATCATGGCCATGATTGCAACAGACCCGATGATTGTTGACGTCAACCGGGCCGTGCTCAATTCCGCGCACACCGCCTAAACCATCCGGCGCGCGCACTCGTAGCTCTGTGTCAACAAGGTGGAACGCAACCGCTCTTTGAGGGGCTCGAGCCGGAGGACGACACGCCGGACCAACACGACGAGGATGCCAACCATGCACACATCAGCAGCTCCTCCTCGTTCGCATCAACTCGCAATAACGACAAGGTTGGACCGTCTGATGCGGGGATCATCCACCTCACCTTCGACAGCGACATCGACGGGCAGACCGACGGTGAAGAGGAGTACATTTAGGATTTTTTTAGATGTTTTTACTTGTATTTAGAGCCTTTAGCTTTGTTAAAACATATCCAGAAATCAATGCGAAAACAGTGTCCAAGGTCTTTTGTGACTTGGTTCAATAGTAGGCTCCCCGTCCGCTGTCTGCGGACATGTCCGACCACATTAGTGGACATTTTCTGATGTCCATTTGGTGATCCACTTTGGATTTGCCCCAGGGAGGGCATCTCATGTCTTTTGAACGTTGTAAATGGTGTGGTGGTTTCTTTAATGAAAATCAGCCAAGAGGCTCTTTATTTCAAATAAAAAAGGTACTCCCTTTGTAAACTTAATAGAGTGATCCAAATGATTTTATAAATGTTTATAGAGGGAGTACTCTCAAAGACGATTCACATATAATCTGCAACGGATTAAGAGTACAAGCCAAGATACAAGCACAGTTGTGGCAAGTGAAATTAGCAAGGAAGGTGGTAGACTGGTAGGATTTAGAGCCGAGATGAGAGAGTAGGTAGTCATCGGTGCCGCTACCTCATCGACGGGAAAACCCCTAGTCCATCGTCACCATGTGACGACCCCGGCTTAATCGTGCACTAATCATACACGTAAATGCACACGATCAAGCCTAAGGACTCACTTGAAGATATCACAACACAACTCTAAAACATAAATAAAGTCATACAAGCTTTATATTACAAGCCAGGGCCTCGAGGGCTCGAATACATAGCTCGATGGCATACAAGTGTCAGCGGAAGCATTAGATATCTGGGTACAGATATATTACAGAAATGAAGATAAGCCTTTAGAATGCGGGGCAAAATAAAATACTACGATCGAAAGGCGTAGGCCTCCTGCCCTGGACCCTCCGAATCCTACTCCTGGTCGTCCGTCGGCTCCACGTAGTAGTACTCGTCGGGAGGGTAGTAGTAGTATCCGTAGTCGTCGACGGGGGCAGCTAACTCAGGGGCTCCGTCATCTGGCGGCATCAAATGGATATGGGGAGAAAAAGAAAATAAAGCAAACGTGAGTACTCATCCGAAGTACTCAGCAAGCAAGGATCTACACTACATATGCAACATTTTCAAAGGGGGCTGTATTTGTGGACTGGGTTGCAGAAATGCCAGAGTAGAGGGGAAAGCCTAGTCCTATCGAAGACTAGCATCTTCAATCATCTTCATCGTTCTTGCAGCATTAGAAGAGTGCAGATTACACAATGTAAAGTAGTAGTAGTGTATCATCAACCTCGGCCAGAGATCCTTTCTCGACTCCCTGCGAGAAATTAATCCCAGAGCCGTACTATCTAGTTCTCATCTCAAGTTCTAGTTGTACCGATCGGGATACAACTCCGAGTGTCCGTTACCGTAGGACAGGTTATCGATAGATTAGTTCTTCCCTGCAGGGGTGCACCAAGTTACCCACCACGCTCGCTTAACTCCGGCCGGACACACTTTTCTGGGTCATGCCCGGTCTCGGCCAAACGATACGCCACAACCCGACCAAATACTTAACAGAGAGGTCAGCACGCCGGACTAAACCTATGCCCCCAGGGGTCTTGGGCCATCGCCCCGGGAACTCCTGCACGTTACGTTCACGGCCGAGAGCAGACCTAGAAACCCCTTAATAGAAGCGCAGTTGCGTAACCAGTCCAACTCGGCGCGCGCCGCTCAATCGCTGACGTCCATTAAGCTTCGACTGAAGTATACGACGCAGAACGCCCATACTATGCCCACGTGATGGTTAGTGCTATCAGGCCAGAGGCCCCTCGAATCAAATATCCAAACCGTTAGTGTGTTGGTAGTGTGGAAACGAGCAGAGACTCACGAAAGATGTGACCCCGTCGCCCCGTCTCGAAGGCTTG
Organism: Thinopyrum elongatum; assembly: GCA_011799875.1. Taxonomy (NCBI): domain Eukaryota; kingdom Viridiplantae; phylum Streptophyta; class Magnoliopsida; order Poales; family Poaceae; genus Thinopyrum; species Thinopyrum elongatum. The sequence continues at coordinate 635,166,509 of CM022298.1, forward strand.
CGGCAAGGGCGAGGAATGCCCGGCCACGCCTCGTGTTCAACCCTCGGGCACCATCCAGGTCCACCCGATTCCACATCACTCCGCTAATAAGCTCGCGCGGGTACCCCTCAGGGCCGACCCGTCTTTAGTATCATGGTTCAGTGTTCAGCCATAGTAACCAAAGTATCGGTGTGTCTGACACCAAGGGGAACCCTGAGGAATCACCCTCAATGGAATTCCGTCTGATGTTATCGTCAAGGTGAACGGAGGAGGAATCACCCTCGAGGTCCACACTTGAGGAGTTGCGCGACGACGTCGTTATCGGGGGTGGTGTAGGAGGAATCACTCTCGCTTACCACGACCGAATAACTAACCTACAAGGTTATCATCAGAAGTGCTGACGAGGTATCACCCTCGGCACTCGATAGTAACCCAGCAGTGTCGGCAACTAAGGGGGGATGTGACGTGCGGTGTCGGGGCCTGGTCTTCAATCCCGTTGCACGGGTCTTCTGATCATCCAGCGGGGCAGTCGGGATAAAGTGGGGGTCTCTGTCGGTCTCTACCCAACCTATTCTAAGCAGTTTAGGATAACAGGTAAGTATCAAAAGCAGGTTACAAGTAAACAGGCTATGCAGCAGATATAGGATACAGTAACAGCAGCAATTCTAATGCAAGCATAAGAGAGAAGAGAATAGGCAATATAGAAATGCTCAAAAGGGGGGTGCTTGCCTGCAAGCTCTGGGGCAAGTGGCTGGTCGTCGGGGACGTAGTCGTTCTCCGGAGCGGCGTCTACCTCAGGAGCTACGTCAACGTCGGGGTCTAATCGAGAGAGAAGAGGGGGAGAAAACAGGTAAATATAATGCAATCAGATGCAACACAGTGCGTGCTATGCTATGATGTAGTGCAGGGTTGCCTAAATATGCATCTAAGTCATTTTAGTTATTTTTAGGATTACCGCAGGATTTATTACCCGGTGTGTGTGCACTATTCATCTACCGGAATTGGGCCCGGAGTTACGAGTTCTCCTACGTAGGAGGTTCCGACATGGAAACAGACGACACGATCAAACTCGTCTCGTCGTTCTGAGCAACTTTCATGTTTTAACTTTTTCAATCTGAGCTACGGTTTAAAAGTTACTCATTTTCGAAGTTTAAATGATTTTCTAGAATTATTTTATTAACAGAATTGAATTATGACGTCAGCATGATGTCACAGTGATGTCAGCAGGTCAACAGCGGCTGACCAGGGTCAAACCTGACATGTGGGTCCAGTGGGACCCACATGTCAGCCTCTGTTATTCTAACAGTGGATCATTTGAACTAACAGAGTGATTAGTGGGGTGGGCCCCATATGTCAGTGAGTCATTAGTACAACTAATTTGTTTTTATTTATTTAATCATTTATTAGTTTAATTAGTAGAGGGGGTCCCACATGTCAGCGACTGGACTCGGCCCAGTCATCACGTTGACCCGAGTCAACGGGGTCAACGGGACCCACCGGGGCCACTTGCAGCGACCCAGGGTGTACCCCACGCCTGGCCACGTCGGCTGGGTCGCCGGAGACAACTCCGACGACCAAATACGCGGCAGAGCTCGCCGGAGATGGGCGGATTCGCGCTACGGGGCTCGGTTCGAGCCGTGGTTAGGTGCATTCGAAAGCTAGAGGACTCGCGCGTCGAGTGGTGTGGTTGGATGAGCTCGGGGGCGACCGGAACTGGGCCGGCGACGAGTGGAGGCGGACGCCGGAGTTTGGGACCTCGCGGATTCGGCGAAAAACAGCGCAAGAGCTCGAGCTGGTTATCTAGGCAGCAGCAGTAGCACTCCAGGAGCTCACCAGAGCCACTGGCTCGAACCGTAGTGGCTCGGGAGCTCGCCAATGGCAGCGACGGCGGAGGTCAGAGCTCGGTGCGGTGGCTAGCTAGCTAGATGGAGCGTAGCGGCTCAGGAGAGGGACAGAGGGGAGAGGAGAGCTCACCGCGCGGTCAAGAAAGACCTTTGACAGGTTAGGAGCAGCAGAACGACGACGTTCGTCGGAGGAACGCCGGCGACCCGTGGAAGAAGACGAGCTCGATCCAGGCGCTGCAGGGCTCCCGGGCTCCTTCCAACTACGCCAGTAGACGTGGCCGACCACGGCGCTTCTCCCAGGCACCTCCAGGCGACGCGGGAGGGCGGTGGCGAAGCGCGGCGACGGCAGCGCTCGGTTGAGGTAGATCGAGAGGGAGAGAAGGGAGGAGCGAGCAAGGAGAGTGGGGAGAATGACGGGGAAAGGCCAGGGGGAGTGGATGAGCTCGGGCTTATCCCCTCCGCCGCCCTATAGCGTCGGTGGGGCGGCGGCGTGTCGACGCCTCGCCGGCGCGCGGGCGCTCGGCCAGGGGCGCGGCGACACGCAGGAGGAAGAGAAGGTAATGGGCCAGGTGGGCCGTGGTCGGGGCACTGTGCACTTAGGCCCAGTGCACAGTGCCTCGTTTTATTTTTCTGTTTTTGTTTCCTATTTTTCTTTTATTCTTTTCTGTTTTGAAATAGTTAGGCCACTTTAGCTCTTTTGTAAAATGTGGGACTTGGCCCAATCATTGTAATGCAATTTTACCTTTCACCAAAAATTGGTTTGGGTGAATTTGAATTTCATTTGAATTTGAAATGAATTTAATTAGATCAAATAATTCTGTTTTGGTGCTGTTTCATGTGGTTTGAGTCATTTAAGCAATCCAAATATCATTGGTTATATTTTTATGAGTGCTTCTAGAATATTTGCTATTTAGTGAACATTTTTCCAAATATGTTTGAGCAAGTTGATTTTGCACTTTTGAATTTGAGTTGATTTCCAGAATAGGGTTTGAATTATTTTGGTTAACCACTATGTTTAGGCACTGCAAATGATATGACTTGGCATTATTAGCAGCTGATCACAGTGGTAGTTACACAGGGGTGTTACACACCACACCCCCTCCCTCCCTTCCCCTCACCTCGCTGCTACTAGAGGAGCCGCCAGCGGAGCCCACGCCGGCTCTAAGGAAGGTGGCGTGCTTTCTTCCTCTGTTTTTTTTTTCTGGTTTAACTTTTTTCTGTTTTCTTTTTTAAATGCATGTCGACTTTTTTTGATATACTTGTACATTTTTCTTATGCACGCGGAACTACACGTTGAATATTTCTCAAATATATGATGAACCTTTTCCAACTACATGTTTGAACATATTTTTTAATAAATTTTAAACATTTTAAAATACACGTTGAACATTTTTTTGGAAAAACATTGAACTTTTTTAAATACAGGTGAAACATTTTCCGGATACACCTTGAACATTTTCGAGTACACGCCGGACATTGTTTTTAATACTCCCTCCGTGCCAAAATAAGTGTCCAATTTTGTACTAATCAAAGACACTTATTTTGGGATCAAGAGCGTACATGTTAAAAAAATGAAATGAATTGTCTTTTAAGCAAATAATTTGTTCAGTGTTAGAATATTTTTTAAATGTCATGAACAATTTTTGAATGGCACAAAATACTTTTGATAATTGCTCAAACATTTTTTAGTATTCTATGAATCTTTTTTTTTCAGTATCTCACGAACATATTTTTGAAACACATGAACATTTTTTTAACATCACAGAGTTTTTTTGAATGGTACCAACATTTTTACATTGTAGAAACCTTTTTTTATTAAATTTCGTGAAAATATTTTTTGAAACACATGACCATTTGTTAAATGTCATGAATACTTTTCAAAAATTACACGAACAAAGTTTTCACACCGCATGAACATTTTCTTTAATCCATGATGAATGTTTTTGAAAAAATGTAACTAAATTAATTTTTTGAAGATATGTATTTAGAATATTTTGAAATCTATACCTATATGTGTATATATGTATATATACTAATAAAGGAACAAAAGTTTCTGCCCATCCGTCATAGAATTCTCCCTAAAATTGCCACAAATTACACTCAATTCCACCAATAAGTGAAAATCGGTTCGATTCGCTGGATCGACTATCGTCTTTGGTTCATATGCCGCGATCTCCTCATGAATCACAAGCACGCAAGCGCCCCACTGGCTTGCCGAACTCTACCGCATGGGAGACCAGGGTTCGATCATAGCTTCTCCTTTATTTTCTCTCACTTTTCTCTATCAATTATTAGCAGATGGGCTGCACAATGTTACAATTTCGGCCCAACAACTCTATGTTTAACCTTCCTCTATTTTTCAGGCAGATTTAAATACTTTTCAAAATATTCATATCTTTCAACCCTAACTCCAAATCTGACATGCTATACATAGAAATTCGTAAGAAAAATATGTAGACTCCAAATATGTCATTATCTTGCATGCTAATCATTTCTAAAATTACGTTTAGGGTGCAACCTTAATTAATACCTTCTTTAAATGGGGTATTTTAAAAATGCCTATTATATATGTTTCCTACCACATTTAAATTGAATAAATAATAGTTTGATGCTCTCACAAAAGATATTATTGGCACCATATGGGATATTGATTACTACCTGCTACTATATGCTAAAGGTCACAATACATACATAATCATCCTCTCTATTTCAAACAGTGCACAATAACCAACCCATACACGATGATGTACACTAAACTGCTAATAAGAGTATATGTAAACAAGTGGCTTCACGTTGATTTCCATATTGTTTGAAATTGTGCCCATAAAGATTTTTGGAAACACCTTGAGTACACTCAAAAGTCATCTCACCTTTATGTTTCTGCACAACACCACTTGTCATATTATTGTTTGTTGTTTGGCATCATGAAAGATTTCAAGGGATTTACTGATGTCATCGAGTGTGTATATGAGGGATGATTTTTTTCTCCCATTGAAACGCATGGGCATATTTGCTAGTATATAAACAAAAGAGGGGAAAGAAAGAACCAATGAACGTCACACAAACCGAAAGAAGAAGCAAATGTGTGAAAACAAACAAAGAAGAATATTGGGCCGACCACTAGGCAAGAGGTCCTAGCGAGAGCAAAGACGCTCCCGAGACCTCCTAGTCAGCCACCCTCCCCCCGCCCACATGGACCAGCCCAACTAGGCAAACAACTCACTCGCTCGGTCTCTCCCCACCCTTAATTCGCTTGGTTGACCGGTCAACTAGTTGACTATTGATCGTTGGCCAGTTTATCGTTTACTTTTGTGAAAACAACCATGTGGGAAAATCGTAAACATGGGGAAACAAAAAAATTGCATTTTTTTTCAAAAATCATAAGTTTGAGGGGAAAAGCTAGTGGATTTGAAGAAAGATCATGAATTTGAAAAAATTATCATGAAATTTTTAAAAGACAAAATTTGGAAAAGGTTCACGGATTTTTAAAAAGTTCATAAAACTTGAAAAAGGTTCCTGAATTTGAAAAGTTCATAAAATTTGGAAACGATTCATGCATTTGAAGATAGTACGCAAAAATTGAAAACGTTCAAGAATTTCAAAACAAATTGAAAATTTGGAAAATTTTCAAATTTAAAATAAAAACACTATTTTTCTTTAGAAATTCGAAATAAAAAAGAAATTTAAAATAAAGCAATAACAAAAAAATCGGTGAGACGTTTCTAGAAGCTTCCCAAAACCGACCAGAAGCTACACAAAAACAAGAACAGTTCAGAGTAATGGGCCAGCACTGTTGATTCTAGTGTTCGTTGTAGGGTCGCCTGTAACGCGCGCTTAAGGCGCCAAATAGGATTTGGCAACACCCCCCAACTAGAAGCACTTTGTGCTCGATGAAAGATATTCTATCAAGCTAAGTTAAATGCTGATCTAAGTGTGTAGCAAGGTATCTCCCGCACCGATGCACCCAACCCATTGATGCTTTTAATAGTTCCGACAAAAACATGCACAAAAGTCGACAGAAAAATAGGCAAATTTGGCATTGAATGTTTCTAATGTGCTAATCAGGCTAGTGAGGTTTGTCGGAGGTGTCTTCGGATCAACTATGTTCCAGAATTTCTCCGTGACTGTATTACCCGCGAACGTATTACCCTTGAGTAATCAATAAAGCTGCTAAGTTACAGAAAAAAGTTTCTAATGTAAGTTGGATCTGTATTTGGCCCATTATCGCTAAGCAAATTCGTCATTTTTGTTTGCGAAGTCATGTCTTGACTTTTCATTTGAAATTTTATAACATCATACATTCATGTGGTGTGTATGTAATTCGTTTTTCAAAATTTTAACATTTATACGATGTAAAAAGTATGTATCAAAATATAAGACTTTTTTACTTCGATTGGTACAGCAAGTTTTGCTCGGCTTCGGTGAGTGGAGACGATGACGATGGCGCGCCTTCGGCTCGCTTCAGTGCTTGTAGTCATCGCTAGGTGGTCTATGAATTGAGATGTAATTTGTCGTGATTGAAGATGAATATATTAAAAATAAAAAGACTTCAATTGGTACGAAGGGAGTATTTACGGTGTCCCGGTCCTCACGAAGCTCCCGCCGTCCCATCGGCCATCAGCGATCCCCAGTGTTCGCGTTCATCTCATTCCCAGGCCGTGGCACCAGCCACATGCTCGTCCCCGTCCCATTGGACACCTGGCGCCGTCCCGCGCCACTGCCGCCCTTGGCCCTCCCTGAGCCGATTACGATACTCTTGGAAATATGAGCAATTTACCATATGATTTTATTAACAGAAATACTAGATAAAACATGACTAATATAGCAGAAAGAAAACAAGTCATGCAAACTGACAGAGAGAAGGTAAATAGCATCTGCATATATGAACTAGAACCAAACATACCTAGAGCAGGCAGTAGAGCAATCAGTATATATTAACTAGAACCTAACATATCTAGGGCAAACATTAGAGCAAGAAACTGTGGCAGGATCTCTAACAGAAAGAGCATGAACACGTACGGTACAGCAGCAGAAGCACTAGTCTTGGGGTCGACATCCTCGCCAGCCATGTCGTTGAAGAGGTTGTCGACGTCGGGGAAGAAGTCGTCGTTGGGGAAGTGGCCGTCGGTGTCCGGAGCGTCCGTGATGAACCGGTCAGTAGCCGCGCAGAGCGCTCCCCAAAAACCTTATCACCCTTCTCCCGTACAGGACTCAAAGAGGTGGGGTTTCGGAGGCCTACTATCCCGACCTGCGGTGCACGCCGCAGGCCGGGATGGGGAAGATCATAGCAATAGCTCAGTGATCAGGAACGGTGGCGAGAGAAAGATGATGTTCTGATGAGAGAGGAGCGACCTCCTTTTTATAGGCACATGATAAAGAGGCGAGAGGGCAGCGATGGAAGGTGAAACGAAGAGACGGAGATGAAGCGAACAGCCACCGTTCGCATTCAAACTCCACTATCGCAAAAATCTTTTGAGCGTCCGTGTGACCTTTCGTATAGCAGTCGTGCGTGGCAAAAATTTAGACATCGGCTCGTACCCGCGTCGCGTCGGCGTGGCGTGGCGGCGGAGGAGCGCGCGTGAATGTCCCTCTTGTTCTCATGCTCATACATGTGGGGAAACAACCTCCCTTATAAGGAGGTCCAACTTATACCAAACTAACAATGTGGGACTAAAGTTTAGTAGCACCCTTGCCTTGCATGAATGGGTCAAATGGGCCTTTAGGATTTATTAGGAATTTCTAAAATTGCTATTGGTCTGTTCCAAAATAGATCTTCTGAAGAAAGGAATCTCTACTCCTAATGTCTCAGTTGGTAGTCTCCGCGGTTAATTTTCGTCCCACCTCCACTGGTTTTTTTTCGTCCTAAAAAAATCTACGAGAAAAAACCAACGAAAAAAAACCCCTCCAACGCCGACGGGAACGAGGCTCCCCTCGATCTCAAACGGCGCTAGGGTTTTCCCAGCCGCCACAATCCCCTCGATCCCAAATCCCGCTCCCTCACATCCCCTCCCTAGCCGCACCTTTCCCGCATAGATGGAGGCGCTGCCGCCGTAGCCCTAGCCGGAGTGAGCTACGCGGAGGTAGCGCCTTGCTTGTCATGCGTCACGGCCTCCGACGCCCATGTGCGGCTGCTGATGACGCCGCTCCGTCGACCCCCCCGTCCCCCGCTCGCCTTCTCCCCCACCGGTGATGCTCGCCCTCGCTCCCGGTCGCCGCGCTGTGGCGCCCTTCGTGGACGCCATGAGCTCCGAGGAGGCCAGCGCCGCTGTCACGTCGGCCTCGCTGGTCGTGATCCGCACTGCATGAGGTCATCGACTCCTTCGCCAGCCCCCGTTTAAGGCCAAGCCCGATTCTGCGGAAAGTTGATGTAAGTTACAGAAAAGTTGATGTAAGTTACAGAAAGTTGATGTAAGTTACAGCCTCTCTTATTACTGTCATATGCAAGCTACAGAAATTGGGAGAAGTTGTGTTACAGGAAAGCTTGTGTTGGCAGAACTGATGATTGGGTCCCCCGTCAGCTCGTATTGGATGGGAGGATACCACGGGAGGTAAGCATTCCCCTATTCTGGACACTTGAATGTCAACTTATCTCATCCTGGAGATCTTCTGACATTCTGAATATGTGCAATTACTGTAATCTGTCTACTGTGTTTTAGTTGTGTAATAAGTGGATGCGTCCCTAATAAGACACAGGTCTATAGGGCATCTTTCTGCAGAAATTTGATTTAAGTGATCTTATTACTGTCTTATGCAAGCTAATATTTTTGCGATCAAGATTGTGTTGGAAGAACTGATGATTGGGTCCTCTGACTATCTCGTGTTACAGAAACAATGATCTTTTCTCAGTCTACTATAATGACTGACTATTGTTGCACAACATCCATCCATCCTTAAGCTATTCGGTTATTATTATTTTTTGAACTAGGGTTAATCCCTTCACATTTCAAAGTGTTGTGTGTGCATTCACATAACTACTTGTGTTACGAGTGCAGGATTCAAAGAATTTCTGTTGGGAAATCAAAGAGGGCAATAACTTCAATTGGGAGAAGTCGCTAGAAAAGAAGGTCAGAGCGATAACCTTGGTTAAACACATTCGTTGTTAATATTTGGCAGACGTATAGATGATGCCTATGCGGCTATGACCCAGTATCATTATTCTTTATCTTGCAGAATCAAGAAAAATATTAGATTAAATGGATTGTACAAGAGAATTCTTGCTACTTTGGTATGACGATGTTCGAAGGGGCTAGAAGTATAATTGATTCTCATACTATTTTTTTTAAGCTGATGCTCATACTATTGAACTTAGCTAACTAGATGTTTCAAAGCAAAGGCAAATGAAGAAACACATATTAGTTTCAACTGGCAGCTCTCGTCAACATTCCTAGAAAAGTTTAGGAATATTTCCATGATAAATTTTTATATTAATTACTTGTACGGGTGATGGTAATGGTAACATGTTTTTTTGGCTCCTTTGTACACGGATTAGGCTTGTTCTTTCTGTACTGAAAACAGTATTAGTAGTAGCATGCATTTTCACTCAGTTTTTTTTTGTAGGAGACCTCTACCTGGTAAGAAAGCGTAGCAGAGACATGAAAAGGTGGGGTGCGGCCTTGAAATGCTCATCAAATTACCGGCTCAATGTTGCCTCTCCACTGTCATCATACTTGTCTGCATCAAGAATAGTGTAGGCGCTGCTGCTGGGGGAGGCGCGCCGGTTGAGCTCGGCCGGGCAGCACTTCGAGCCGCTATAAAAATATCATGATCATCTTTTGGCGAATACAAAGATGTTTGTAACCTCATAAGCAGAGCTTGTACTGCTGCTTGTATATTGAGAGATACTGCAGGAATTGATACACTCATAGCTTATCTTTCTGGTCTCTGTCATGCATATGTTTCAACTAAATTATGGTTATTGTTTATGTTTGTCAAATTAAGCCATTGATAGGATAAGCTAAAGACAACATAGCTGACATTGTGTGAGAATTTTTTCTAAAGCATATCAAGTAGATTTTTTAAATGAGTAGTTGGATAATCGCTCTATATGTATACATTGTCAAATTGTCTTTTTGTTATCAATTTACATTGTAAGTTAAGTGGACTTCAATTACTATCCGATTGTGCCCGTACTATCTATTCTCTACATGTAAAATTTAATATGCATTATGTTTATATAACTACAACATATTTCAAAAGCCCGTGACAACGCACGGGCATTCTACTAGTCTACTCCTAATGGAGCAGTTGGTAGTCTTTGTTCCAGGGTTTTTTTCGTCTCACCTCCCACTTCGTCTGGGTTTTTTTCGCCCCTCCTCCCACCACCCCACCGGTTTATTTTTGTGTCACCCTCTCACACAACGAAAACAAATCTGAACGGATCAAAACTTTTAAATGCTGGCACAAGTTATTTAGTAATGTCTTTATGTGAAAGAATGAATCAAGATCAATCTCTAAAGATCACATCTAAATTAATTAACCTTACCTTAAATCGCTCAATCACATTAATTAGGAAACAAATAACCAATTTTAAGAAAATTAATGTGTAAATCATAACAAAGAAATCTCATTATTAAAGCATTTATGTACCTACTTAATTTGTAATGGAATATTATACGGAGTATGTAGGTCGGTCATTTGTTCGTTACATCCACCGAACAAAGGTAATCGCCAGCCCCACCGATTTTTTTACAAAGTAAGGAAGTCGCCAGCCCTGCCGATTTTTAAGGAAGGAAGGAAATCACTAGCCCGGCCAATATTTTCAGAACGAAGTAAGTAGCCAACCTTGCAGATTTTTTCAACGCTATATCCATGAATCCATCTCCCACCTCCTATACTCCGCTCGACCGTCTCCCATCCGCATGCGTCGGCACCCAGGTGATGAGGACCACGCCTACTTGCCCCCTTGCTCGACGACTGCCAGATCAAGGTCGCCAGATCCGGATTCATGCAGATCGAGAATGTCGTCGCGTGTGTCGCTGGTGGCCGTCACGCGTGGGACGCCGACGGCCCTCTTTTGTGAGCCACCCAATCCATCTCTCCACCTCACGCCGACGCAGTGCCTCCCGGGCGAGGTTGCGACGGCCTCCTCCTCACGCTGTCTCCATCCTCCTCCTCAACCCGTCAACGTCACCTCCCCTCATCCGTGAGCTGCCTGCGTGTGCCCTACGGCGGAGGACGACGTCGACCATGGAGAGGATCCCAACGGCGGGGTCCGATGAAGTGGTCGCCTCCAATGAGCGGTGGTCGACGCCGATGAGCAGGGCCTCGGTCACCAGTCCTCCTCGTACTGCTATCTTCCCCGTCCAGAGAATCCAGAGAAACATGATGCGTTCTTCCTCCTTATGTGGATTTGATGCAATTTAGTGAACTTTTGTAAATATTGTAACTTCAGAGGACGTTCTCCTTTTCTCCCATGAGGCAATTGCTTGCTTTTTTTAGTGCTCGTGTTATTACTGCTAAGGAAAAGATAGAGGAAGAGGATCCGTGTTGATTAGAGTGGATGTACTCCTTGATCAGTAGGGATGAATTTTTGTTGTTACTGCTAAGGAAAACATCAGTGTTACTGCTAAGGAAAAGATAGAGGAGTAGTATTTAATAACCCTCGATCGATAGGGATTTTTTTTGTTGCAGTTTGATTACTTGTAAAAAAATTTGAAGAACTACAATATGTAAATCCTGGAGGACCTACCCTTCATGTGAAATCAAACTCAAGTAAAGGGCGGAAATTAGCATGCCCCTCGAAATAATGTTATTGTGAACATTTGTTCTAACAAAGAAACTAGCTCAAGCCATGCTTATCTCTACTCCTAATGTTTCTACTCCTAATGTCTCAGTTGGTAGGATCGTACCCCCACCTTTCAACCGGTTTATTTCGACAGGTTTTTTTTCGTCCCCTCCCAACCCCCCACCACGCCCCCCCACCCGCACGCACAAAAAAAAACCCCACACAGACAAAAAAAAGGGTGAAAGTTGCCATGGGTAGGATAGTCGGTTATTTTTCATCTCCCACTTTCGTCTGTTTTTTTTTGTCTCACCTCCCACCACCCCCTTTCTACCGGTTTATTTTCCTCCCCACTCTTTCCTTGTAAACCAACATTTTCCTAAGGTACAAAAGATCACAGGTCTAACTTATCTAAATCAACTGATTCCTCCCATTAATGCAATTTGCTTTAGGAAATAAAATAGTGAATTTTAAGGAAACAAATAATGGAATTTAAGGAAAAATCTGATTGACTACTTGATCGATATATATCTGAACCTTCCTTCTCCAAATAAAAATCAATCAACAGTTATGAAGAGAATCATGACTTACCTTTTTATTTTCCTCCCCACTCTTTCCTTGTAAACCAACACTTTCCTAAGGTACAAAAGATCACAGGTCTAACTTTCCTAACTTATCTAAATCAACCGATTCCTCCCATTAATGCAATTTGCTTTAGGAAATAAAATAATGAATTTTAAGGAAACAAATAACGGAATTTAAGGAAAAATCTGATTGACTACTTGATCGATATATATCTGAACCTTCCTTCTCCAAATAAAAATCAATCAACAGTTATGAAGAGAATCATGACTTACCTTTTCTTCTCCAATCCTTCCCGTCCAATCTCCGAATCTTTATTGTCTTCTCTTCTACTTCCTGCCTTCCCCCATGCCGCCTCCCCGCACCGCGCGGCCTCCATCCTTCCCCCACGCGCCTCCCTGCACCACCTCCGCTGCCCGTGGCAACGCATTGACGTCTCCACTGCCGTTTCCATCTTGGAGTTCGTCCAACCCCGGCATTCTCCCCTGTCTAGGACTCCACCCCTATTCGATGGCGTGATGGGCTGCCTTGTGGTGCGCCGGCTCCCGCCCGCGAAGGTGCAGGCCGCCAGGACAAGGAGGTGGCCATGGCCAACTCCACGGCGCGAATGTCCTCCTTGTGTTGGAGTGCATGTCCAGCGAGGTCGACAGTGAGGACTATGTGTAGGAGATATGCCCTAGAGGCAATAATAAATGTTATTATTTATCTCCTTGCTCATAATTATGTTTATGTTCCATGCTATAACTGCTGTGGTTCCCGAGCCCGTATATCCATAAAGGCTCTGGGGAAAACCCATGTGCACGTGTGGAATAATAAATGGTAAAAAGTATTCCTAGTCATGCCTCTAAGACTAGCTCAAGTGTTGCATGATGATTATGTTTTCCCAATCATGGGCATGTCTATGCCAGCAGTTTTGAGGGCACAATGTTAGAAGAACATTTGTGTTGAATCGACCCGATTGATGTTATGCTATGAGATTCATTCGTCACAAGTTAATGGTTGATAACACAGAGATGGTTAACGTTTGCATGATTCCTCAGACCATGAGAGTATCGAGTTTCTTCATGCTTGATTCATGAACTTTGGGGTTTGTTAAACGTCATCCGTAACTGGATGGCTATTACGGCGGCTTACGGGTTCATGGGAAAGTATGTTAAGTAACTTGATAGCTCAAGATTGGGATTTGCTCCTCCGACGATGGAGAGATATCTCTGGGCCCTCTCAGTGTTAAGGTATCCATCATCGTCTGGCCAGACACTTTGTGATTTGATCACGGGGATGCCGGAACACGGTAACGAGAAAAGAGAACAATACCGGTAACGAGGTAACTAGCATAGTGGACAAGTTGTTGATCCACGGGAATGCCAACATGTCTCGCCTCGGGTATTTGTAACATATCGCGAAGCAACAGGAATAGCACACGGCAACTGGAGGTTCACTCGAATATTCATTCGTGTGGGTATAGGGGTCAATATGGGTGTCCACGGCTCCGATGTTGATCATTGATCGGAAGGGGTTCCGTGTCATGTCTATACTTCACCGAACCTATAGGGTCACACGCTTAAGGGTCATCTATCTGCTGAATACTAGACAGGGAGTCTGAGAGAAAATCATCGAAAAAGTTTCGGACACCGAAAAGTTTCGGACAGCGGAAAAGTTCCGCAGAGAGAGGTCACCGGATGAGGTCCGGTGAAACTGAAAAGTAGATTCAGGGGATACCATTAAGTCAAAATGTTTTCGGCACATGCCTGATAATTCTTGGAGGATGCCAGAATCATTCTGGAAACTTCTGGGAATTTTCTGGAAGAAAAACCGGAAATGTTCCGGGGCTGCCGGAACCGCTTCAGATGCTTTTCGCAGATGAAATCACTAAACTGGAATTGTTCCAGAACGCGTTGAAAATTATTTTAGTGGGTACTGGAAATGTTCCAAGCCCACATAAATATTTTCAGTTCGTACGGACGCTGAAAAATGTCGTCGTGAATAGTGAAAGTGCTTTTTGGGAATTTTATGGAAAGCACCTTTTGGGAAATTTCCCAAAAGGCTTCTAGAAGCCTTAGGCACTAAGGAAGCCCCCTTGGGGGGGCCCCCAAGGGGTGGCCGGCCATGGAGGGTGGAGCTCCATGGAGCTCCACATGGCACTCCTTTTTGCTTTATTCTTTATGTAAATGACATAAAGTGGGGGTACTTTTGGTATTTGTGAATGCCAACTTTACCCCTTGGTTTTCCTATAAATAGAGGAGAGTAGGCTGCCCACAAATCCATCCCTTCTCACATACAAGTGCCATGCAATGATCTGGCTTCTCTCTCCCTCCCACGAAAAGAGTTTCGTAGAGCCGAAAGGCTGTCTGGGTTCCGGTGGGAACTAGTTCTGGACGGCGAAGCCCTGCCGGATAGATGACACCGTATGTGTGCAACTCTGTAGAGAGGTCGTAGTTTCGATCTTAGTGCCCGAGGGGCTGTTCGAGAGTGCCTCCCGAAGGGCTGTCCAAGTGACGGTTCGAGTTCTGTGAGTCCTCCCGAAGGGCTGTCCGAGTGACCGTTCGAGTTTCGAAGGTCCTCCCGAAGGGCTGTCCACGACATCGTCTGGGGGACTGTTCGACAGCCTCCCGGAGGGCTGTCCGAAGGGAAGACGAGGGTATACATCCTCGCGGTTGGGAGGTTGTAAATCCTAGCTGCGGGGATCTGCACCGCCGATCGTCATCGACTCTACTTCCGCTGCGCTTCGAGTCGGTAACGAAAATGATCAAACCTTGTATGCAGTCTCCATAGTGGTCCTGGGCTGGTGCGTAGGTCAGAATTTTTTTGTTTTCTGCTGCGTTACCCTACAGTGGCATCAAGAGCCGTGCTATGCGTAGATGCAGGTTGCGATCTAGAATACATAGTGATGTATGGGTGTTGTACAATATAATTAGGTAGTAGATGAGTTCTATTACTGAAAATTATTTGTGCGGGTAGCAGATGAAATCTGTTACCCGATATTCTTGTTGCTTCCCTGGAATTTGCATATTTCTGATCTTGATAACAGCATGGTGGAGTTTCAAAGTTCTGGCAATCCACGATCCTGATTGATCAACGAAGTGCTAACAGTTCATTGAATTCCACCGTAGTTAAAAGGAAAGATGAAATTTCGCAGACAAAAGGGCAATGCAGATATGATCTGCACGGGGGTCATGCGTATGACGAAGTTTAGTATGGGGCTCGAGATTTTATTATCTCGGTTTTCATACACCCTGGAAAGTTAATCTAGCGACTTGAATTATCATACTTGATGATGGACGTTGGTAGCTTCGGTTTGTTTCGAAACCTTAGAAGCCACGTAAAACAAGTTTTTGCATGAACCAATTAGAGGCGTCTAACTTGGTTTTGCAGGAGGGTTTACATGTGCATGTGATGTGGTATAGCGGTGCTCATAATAATTTGATTATGTATGAGATGACTATATAATGTAAATTGATTAACATGACCTGCGTGTCATGATTCGGCATGATGGCTGGAGCCATATGATTGCACTTTAAATGACCTGTGTGTCAACCTTGTGTAATGCATTATTTTATTAGCTATAGAGATAGCAATATTATCTGCTGCATCGACAAGGTGGTGACAATCTTCGCGAAGGTGATCACCGACGTGAATGCCGAAGACGAAGGAATACAAGACTTCTCCGTCAGAAAGGGCTATACCATATCATGCTATTATGAATTGCCTGAGATGTTTATCCCTTATGTTGCACCCTTCTTGATTGCGCGGTAGTCGCTTTTATTAGGGTGATCTCTCACAAAAATATCAAGTAGTTAGTGTTCTCCCAAGTGTAGCACCGTCTACAACACGTATCTTTTCGGGGTGCGCCATGTACACATGAGCACGAACGATTAGAGAGGTGTAAGGCGGGTGAAGGTCAGACCTCACTGCGTGATCACTTGGTTGTCTTGACGTTCAGGCAGGATAGTCCTGAGCTCGGAACACACGCATCGAAAGATGGACAAGAGTCACATAGAGATGTGATTGGCAAGTTGGCCTACCGATTGAAATTCACGTCATCAGTGATGAACCCGTCAATGGCGTTGAATTGATATGCGGATCTTGAATCACTCACAATCAATTATGAGAGATATTGATTTGAGTGGGAGCGCACTGTTGAATTAACTTGTTTTAATTCTCAGTGCAATTAATTATGAACACTGTCTAAGTGTGGTTTGCATAATAGTTGTAGAATAATGGCTCGCGTTTCCACCTTCCCTATTAAAATTGAATAGTTGTTTAATATCTGGTTATAACTTTACGGTTGGTAACGTAATGTGAGGATTGTCCTCTAGAGTGCCGAGAAGGACTTTGTCCTATCGCATACTTTCGGTATTCTCTCGCTTATGCTATGGATCATGTGACTCTCGTCCTTCGATCCAAAAGCTAGAATTCCATTTCAGTCAAGTGCAATATGTTTGCTTCCATGAGACCCAAACTTCGAAAGTTTGGATAGTTATGTGATATTCATGGAATCTGAAAATCATTTTCAGGGACAAACAAAGGCTAAAAGATATGAGATATCCAAAGCAGTGTTTGTTTGCAAACTATTAGTAAAGGAGTTTACTATGCATTAGACTGATAAGAGAGGGATCCAGGAGAACGCCTGTCATATGATGAAAGGTGAATAAAACAACAACTTAAGAGAAAGGAAGTGTCCGAAGGGTGTTAGTGAAACTTTCACGCCTAGAAAGTCCGAGGCTAACGCCACTCTTAAGTTGGGTGCTTCTTCTGAGAGTAGGAGAAATGCTAAAAGTTAAACTGTTAGAAGTATAAAGACAAAAAGAAAGAAGACTGGAATATCCAGCTCATGTATGAATGTCATACAAGTTTTTGATGTATAGAAGGCTGGTCAAAGATATAGTTCTTGGGAATTATGGTTAAACATGTTAATCACTAATTTTTGGGTATTGTGAGTTAATCACAAAGATACCCGCTCGATTGCATTCTGTTGCAACTCGATGTAAGAACTACTATGGCCTGAAAGACTAGCCAGGAATGAGGTTTAGGTATACACAGGGAACATAGTAAATGTTACTATACCTTCCATTGGTGTATTACCGTCTGTATTTATTTTCATAATTCATTTAGAGTTTTACACACTCTAGCCCATTGCATAAGGTATCTTGCAAGAAGGTTGTTCATAAGAGAACTTTTGATGTTCGGTGTTATGAATAACATAAGGGCCATACTTTCATTATGAATGAGATGTATGTTATGAATGTTGATAATAATATATTACCTCTGGATTTACTTTCATAATTCATTTTAGAGTTTCATACACTCTAACCCATTGCACAATGTTTGTTGCAAAAAGGTTGTTCATAAAAGGAACAACTGTTGTTCAGTATTATGAATAACATGAAGGGCCAAGCTTCCATCCTAGATGGGATGTATGTTATGAATATTGATGGTAATATGATACATCCATAACACTGACGCTAAATGTCGCAAGACTAAAAGAATACCACACAAGTGTGGCACTGCATTTGGTCACATTGGAGAAACCCGCATGGATAAATTCCATTATGATGGATTTTGAAGTCGTTTGATTTTGAATCATCTGACACTTGCAACTTTCCTCCGAAAAGAGAAGTGACTGAAATACCGTTCACAGGCCATAAGGAACGGACAACAAACTTATTGGTGATCATACATTTGATGTGTGTAGTCCGATAAAGGTTGTTGCAAGTAGTGGATTTATCTATCTTCAGAAATGACTCAAGTAGATATGTGGATATTTACTTGATGAGACGCAAGTCTGGATCTTTTGAAATCATTCGAAAGGTTTTCAAATATGAAGTAGAAGTTATTGTAACAAGAAAATTATGTTTCTACAATTCGATTGCAGAAAGAAATATTTGAGTTACAAGTTTAGCGAATGTCTGATGAGTTGTGAAAGGGGTTTCATAACTTGCACCTCCCGGAACACCACTGCAAGAGGAAAGTCCGTGAAGATGTAATCGAACCATTTATGACATGGTAAGATCAAAGATGACATAAGTAAATTTGCCATTATCCCTTTTAAGGAGTGATGCTTTAGAGCCTGCGGCTTTTACACTGAAAAGAGCTCCATCGGGTCTGTTGAAATGACACCATGGTATGGTACGCCCAACCATGTTATATCTTTTCTTAAACATTTGGAATATGGGGCTTGTGTAAAAGGTTACAAACCTATTCCAAATCAGACAAGTGCTACTTTGTAGGTTATCCCAAGTCATTGGGTATTCCTCCCTCACTATACCGAGGCAAATAGGTTTGCCACAAAGAACGGTATGCTTTTTGAAGAAAATGGTTCTTTTAAAAAGGTGAGTGGGAGAATAATGCAACTCGACGAGATAACCAGTATCTCCGTCATCAGGTCAAAGGAAAGAGACCTTGGAAGTAATTCCAGAGTTTCCTACTATGACTGATACGGAAGTCTCTACAATAAAATGTATGGACTTCGGTCGAACTTGCAGCTGAACCACGTAGGCAAGGCTCGTGCAAACCTCTCAGGTGCGCAAACGAGATATTGTTGTTAGACAACAGTATACCTACGATACACAAGGAAGCGTTGATGGGCCCTGACTCCGGAATTGGCTAAATGCCAATACAATCCGAGATAGTCTCCATATAAATGTTTCAAGATTAAAACCTTGATACACCTTTCGAAAGACTTAGAGTCTAACGAATTTTATGGAACTAAAAACTGATACGGGTAAAAATGTTTTATCGATAAAGCTTGACTTGTTGCAATAACGAGTTCAAGGAGTTGACTACGATGAGGTTGTTTCATCGTAGCGATGCTTAAAATCGGTTCGGATTGAACTAGCAATTAATACATATTTCAATCATGAGATATGAAACAAAGGATGACAAAAGGATTTCCATCTGATGGAAATGAAACCAAGGACTTGCATGTGTTACAGTCCAAGGTATTTTGTCATTCCAGAGGATGCTAGTAAGTATGCAAACTTCAGAGTTCCAGCAATGGACAGAAGAGAGCAAAATGGAGTTGGAATCTTCGTGTTTTGATGAAATGGTCAAAGGGGTTTGACTTCATCAATGGGTAACGAAGATGCTTATGATTCAAGAAAGTAAGTGGGAGCATAATAAAATTTCTAGAAACGTTGTGTGCTTGACACATTGTTAATTGGAAATAAATTTCTTGACATGAATTAGGACTTCATTTGAAAATAGTTTTTCGATGAAGTGCTTGGGCAAAATAGCCTTTATATTAGGCATGATGATCTATGGAGATAGATTTACCTAATGGGGCTGAGCAAAGATACATATTGACAAGATGCTAAAACCTTTTAGCATTAAAAACGTCAAGGAGTGATTCTTGCCGAAGTCACATGGAAAGAGTTTTTGCAAGACTCGGTGTCCCAAAAACACTGATGAGCAAAATACATGATGGAGATTCCACACACCTTCATGTTTGGATTAATCATGTATTCCATGGTATGTAAAAACAACCAGATATGTCCAATACTCCAAAGTTGTTGCGAGTATAGATACCAAAGTGATCAAAAGTACTGATCATGGGACAACAGTGAAAAAAGGTCATTGAGTACTATAGTAGCACTGATGACATGTTTTCTCGCAAGCGGAGATCATGAAGAGTTCGTTGTAAAAGGTTACATCGATACAGTCTTTATCCATGCTCCAAGCAATTTTCGATTAAAGTTATGGGTTTTGTGCAATACACAATATGGTGGCACGGTAGTTGGAAATTGTTCCAAACAAGATACTGAGGCGAATTCTATAACAAAGGCTAAGTATGTTGACGCTTTAGAAGCGACAAAGAAGTTGTTGAATCATATAGTTCATTCATGAACTTAGTATGGTTCCAAGAAGGCTTGGTCAATGGGACACTATTGCAGATAGTTGCTCCATAGCTCAGTCTGAGGAATCAGGTTTCGACCAATGATTCACACATATACAAAGCAAGGTGTACACAAAATATGAATTTTGTGAAAGCGTGAAAACGCGAGGATATGCAAAGATACACACGGATCTGAAGTCGTCAGATCCGTTGGACATCAGGCTATACCACATGCGAAGCATATTTTACACCAATGTGCCATAGGTGTAAAGTGCATTAACATTAACTAGATTATTGACTCTAGTGCAAGTGGGAGTCTGTAGGAGATATGCCCTAGAGGCAATAATAAATGTTATTATTGATCTCCTTGCTCATAATTATGTTTATGTTCCATGCTATAACTGCTGTGGTTCCCGAGCCCGTATATCCATAAAGGCTCTGGGGAAAACCCATGTGCACGTGTGGAATAATAAACGGTAAAAAGTATTCCTAGCCATGCCTCTAAGACTAGCTCAAGTGTTGCATGATGATTATGTTTTCCCAATCATGGGCATGTCTATGCCAGCAGTTTTGAGGGCACAATGTTAGAAGAACATTTGTGTTGAATCGACCCGATTGATGTTATGCTATGAGATTCATTCGTAACAAGTTAATGGTTGATAACACAGAGATGGTTAACGTTTGCATGATTCCTCAGACCATGAGAGTATCGAGTTTCTTCATGCTTGATTCATGAACTTTGGGGTTTGTTAAACGTCATCCGTAACTGGATGGCTATTACGGCGGCTTACGGGTTCATGGGAAAGTATGTTAAGTAACTTGATAGCTCAAGATTGGGATTTGCTCCTCCGACGATGGAGAGATATCTCTGGGCCCTCTCGGTGTTAAGGTATCCATCATCGTCTGGCCAGACACTTTGTGATTTGATCACGGGGATGCCGGAACACGGTAACGAGAAAAGAGAACAATACCGGTAACGAGGTAACTAGCATAGTGGACAAGTTGTTGATCCACGGGAATGCCAACATGTCTCGCCTCGGGTATTTGTAACATATCGCGAAGCAACAGGAATAGCACACGGCAACTGGAGGTTCACTCGAATATTCATTCGTGTGGGTATAGGGGTCAATATGGGTGTCCACGGCTCCGATGTTGATCATTGATCGGAAGGGGTTCCGTGTCATGTCTATACTTCACCGAACCTATAGGGTCACACGCTAAGGGTCATCTATCTGCTGAATACTAGACAGGGAGTCTGAGAGAAAATCACCGAAAAAGTTTCGGACACCGAAAAGTTTCGGACAGCGGAAAAGTTCCGCAGAGAGAGGTCACCGGATGAGGTCCGGTGAAACTGAAAAGTAGTTTCAGGGGATACCATTAAGAAAAAATGGTTTCGGCACATGCCTGATAATTCTTGGAGGATGCCAGAATCATTCTGGAAACTTCTGGGAATTTTCTGGAAGAAAAACCGGAAATGTTCCGGGGCTGCCGGAACCGCTTCAGATGCTTTTCGCAGATGAAATCACTAAACTGGAATTGTTCCAGAACGCGTTGAAAATTATTTTAGTGGGTACTGGAAATGTTCCAAGCCCACATAAATATTTTCAGTTCGTACGGACGCTGAAAAATGTCGTCGTGAATAGTGAAAGTGCTTTTTGGGAATTTTATGGAAAGCACCTTTTGGGAAATTTCCCAAAAGGCTTCTAGAAGCCTTAGGCACTAAGGAAGCCCCCTTGGGGGGGCCCCCAAGGGGTGGCCGGCCATGGAGGGTGGAGCTCCATGGAGCTCCACATGGCACTCCTTTTTGCTTTATTCTTTATGTAAATGACATAAAGTGGGGGTACTTTTGGTATTTGTGAATGCCAACTTTACCCCTTGGTTTTCCTATAAATAGAGGAGAGTGGGCTGCCCACAAATCCATCCCTTCTCACATACAAGTGCCATGCAATGATCTGGCTTCTCTCTCCCTCCCACGAAAAGAGTTTCGTAGAGCCGAAAGGCTGTCTGGGTTCCGGTGGGAACTAGTTCTGGACGGCGAAGCCCTGCCGGATAGATGACACCGTCTGTGTGCAACTCTGTAGAGAGGTCGTAGTTTCGATCTTAGTGCCCGAGGGGCTGTTCGAGAGTGCCTCCCGAAGGGCTGTCCAAGTGACGGTTCGAGTTCTGTGAGTCCTCCCGAAGGGCTGTCCGAGTGACCGTTCGAGTTTCGAAGGTCCTCCCGAAGGGCTGTCCACGACATCGTCTGGGGGACTGTTCGACAGCCTCCCGGAGGGCTGTCCGAAGGGAAGACGAGGGTATACATCCTCGCGGTTGGGAGGTTGTAAATCCTAGCTGCGGGGATCTGCACCGCCGATCGTCATCGACTCTACTTCCGCTGCGCTTCGAGTCGGTAACGAAAATGATCAAACCTTGTATGCAGTCTCCATAGTGGTCCTGGGCTGGTGCGTAGGTCAGAATTTTTTTGTTTTCTGCTGCGTTACCCTACACTATGGTCGCTGCTAGATCGATGTTGGTCGGCCGTCCTGCCTACGTGTCTGTGACGCCTTATTCCCGTCGATGACGACGGCGTAGGCTGCGAGAGCCATCTTAGGGGCGTCCGCGAGTGCGCCACTCAGGGAAGCTGCGTTCTTCTTCACCGATAACCACAACCCTGGATGACGTAGCACGGAAAGAACTATGAGCCCCCTTTCTTGCTATTTTTCTCGTTGCTTGATCTGATTGCATAATCCCAGGAAATAATTTCTTAGTCTAACTGCATAATAATCCCATAAGTTTTCTCCAATCTTTCATGGTAAAGTTTTTTAAGGTAGGAATCTCATTTTCGTTATTAGTTATTGTCATATTGAACACGAAACATTTGATTGCCTCTTTGTTGCTTGCTTCTTCAAACATGAGCATATGATGGAACAGTCTGAAGGTCATCAGGCGGGAGAACGTAGCTGGAGCATTCGTTAGGCCAAATGACATGACGGTGTATTCATAAGAGCCATAACGAGTGACAAATGCAGTCTTGGGAATATCTTCTTCACGGACACGGATCTGGTGATAACCCAACCTCAAGTCGAGTTTAGAGAACACCGATGATCCAGCAAGTTGATCATATAAGTCATTGATCCGTGGAAGCGGATATTTATTCTGAATGGTTGCCTGGTTGATAGGACGGTAATCTTGAACCAACCTATTCGTACCATCTTTCTTCTTGACAAAGAGAGACGGTGCTCCCCAGGCAGAGGAACTAGGACGGATGAAGCCCATCTTAAGTGATTTGTCGATTTCTTCCTTAAGTTCAAGTAGGTGGTGCGGAGGCATCTTGTAAGGACGCTTCGCAATAGGAGTGGTGCCAGGCTTCAAGTCGATGACAAACTCGACAGCTCTAGCAGGGGGTATTCCTGGAAGTTCTTCTGGAAAAACATCCTGGAATTCGCACACAACTGGAACGTTTTCTATCCCCTCAAGTGGAGAAGCGTTCAATGCATTTAAGACATAAATCTGAGCCTCGGCGTTCTGAGTGATATGAGCTCGGTAATTCACTAACTCATCTGATGGATGAAGAAGATGAACAACTTTAGTGGCACAGTTGATTGAGGTGTAGTGGGCCTTCAACCAATCCATTCCCAGTATAAGGTCAATGTTGGAATTATTCAGAATTATGGGGAAGGGCTGAAACTTTCTCTCTTCAATCACAACAGTGACTTCGGGGCTGAATATAGTGGCTTGGCACCGTCCCGCGGGAGTGTTTACAACTAACGGATGGTGTAGTGTTTCACACTTAACGTCATGCAAGAGTGCAAAGTGTTCTGACATGAATGAATGCGATGCTCCTGAATCAAATAAAACAGTTGCAGGTACTGAATTAACAAGAAGTTTACCCATCACAGTTGCTGGTTGTTCCGGGTCTTCATCCATGTTGACATGGAAGGCCTGCCCGTGACCATAAGAAGGTCTGGCATTGTTGTTACGTTGCTGAGGAATACCACGGCCAGCAGAAGGCAGGGCTAGTTGATTCTGATTCTGAGAACAATCTCTGGCACGGTGACCTGGCTGGCCACACTTGAAGCAGAGTCCACTGTCAGGACGTGGTGCGGGAGCTCGAGGTGGTGGAGCTCGAAGAGGCTGCCTCGGTGGTGGTGGAGGCAGACGAGGTGCAGCATATGCTGGCCTGTGCACTAGAGCTGCTGGGCGGTACATGCTCTGTGGAATCCATATACGGCGCTTCTAGGAAGACGAGCCCGAAGATGAGCCCGCCTCACGGGTGCGTCTGGTTGCTTCCTTGTGCTTCTTAAGACCAGTTTCAACCATGATAGCCTTATTCACCAAAGTGGAGAAATCAGGATAGTCTTGAACAAGCAGAGCTAACTGAATATCATGATGCAGCCCTTCACGAAACTTCTCTTGCCTGCGGGCATCAGTGGGAATATCTTCTTCAGCGTAGCGAGATAATTCAAGGAACTCGCGCTGATAGACTTCTACAGACTTGTTTCCCTGAACGAGGCTGCGAAACTCGGCCTTCTTGCGAGCTATAACAGCTTGAGGAATATAGCGGGCGCGGAAAGCAGTCTTGAACTCCACCCAGGTAACGACAGTTCCAGGAGATAGGGTCTGTCGGTGAGTGGCCCACCATTGTGCTGCGGGTCCCTTCAGGAAGTATGTCGCGAAGGTGACATAGTTGGCAGGGGTGACATCAGCGGACTCCATCTCATAGAAGATATCACGCAGCCAGTCATCGGCATCCAGCGGATTCACTGTGTTGCGGAAGAACGACAGGTTGAGTCGCATAAACTCTGGCAGTGTGATTGAAGGTGGCGGCTGGTCGGCATTGGGACGAGGGAACTGTTGCATAATCCCCGTCATGAACTGACGGTTGAGTTCAAACTGTTGCATCATCGCAGCCATATAGTCAGGCGGTGGCGGCGGTGGTGGATTGTTATCTGCCATCCTGCTAAATCAACAGGGGTAGTTTAGCAGAAGCCAATGCGAGTGTTTAGCGACATGCATGATGTAACGCGATGAAATGTAAGAAGTACAACAGATGCTTAATAGCAGTCATTAAGTCATACAGATCCATACAGAGTCGATTACATTCGGGCAGCATAACGGCGCAAATTTAAAAGCTAGACATACTAGGCGGCGCGCAGGCACGCGGTAAGGAAGTACACAACGAGACATAGCAAAGGCTACATCAACGTCGGAGAAAACCACGGAAACGGGGTAGCTGCAAGTGCGGACGACGGACGTTCGTCGCAGAAGGATCCTGCGCTCCATGTGCACTCTGATGCAGAACCTGGTCTCGAGCTGAAAGAAGAGGTCCACGTGCTGGTGTATGACCTCCCACAGCAGGCCAATCGATCCCTGGTGGCATCTCGGTCCTGCACGGGTAAAGAATATGCTCCGGATGTATCCCTGCATGAACAGCTGGTAGCAACTGTGTCATAGCCTCGTAGAGTCGTACTCGAGTGGCAAACAACTCGACGGCCAGAGCCCGAACAGTGTGATCCAGAGCCTGAGTACACTGAATCAGAACTCGCTGATCGTAGCGACGAGGCTCGTCCGGGGCACAGGTAGCTATGTAGTAACCAGTAGCATCTCCAGCAGGGGCATACGGAATGTATCGGTACTCAGAAGCATCCAAGCTAGCACTGTGCTCTCCTCGGAGACGTGCGACAGCAGAGTAGGCGGCATCATGGACTGCCATCTCAATCGTCACGCCGATACCGTGGAAAAGGTACAGCTCAGTGTCCGAGTCATCCTGCTGATCATAGATGCGAACATCAGCATAGTACTGCTCCTGGTTAAACTCGAGGTAAACCTCGTAAACCATGTACTCGAGATACCAGCGGTAACCCAGTCTGGTCAAGAGAGCGATCAGAACAGCTGGAAACCCAGGGGCATCGCGAGCCCAAGTGCGAAGCACGAGCTGGGTCGTAGGACGCGGCAAGAACAGACGATCCATCTGAAACAAAGGAGTTCAGGGTTGTCACATGACGATGAGAAATATAACAAATCTCAGAAGAAAAGGTTAAACAAAACAATGGAAAGGAAAATGATTATCAGACTAATCAGAACAATGACAAGGAAATCGCACAGAAATCCAGCTCTCTGGGTGGACGGAATTTACGAGAACCTAAGTGTCGGTGTTAGTAAATTTATTTAACCCGAATAGAAGAGAGATCAGAGTCCCAGAGTATAGATGAGGAATAAAATATCCTAATATCACCCAATTGGCGACGTGGGCCCGTAAGCCACACAGCCAAGTTAGTAAAACAGTTTTCGACCACTAGACTCAACTTCGGCCAAGGAATTGGATAGGGGGATTCCTAGAGGCAGTCGGCTCTGATACCAACCTGTGACGACCCCGGCTTAATCGTGCACTAACCATACACGCAAATGCACGCGATCAAG
The DNA here is from genome assembly GCA_011799875.1 of Thinopyrum elongatum. NCBI lineage: Eukaryota > Viridiplantae > Streptophyta > Magnoliopsida > Poales > Poaceae > Thinopyrum > Thinopyrum elongatum. The sequence goes on from CM022298.1 coordinate 635,192,865, forward strand.
CCTAAGGACTCACTTGAAGATATCACAACACAACTCTAAAACATAAACAAATTCATACAAGCTTTATATTACAAGCCAGGGCCTCGAGGGCTCGAATACATAGCTCGATGGCATACAAGTGTCAGCGGAAGCATCAGATATCTTGGTACAGATATATTACAGAAATAGAGATAAGCCTTTATGAAGGCGGGGCAAAATAAAACTCTACGATCGAAAGGCGTAGGCCTCCTGCCTAGGACCCTCCGAATCCTACTCTTGGTCGTCGGTCGGCTCCTCGTAGTAGTACTCGTCGGAAGGGTAGTAGTAGTAGCCGTAGTCGTCGACGGGGGCAGCTAACTCAGGGGCTCCGTCATCTGGCGACGTCAAATGGATATGGGGAGAAAAAGAAAATAAAGCAAACGGAGTACTCATCCAAAGTACTCAGCAAGCAAGGATCTACACTACATATGCAACATTTTCAAAGGGGGCTGTATATGTGGACTGGGCTGCAGAAATGCCAGAGTATAGGGGAAAACCTAGTCCTATCGAAGACTAGCATCTTCAATCATCTTCATCGGTCTTGCAGCATTAGAAGAGTGCAGATTACACAATGTAAAGTAATAGTAATGTTATCAACCTCGGCCAGAGATTCTTCCTCGACTCCCTGCGAGAAAGCAATCCCAGAGCCATACTATCCAGTTATCATCTCAAGTTCTAGTTGTACCGATCGGGATACAACTCCGAGTGTCCGTTACCATAGGACAGGCTATCGATAGATTAGTTCTTCCCTGCAGGGGTGCATCAAGTTACCCACCACGCTCGCTTAACTCCGGCCGGACACACTTTTCTGGGTCAGGCCCGGCCTCGGCCAAACGATACGCCGCAACCCGACCAAAAACTTAATAGAGAGGTCAGCACGCCGGACTAAACCTATGCCCCCAGGGGTCTTCGGCCATCGCCCCGGACGCTCCTGCATGTTGCGTACACCGCCGGTGAGCAGACCTAGCAACCCCTTAATACAAGCGCGGTTGCGTTACCAGTCCAACCCAGCATGTGCCGCTCAGTTGTTGACGTCTATTAAGCTTCGGCTGAAGTATACGATGCAGAACGCCCATACTATGCCCACGTGATGGTTAGTGCTATCAGGCCAGAGGCCCCTCGGATCAAATATCCAAACCGTTAGTGTGTTGGTAGTGCGGTAACGAGCAGAGACTCACGAAAGATGTGACCCCGTTGCCCCGTCTCGAGGACTTGCGGTAAGGGCGAGGAATGCCCGGCCACGCCTCGTGTTCAACCCTCGAGCACCATCCAGGTCCACCCGACTCCACATCACTCGCTAATAAGCTCGCGCGGGTACCCCTCAGGGCCGACCCGTCTTTATCCAGTATGAATAGTTATAACAGTAATGTAAGTCATCCGTGTGGCTACCGCATCAAGAAGGAATCCGAGGCATCACCCTCGATGGATCGCCACCTGACATAACTGTCAAGGTGAACGGAGGAGGAATCACCCTCGAGGTCCACACTTGAGGAGTTGCGCGACGACGTCGTTATCGGGGGTGGTGTAGGAGGAATCACCCTCGCTTACCATGACCGAATAACTAACCTACAAGGTTATCATCAGAAGTGCTGACGAGGTATCACCCTCGACACTCGATAGTAACCCAGCAGTGTCGGCAACTAAGGGGGATGTGACGTGCGGTGCCGGGGCCTGGTCTTCAATCCCGTTGATCGGGTCTTCTGAGAATCCAGCGGGGCAGTCGGGACAAGTGGGTCTCTGATAGGGCTCTACCCATCCTATACTAAACAGTTTAGGATAGCAGGCAGGTATCAATAGTAGGCTACAATAAACAGCCTATGCAACAGAAGTAGGATAACAGTAGCAGCAGTAACATCTAATGCAAGCATAAGAGAGAAGGGAATAGGCGATATCGGAATGCTCAAAATGGGGGTGCTTGCCTGTCTGCTCGACGGCAAGGGTAGGGTCGTCAACTGCGTTGTCGGGCTCCTGAGCAGCGTCGACTTCGGGAGCTACGTCGACGTCGAGGTCTACCGAGAGAGAAGAGAGGGGGAGGAAACAAGTAAATACACAGCAATGATGCAACACAGAACATGTCATGACTAGGATGCAGTGCAGGGTTGCCTGAAGTAGACCTAAGTCATTTTAGTATTTATAGGATTAACGCGGGATTTCTTAATCGGAGTGTGTGCACTATTCATGTACCGGAATCGGGCTCAGAGTTACGAGTTCTCCTACGTAGGGGGTTCCGACAATGGAACAGACGACACGATCAGATTCATCTCGTCGTTCTGAGCAACTTTCATGTTTTAAATTTTTCGATCTGAGCTACGGTTTAAAAGTTATTAATTTTCGAAGTTTAAATAATTTTCTGGAATTATTTTTATTAACAAAATTGAATTATGACGTCAGCATGAGGTAATGCTGACATCAGCAGGTCAACTGGTCGTCTGACCAGGTCAAACTTGACATGTGGGTCCAGTCTCTGTGACTAAATAGATTTAGTTAAAACTAATCAGAGGGTTAATTAGCAGCTGGCCCCACCTGTCAGTGACTTATTAACTCAACTAATTATCTTTTAATTATAAAAACTTTTTTAATTAATTAAATTGCGGTGGGGCCCGCATGTCAGTGGCTGGGTTGCCCAGTCAGCATAGTGGACTGGGTCAATTGGCCAACCGGGGCCACTGGGCCCACTTGCCAGTGACCCAGGCGGTGGCCCCGTCCAGCCACGTTGGCCGGCCGGCGTTTAAACACCGGCGAGCACGGTTTCGCGGCGGCGCGGCTCAGGAGACGGCCGGAATTCACGCACAGGCAGCCATTCGAGGTGTCGTTTGGTCCTACCGAGAGCTGGGAACGGCGCGCGTCGAGTGGCGTGGTCAGCTGGTCGCGGGGAGGCCCGAGCTCGCCGGAAGCGAGCTCGCGGCAGTGGCCGGAGTTCGGCACTCAGCGGGTTTCGGCGAAGCGCGTCGTTAGCGATCATTAAAAGGGCTAGGTAGCCTCAGCGCGCGCGTGAAATCGTCGGACGTGTGTGCGTGACCAATTGGTCGCCGGAGCCTTGCCGGCGACGAGGTTTGCGGAGGCTGGTTCGGGCACTAGGGGAAAAGATGGCGCAGCGCGACCTAGGACTACGCGAGGGGTCAGAGGAGGAGCTGGGGCTTACAGTGCGGCGCACGGAGGCCCTCGAATGCTTAGTAGCTGCAGGGGGAAGCCGTGGTCGACGGGGATCACCGGCGACCGAAGCAGAAGGAGACGGGGCGATTCCGGCGTTGTGGTGCTCCTCAGCTCCCTCCAGTTGCTCCAGGGGACGCGGTCGACCACGGCGCTCCTTCCAGGCACTCTCAGGCGAAGCGGGGAGGCCGGTGGCCATGGCGAGCAGCAAGACGCGGTGACGGCGGCGTTCGGGGATGGATCTGAGGGGAGAAGGTGGGGCGGAGCGAGCGAGGGAGAGAGGGGGAGAGTGAACGGAGGTCCAGGGGGAATGGACGGCTTCGGCCTTATCCCCCCAGCGTGTCGGTGGCGTCGGCGCCGTCGCCGTGTCGCCGCCCAGCTGGCGCGCGCGCGCGGCCACGGCGCGGCCGACACGGGGAGGAGGGAGAAGGAGTTGGGCCAGGTAGTCCGCGGTCGGGGCACTGTGCACTAAGGCCCAGTGCACAGTGCCTCGTTTTATTTTTTTTCTTATTTCTGTTTTACTCTTTCTTTATTTATTTTCTGTTTTGAATTAGTTAGGACACCTTTGCACTTTTGTAAAATATGAGAGTTGACCCAAATATTACTGTGCAATGTTAGCATTCACCAAAAATTGGTTTGAGCAAAGTTGGGCTTCATTTGAAATTGATATGATTTTAAATGTATTAAATATTGTTGTTTTGGTGCTGTTTCATGTGGTTTGAACCATTTAACTCGTTCCAATTCCATTGGTTATTTTTTTATGAGTGATTCTGGAATATTTTCTATTTAGTGAACATTTTTACAACAGTGTTTGAGCAAATTTATTTTGCACTTTTGAATTTGAGTTGATTTTCAAAATGGAGTTGAATTGCTTTGGTTAACCACTATGTTTAAGCACTGCAAATGATATGACTTAGCATTATTAGCAGTTGATCATGGTGACTAATACACAGGGGTGTTACACTCCTTCCTTCACCAATCCCGGTGTTCAGATTTATTCCTTGGGGGTGACTTCGATGCCTTTGTTTCACTCGGCCGATAAGCACACTTCTCTTCACTTAACTTCTGATATTTTTCCAATAACTACGCGAAAGTGTCTTTCGGCTTTTTACCTTTGTGCTTACCGCGGCCTTTTCGTTCTTTGGTTGTGTGTGCATCGGTCTTTGAATTTTCTTGTTGCCCCCCAGTGCTAGATGTGTCAGTTGTAGCTTTGATGAAATTCCCGTCTTCAATATTGTTGCTGATGCACTCTTGAATGATTACCTCGCTTGAAGATTTGATCACATCATCTTTAGCATATACCAGTCTGTCTTTGGATGAGCCGGCTTGAGGTAGCCGAGTCAACACTTGATCGCCATCAAGACTAATCTGAGTCGACTGGCCGTATGCTTGTGCCTCAACGAGCTCCAATCGTCCTTTGTTGGCCGATTGTGTGGCTTGATGAATCACATTGTTGTCTTTGACATTCTGTTCAAACGAACATTGCATTTGTTCTTGTCTTGACACCTCGACATCGTGATCAAATATGATAATAGGATTAGTCGGTGATGCACCGATGATGTGATCACCTATGCCCGGACTGAAGGTACATTGCTCGTCCATTAACCGATACTGTGATACCGGCTCTGAAACAAAACAACCGAGTGGTACCGGCATCCGACTCCGCTATGCATTGATTTTCGTCCTCCTTTCCCGATGCTCTCGAATCGGCTATCTCGGAGGACTTTGGACCTGTCTTTATGTCTCTGCAACCAAAATAATTACAGAATATACGTCTCATCTGAGATCAAATGTTAGCCAGGCATAAAACAAACAAACTTGTCCATATGAATATAAAGTTTAGCCGACATGACGGGAACAACTTTGGTTGTGATAAGTTGTGACTATTGGCTTCTGTGAATGGTGCCATGTGTTGATCAGCATGATTGGTGACAAGATTATTCCAAACAAACAGATTACTCATCTCGATTGGTCTTTCAAAATTAATTAAAATCTTGCTAACGGGTGGATCAACTATATGATTTTGACCGAATCGAAAATTGAGTAAACTGTCAGCTAGGCGTACCTTTGTGAAGACGTTGGGAGGAGAAGATGGTCGCATAATAGGAACAATATCTTGCTCCACTTCTAAATAATTCTTCAGTGCCCCTTCCTCTTCTTCTGAATCTCGTGCCTCATCATTTGGATTTCCCGTGTAGATTTCACTCGGACTATCCAAATGGATTCCACTCGGACGCTCTTTGTCAGCTGAACTTTGCTTAGCAACATGTTCTTGTTCTTGATGTTCATCGTTAATCAAACTGTGTTCGGCTATATTACTTTGTTCTTGATGCTCATCAATTTCTTTAGTACGAAACTCATAGGGCAGCATGTAAGCTCCCTCACATCCAGAAAAATCGAGCACGGCCGATTTGCTGCGTTTGTCGTTCCTTTGCTCGGTGAAGCTTGCATCATATGTTTTGGTACACTCGGAAATAACTGGCTCGATGCACTCTACATTAGCCGGTGATGCACTCGGATGACTCAATGTACTCGGCTGACTTGATGCACTCGGCCTTAACTGGTTCGATGCACTCGGTTGGCTCGATGCACTCGATATTGACTCTATGCACTCGACCTTGGTCGTCTCGGTGCTCAATCCGGTTTCAACCGAATCCATCATTGTCTTGGCTTTAAAGGAACCGTTTGACTCGGCTGTAGACGACTTAGTCATATTTGTCTTCGTTTCAACCGAATCAACCGTATTAACCGAGTGAATCCTTTTTTGCTGTTCGGCTTGCAAAGCTTCTGTTTCATCTTGCCTCAACATCGTAGAGGAACCAACATGGTTGCTGCATAGAGGAAGGGACAAATCTTCCTCCTCACGCTTCTTCTTGAGTACTTCATAAGCGTGTCGATATTCTGTTGGTAACTCCTCAAGAGTCGGTGTGGTAAAATTGTTGACGCAATTCCGTGTGAGCTTTGGCTGGATCTTGTCCATTCGGGCCACATATTTTTCTTTAAATCTGACCCTGCTTGGTTCATCTTGCCCCCCAATGCTTTTAGGATCTTTCGGCAATGAACTGATGTTGCCGAAATTTAGCAATTGTATAGGGGGTGTATGAGTGTGTGACACGCTGCAATGATAGGTGAAGACGTATGCACTGTTATTGAACCATATTTCTTCTCGCCAATTTGGTCAATTGGCAACATGTTGTCTTCTTGCAAAACCCTAACTCTTATTGCCTCATAATCAGGAACCATCCCCTTATCATATTGCTCAAGGCAAAGAGCGCTAATCTTCTGGTTTTGGGCTAAACTTTTTATAGCAGCCAGAGCCACCTCATCTCCTGCAACATTAGGCACATATACTCTTGTAGAATCTCCATTCACTCGGCCATAGCCCTGAAGGTGAGCCGAGTCATGAATATATTTATTTGCGTATGTTGCTAAACAATTAATCTCACGAGATGTAGTATATGATGACTGAGGATAACCGGCCAAATAGCTAGTGGAAGCATGGCCGATTCCTCCATCCATCGGCATGTTTGGGGATGAACCCGCATATTGCGAGTCGGCTGCCGATGGATACAACTGTGAGATGCCCTCCTGTACATGAGGTTTCCACCTGTACTCATCGTGTTGTTCATCGGCATATTAAAGGGAGTTGCCGATGCACGAAAGTTTGGATCCATAAGTTGCATGTCACGATTATTTAATTTCCAAGCTTCTCCAACAGGATACTTAGTCGGCCTTTGCTCGTTAGGGCTAGCCAACATGGTATGCCCATCAAAGGATCTAGTGACACCAACATAATGGCTAGTTGCATCTACGTAAGAAGATTTATGATACATGTTACCGAGTAGATTGCAGCCGCTTGATGACGCTCTCCTCATAGCAAGAACGGGCTGGAGACCGTTCAAAGCTTCGTTCCCCAGCGGAGTCGCTAAAAAGTGTGTTCGCACACGAACACGTCATGTGTACCCTCGACGCCGGGGGTGATGCACCGCAGCTCACGTCGAAGGAGACCCGTCCGGAAGCGCGGTACGCAAGCAATCCGGCGGGTGCTTTTGAGGACCCGAAACCCCACACGCCCGGGAGGGACCCCGTCAGGGCGCGCGGCGGCTATGAGCTGCCCTAGGTCGACCTGATCGCCCCTAGGGCCTCGAGGTTTGCCGCCCTGCAACAAGAAGAACAGACGAAGAACAAGGAAGAAGAAGAACAAGGGAGAGAGATAAAAGTAAAGATAAAAAGTGGTATATTGATTGTTCGATTGTGTGTTGTTTCAATCGGCCGTCACCCCTAACATATATAAGAGGCGGCTGGACTTCCCGTATAAGTAAAGGATTCATCTAGGCTTTCCTTACAAGAAAATTACATCAATTCACGTCCTACAGTTCTAGTTTCAGTCCAACTCGGATTCAGCCCGAATCTGTCCCATACTTCTGTCCTGCTTCTTGCGTGGGCTGTAGAAATCGCATACTAACTCGGATGGAGTCGAGTTCAACATCAAATTAGTCCGCCTCGATGATCTGCATAATACAACGCGGGCCACTTCCCCTTTTAAGGCCGTTTTTATGACTTTTAGGGCCCATCTTTCACAGTGGGTCGGATTCAATTATGCAGTTTTCTGAACTGTCCGAGTCTTATAACAACTTTGCAGGCCGTATACTATCTCTGATAATGATGACTCCAAAAGAAAAGTTGACCGTTTCGACGATACGCACAACTTCCGTGTAGAACACTTCTCCATCCGAGGTCATCTGAATAATCTTTCGAGCCCATCTTCAGCTTCTGGTCGGATTGGCCTTGACAGTTTCCACCCCGGCAAGCTCTTTGCCCGGCAAGCTTTCCACCCAGGCAAGCTTTTCACAAGCTTTTTGCCCGGCAAGCTTTTCACAAGCTTTTTACCCGGCAAGCTTTTCACCCGGCAAGCTTTTCACCTGGCAAGCTCTTTGTCCGGCAAACTTTCTGGCTGCACCTCACGGGTCTTTTTTGTGGCAGTAAACGACCTCGGATGAAAATGTGCCCAAAAGCAAAGTTGACCGTTTTGACGTTACAAACAACTTTCATGTTGAATGTTTTTCGATTCAAGGCCATCTTGAATGGCTAATTGTTCACGCATTGCATCAGACACTCGCCAAGACGTGTCTGGTCTCCCGCGTCTTTATTTCGCCTCTTGACAGGGCTGCATTCAGATAGCTCTAACTTTTGCATACGAACTCGGATTGAGACGATTTTTATATGAAAATCGACCGATTCGACGAGACGAAGACAATTCATGTAGAAAGTTTTCTCATATGAAATCATCTTGAGGGCGTAATCTGCCGAATAGTGTTCTGGATACAAAATCAGTACTTCAAACACAACTTCGGCCTTAGAGATGAGATCGGATGGCTACGGCCCAAATATCAAAGTTTCTCTTTTTGACGATACGGAACTTTCTCATTTTGAACACTTTTCTATTTGAAGCCTTCTTAATTATGTTTTTGACCATGTCAAAATTGGGTGTCAACACCAGCTATATGAGTTCGTTGTTGCAGCTCCCGAGTAATGATGGCCGTGACCCGATTAAAGGAAAAGGAGCTGCTAATGGGGACTATGTTCAGTCAACACACAAACAGAAGGACGGTGCCCATATTCCGTGGCCGACGCCGGCGGAGGGATGCCTTGCTATTACAGTGGATGGCGCCTTCAGTGCCAAGGAGAAGGATGCAGGTGTAGGCGTGGTTATTAGAGATTCAGCGCGATGTGATGATTCCCTTGAAGCTGAACTACTTGCTGCTACGGAAGGAGTGCAGATGGCACGCACATATGCTGCAGGGCCTTTCGTCTTGCAAACTGATTGCTCAAACCTGATAAAACTGGTGAAGGCTTAGAGACAGGATAAATCAAGAGTTGGCCAGCTAGTGTCAGAGTTGAAGGCCTTATTTGTTGAAGAGCAGGAGCTTTCCGTCATGAAATTAGTTAGATCTCAAAATAGTGTTGCAGATTTTCTAGTCAAATTGTCGCGCTTAGAGCATCCTACCGATCTGTGGTTACAGGATGCACCTGAGAGTCTCCAAAGTCTTTTGGCTATGGATTGTAAAACTATTCAATAAATTAAGCTCCAATTTTCCCGGAAAAAAATAGATTAAATTCCAGCAGATACTGCCTTCGGCGATGAACATCTCCGCTGCCTTCCGGTGGGAACGCGCGTCCGCGTGTCCACCGGTGCGACGTCCGCGACATGCGTCCGCTCGTCGAAGGCCCGGTGGCGCGCTGCTCTCCAGTCCCCTGGGCCAGCGGCGTCAGGCTCCTTGCTGCTCCAGCTGCGTGGGCTCGCCGACGACGCATGAATGGAGTGGTGAAGGTGAGGTCCGGTACATGTTCGACCAAATGGCTCAAAGCCTGTTTTCCCCTTTCCCCTACTTTTCCAGTTTTATTACAGCATTCAGAAAAATCATGACCCCGGTCACCAATCTTCGCGCAGACTACTGCCAAACCTGCCTGCCATTAACACCAACACCACCTCTGGAAACCTGTGTTTTAATCATTTTATAACGTTTGCACTCATTTTGATTCATGGCTGGGCATTACCTTTGATTGCTCAATGCAAGGCACCTTTTTGTGTACTTTATCATCTATATGCACGCAGGTTTATCGACTTATGAATGTTGCTGCTGAACTTCTGATATGCCAACGATGTTAGTAGTTTATATGCCAACTTTATGAATTATTATTAGTCCCCATTGGACATTGGTGAAAGTCAGCTGCTGTGTTTTCTTAGTGAGTATGCCGCAGACTGCAGGGCCTGCTGCTTGTTTCATTCTTGTTCTCAGAGTCACAGCTCTGCATTCCCGTTGCATTCAGGTGCCAGAACAAAGACTGCAAACTGGTCAATTCAGGTCTGCCCTTATGCTCTAGTATTTCTGAATTCAGGTCTGCTCAACAGATGCTAACTGTCTCACTATTATAGATTTTTAAATGCCTTTATGCTCTAGTATTTCTGAATATTCCTAAGTTCTCCTTAAATTTCAGGCTTACTGTTGCGTATTTGAATACATTTAATTTACCTTAAACAATGTGTACTCATGATGCCCTTCATGTTTGTAGAAACTGATCTCACGGTACGTGAATGTTCTTGCTAACGATATTTCTAAGTTTCTAACTGAATGCTCTAGATATTTTTCAAGCAGCTTAGTATTGGTGTAAATAATTTATTTTCTGCACAATAAGTTATCTGCTTGTTCCAACTCAGATTAGGAACGCATATAACGGCATGGTAGTAGCCTAACTGGATGCCTTTGATTGCTGCATTGTGTTATTTGCTATCTTCTATTCTACGTAGAACAATTTGCCTTGTGCAACTTAAGAACATGATGTGTCCAACGTGAACCTCTCATCAGGTCCTAGTTGAGTTAGTGAACTTAACAGAGAAATATTTAAGCAATTGATATCTGGCATTACTAAAAGAATATCAAAAACATTTTTTTTACTTTTAAGATTTTACAAGTCTTGCACTCATCTCATTCTCCTGTATTTTTTCAGGGAAAAACTTTCATGGTGCACTTTATTTCATCATAAACAGAGATACATCATTCTTAACATATAGAATAATAAAACTAAGGGGATCAGAGTCCCAAGAAACACTAAAGTTTGTTTCAGAAGCATGTCTAACTAAATTGCGCGCCACATAGTTAGCCTCCCGACTGCAATGCTGCAAAGTTATATCACCAATCCTGAAAGCCCTCTGAAAACAATATGCGAGGATTGCTGCATACGGACTCCATACCTCTATAAATCCATCGAAAGCTTATACCAATTCCAACGAATTCAGCTATGAATTCAAGACCTCCAACGCCGGAGCCCTAGAAAGCAGAAACCTTGCAAAGCATATTTTTAAGTGGCAGTCCTTGGTAGTTTACGAAGTCTGTTCTTCTGTAATCCAGGCATGCGATGCACGTCCACTACAAACCCTCAGGCATCCGGCCACTGACTAACGCCTATAATTGACGACGACGCCGTTGACGGACGGCGCCGCCGTGCTTTCTCCGACTGAACCTGAGGTAAAAGCGACAATACTTCCAGGCCCTCATCGGTGACCAAGCAGCCCTCTGGAGTCTGACACGCCGTTGACGACGATGCCGCCGCGGTCCTGTCTGCTGTGGCTTAGTATTTGATTCGTCATGCGAGGGAGTCCCTTCCTTTGGAGGCTCTGTGTGAGCAGGAGGAGAATTGGAGCCAGGCACCTTAGGTGCTGCTGCTTGTATTGATCACGTATATATAGGTTACAGGCGCATGAGAGTGCGCAGTGTACAAGAGCGATCGTGCGCCGGAGGTGGGGATCGTGCGCTAGAGCACGTCCAGTACATGCTACGTGGGTAGACTAGGCAGTTGCTTCTGACATCCTGCCGCAGCTGAAGCGTCCGGAGGGCGGATGCACAAGCTGGATCGAAACTCCTGGAATGCTGGCGTCGGCAGCCCTTTCGTCATGACATCCGCAAACTGCTGCGTCGTGGGGACATGGAGGACACGCAGCTCGCCCAGGGCAACCTTCTCGCGCACAAAGTGGATGTCGAGCTCGATATGCTTTGTGCGTCGATGGTGCACCGGGTTAGCCGCCATGTAGACCGAGGAAATGTTGTCGCAGTAGACCACGGTTGCTTTGGACAGTGGGGCTTGCAGTTCATCGAGGAGCTGGCGAAGCCAGCAGCATTCGGCGATGGCGTTGGCGACGGCGCGGTACTCGGCCTCCGCGCTGGACCGTGAGACAGTGGGATGTCGTTTCGACGACCAAGAGATGAGGGAGTCGCCGAGGAAGACAGCATAGCCCAACGTCGAGCGCCGCGTGTCCGGGCACCCAGCCCAGTCTGCGTCGGAGTAGGCGACTAGGTCGAGGGAGGACGAGCGGCCAATGTGTAGCCCATGCGTGGAGGAGCCGCGGACGTAGCGCAGGATGCGCTTGACAAGTGCCAGGTGCTGCGCGCGAGGGTCATGCATGGAGAGGCATGCCTGCTGCACCGCATACGCCAGGTCTGGCCTGGTCATGGTCAGGTACTGCAGCGCACCCACGATGCTGCGGTATTCCGAGGGGTCGTCCACCAGCGCCCTGGCATCGCCGGAGAGTTTGTTGTGCGTGTCCACAGGCATGCTCACCGGCTTGCACTCAGTCATGTTGGCGCGGTCCAGGAGCTCGTCGGCGTACTTGCTCTGGGAGAGGAAGAAGCCCGTGCGATCGCGTGTGACCTGGATGCCGAGGAAGTACTGCAGAGGGCCGAGATCCTTCATCGAGAACTCGGCGAAGAGCTGGCGCTGAAGGTGTTGCAGAAGCTTGGACGTCCAGGCCGTGAGGACGATGTCGTCCACATACAGTAGTAGGTATGCCACCTAGTCACCGAGACGCAGCACGAACAAGGAGGGATCCGCCTGGGCCGCCACGAACCCGATCGACCTGAGGAAGGAGGCGAAGCGGTCGAACCAGGTGCGAGGCGCCTGCTGCAGTCCGTACAGGGACCGGTCGAGCAGGCAGACATGATTGGGCCGGCTCGCGTCGACGAAGCCAGCAGGTTGCTGGCAGTAGACCCGCTCGGTGAGGTAGCCCTGAAGAAACGCGTTGTTCACGTCCATTTGATGGACGTGCCAGTCCCGGGCGGCGGCGAGGGCGAGCACGACGCGTATGGTGGCGGACTTGACCACCGGCGAGAATGTCTCATCGAAGTCGACGCCGGGGCGCTGTGAGAAGCCGCGAACCACCCAGCGCGCCTTGTACCTCTCTAGTGAGCCGTCAGCATTGAACTTGTGGCGGAAGAGCCACTTGCCGGTGACGATGTTGGCGCTAGGCGGCCGTGGCACGAGGGGCCACGTCTGGTTCGCCATCAAGGCCCTGTACTCCTCCTGCATAGCAGTTAGCCAGTGGGGATCTCGCAGTGCAGCGTGCACACTCTTAGGTAGGGGAGAGATGTCTGTGGTGGTGGTGGTAGCTAGGTTGGCATCGGCGTATTTAGGGTTGGGATGGAACTTGCCTAGCTTGCCACGAGTGACCATGGTGTGCGTGGGAATGAGGCTACGGGAGGAGCGGCTGACCGGAGCTGCAGGTGGGTTGGCGGGGGCCGAACGCGTGGGTGAGGGTGGAGAGGAGTTGGGTTCAGCTGCCATGGCAGCAGAAGTGGGGTTGGGCGTTTTGGCTGCCATGGCAGCAAATTTGGGTGTGGTTGGTTTGGCTGCCATGGCAGTAGAATTTGGTGCGGGCGATTTGGCTGCCATGGCAGCCGAATCGAGGGCCGTTTGCGCTCCCATGGCAGCGGAATTAGGGGGCGCAGTTTCCTGGTTGGGCGCGGCAGCAGGAGGGTGCGGCCGCTTGGAGCGAGGCTGGCGCGGGACATGGAGCGGAAAGGGTGGTGGTTGGTCGTCGTAGGTGGCCGAAGATGGGGGCGCGCGGGGCACGCCGTCGTCGGAGAAAGGAAAGTTGTGTTCGTCAAACACAACATGCCGCGAAATGATGACACGACCAGTACTGCGGTTCAGGCAGCGGTATCCTTTGTGCTCCGGTGAGTACCCGAGGAAAACACAGGGGTGAGAGCGCGGCGCAAGCTTGTGGGCGCTAGTGGCGGCAAGGTTGGGGTAACAGAGGTAGCCGAACACGCGGATGGCTGAGTATGTGGGATGAACGCCGTAGAGGAGATAGAAAGGTGTGTTGTTATGGCGAGCGCGGCATGGGCGTCGATTGAGGAGAAAAGTGGCGGTGTTGAGGGCCTCAACCTAGAGCGTGTACGGCATGGAAGCATGGACGAGGAGAGAGCGGGTGATGTTGTTAAGTGTGCGTAGGATACGCTCCGCTCGCCCATTCTGTGGCGAGGTGTAGGGACACGACATGCGGAGTTGAATGCCTTCAGAGGAGAAGAACTCGCGAGAGGCATTGTTGTCAAACTCTCGGCCATTATCGGTTTGTATGGTTAGGATGTTTAGGTGGAAGTGGCACCGCACAAACGCATGGAAGTGTTTGATGGTGGGTAGCACGGCGGATTTGTGTCGTAGAGGGAAGGTCCAGGCGAAGTGACTGTAATCATCGAGAAGTACAAGATAATACTGATAGCCTGACATGCTGATTACAGGGGAAGTCCACACATCACAATGAACAAGTTGAAAAGGAAAGTACGACACATGATCCGAATCGCTAAACGGTAGACGAACGTGTTTCCCTAACTGACAAGCTTGACACGAGGGCGACGGTGCGCCATGAGTTGTAATGGACGAGGAGCGAAGCAGGTGGGCGAGGGAGTCGTGCCCCGGATGACCAAGCCGCTGGTGCCAGACGTCCGTGGCGACTGCGGTGAGCGCATGGTGCTGGGTGGGCTTGGCTACGGGATAGAGCTCGTCGCCGGAGTCGTTACATCGGAGGATCACCCGCCTCGTCCTTCGATCCTTAACAGAGCAACCAAAATCGTCAAATTCGACGTTAACAGGGTTTTCACGAGCAAGTTTCTTGACAGAGATAAGGTTTTTGATTAAGTGAGGGGAAACAAGAACGTCGTTGAGTGTAAGGGGAGCTGTGGTGGTGGGAATGGTGGCTTGGCCGGTGTGTGTAACTGCAAGCGAGGTCCCATCGCCAACTAAAATGCCGGAAGAGGTGTAGGGGCGAGATGAGGAGAGCATACCAGAGGTGGAGGCCATGTGCGTGGACGCGCCCGAGTCCAAGTACCACTCGGCGGACGGCGGCGGCTGCTGCTGCTGCTGCACATGCAGGTTGTTGAGGGCGTGCACTAGGGCAGACTGATCCCACGCTGGGGTGGACGAGCTCGCGCCGGGCCCGGACGGGGCGCCGTACGGCGGGTGGACGGGGACGGTGCCAGGGTGCCACTGCAGAGGAGGGGCGCCGGCAGCGATGGGATAGGGCGCGCCGTAGTGCGTTGCAGTGCCAGCAAATGGAGCGGGCGCGCCCGGTCGCGGCCCGAGGACGCCAGCGCCCGGAGCATGTGGGCGCCACAGCATCGGCCAGGCGTGCACCATGCCGGTCCAGGGCGTGGTGCTGACGGGTGGAGTCGGCGCGGGCGCGCGGGATGAAGATGCCCCGCCGTGCTGCGAGCCGCCGGAGTTGTCTACCGCCTTGCCCTTGCCGCGGTTGCGGCCGCCGCCCCCGCCGGAGCCAGAGCCCCCGCGGTTGCCGGTGTTGCCACCGCTGTTGGGACTCGGTGGGGGAGGAGCGCGGGCGGCTTGGAGCGCCGTCTCGTGGGTGATGTCGGTGGTCTGGCGACTCTCCTGAAGGAGCAGGAAGGCGCGGCAGCGGAGGAAGGAGGGGAACGGCGTCTGCATCGTGAGTAGCGGAGGCGCGGATGGAGCCCGCGGAACATGTTGAGGACCTGCTCGCGGTCCGTCACAGTTTCGCCCAGATCAGCAAGGCGATCCGCACACTCCTTGAGACGGCCGAAGTAGTCGATAACAGACGACCCGCCTTGCTCGATGCGGCGGAACTCCGTGGCGAGGAAGACCGCCTGGTGCTCGGCGTTCTCCATGAACAGCGAGGTGATCGTAGCCCACACCTCGGCGGCAGAAGCACCGCGCTGGTGGACGAGGCGGAAGATCTCCGGGCTCACACGCGTGTACAGCCAGGAGAGAATGTGCGCGTAGTCTTGGGCCCAAGCGGCGTCGCCGGGTCGGGCCTCGCCGATGATGTAGTCGACCACGGCGCTCTTCGGGAACATGACCTCGAACAGGGTTCGCCACTGGGAGAAGTTGGGAGGGATTGAGGGTGAGAGTGATGGGGACGTGCTGGTTGATGTAGATGCCGGCGAGAGGGGAGATGTTGGGTGCCGCCGTGGAGGAGGAGGCGGTGGGATCGGGCAGGAAGAGCGGCCCGCCGCGCGCTATCGCAGACGGCGTCAGCAGCGACGGCTGTGGGCGCACCGGCGTCGCAGGGGTGGTGGGAACGCCGGGGCCAGCAGGGCTGGGACGAGGAGGGGGTGGAGGTGGCGGTGGCGGTGGCGGTGGAGGAACCGCCATGGCTTGGTGCGGGCAGAGAGCTCGGCAGCGGAAGAGGGGTTACACACGAGGACTGGAACTTGCGTCTGATACCATGTGAGCAGGAAGAGAATTGGAGCCAGGCACCTTAGGTGCTGCTGCTTGTATTGATCACGTATACTGAGTATCTAGACAAATTTAAGATAAGAATTTTGGAACGAAGGGAGTATATAGGTTACAGGCGCATGAGAGTGCGCAGTGTACAAGGGCGATCGTGCGCCGGAGGTGGGGATTGCGCTAGAGCACGTCCAGTACATGCTACGTGGGTAGACTAGGCAGTTGCTTCTGACACTCTGGACCCCGGGGTAACAGCGACAGCACTTCCAGGTCCTTGGTGCTGCGAAGCAAGGCGGCGACGGACGGGGCCGCGTCGTCGGTGACCAGGCAGCCCTCGAGGATCAGCTGCCTGAGGTGGGGCAGGTCACACAGGACGCCTGTGAGCAAGCTGCTGTAGTAGGCCACTGAAAGGCGCAAGCAGAGGTCAAGGCGCGCCAGCTTTCCGCACCGGCCGATGAAGGCCATGACCGGAGCAACTTCCGGTGATTCTTCGCGACAGATGCCTTGGCAGATTTCAATCCTCACCGCCGCGATGGCCGTGTAGTCTGCGACGACGATGAACGACGACCCGCGAGGAGGAAGGCCGCCTTTGTAGTGCAGCGACCGGAGGCAGGTGGTGCGCAGCTCGACGGCGGTTGCGTTGTGGCAGCAGATCATGGCGAAGCTACGCAGGCAGGGGCTGGTCACCGCGAGCTCCTTGACGCTCGGGCACTCCTCCAGCGTCAGGCTGGCGAGGCGCGGGCAGCTCGAGAGCAGCTGCTGCAGCAGCCCGTCTCGGGCCGTGACCCTGTCGAGGTGGAGCGTCTCCAGCGACGCCATGTCCACGCTGCCCGGCAGGTCGAGCGCCCAGCACGACAAACGCAGGCGGCGGAGCGTGCGGCAGCTGAAGGTTTGGCACGGCGTCACGGTGTACATCCAGAAATCGTCTCGGTCCGGTGATCGGCGGAACGGACAGAGCGGGCCCGGGGCGGACTCATCGTACCTGAGATCGATGTCGAGGTCCTCGACGACGGAGGTGACGGCGGTGGCGATCCACTGGTCGAGCAGGTCGTCCGGGGCGTGTAGGACGCCGCTGAGACGGAGGACGCGGACCGGCGTCTCCGCTCCCTTGCCGAGGATCGCGCACGCCACCTGGTGGTCGAAGCAGACCTTGAGGTCGTTCATGCGGTCGGCCCGCTCGCCCGTCTTGGTGTCGACGAGGTCGACGACGGGGACGCCTTCGTGGACCTAGCGCCACCGGCTCGAGAGGGCGCTGGTGCGCACGGCCTCGTCGGTCACGAGGTGGGGAGAGAGGACGCGCTCCAGCGCCTTGTCGGGCAGAGCGCTCAGCCGGTCTCCTCCCGATGCCATCTCCCACGCCGAGATCAGATCATCGGATGCCATCTCGATGCCTGCCTATTTATATGCCTCTCGTCGATATGTTATGTTAACCGAATGAGACCGAATTGTAACAATTGTATACGTACGATTCGTAAGTCGGTTCCAACTGAACCCGCAAATTACGCGCTCGTTTAGTCGGTAGCCTTCTTATCTGTATATATATAGTCGCAGATCGACGGCTGAATTGCCAGATCGGATCCAAACCAAAACAACCGGGCGATCGAGACATGGCATCGCCTTCGCCGTCGCCGGCGCGGCGCGCGCCGAGGGATCGTCTGAGCGACCTCCCGGACTTCCTGATCGGCAACATCCTCTCCTACCTCCCCACCAAGGAGGCTGGCTGCGCGGCGGCGCTGTCCCGCCGGTGGCGCAACATCTTCTGCAACGTCCACGCCATCTCGTTCGAGGAGCGCGAGGGCGAGAGGGCCAAGGACTGGGACACCTTCTACTACGAGGCCGAGGAGAGGAAGAGCTGCAGCGGCGTGATCCTCGACGACGTCTGCTCCGCGCTGCTGTGCCGCCGCCGCACCGCCGGCGCCCACGTGCCGCTGCGCAGCTTCCGCTTCGCCTTCGACGACTGCCACGGCTGGAACTCCGTGCACGTCGACCAGTGGCTCTCCTACGTGCTGCGCACCAACCGCCTCCACGAGCTCCACCTCGACCTCTGCTTCTGGCTCGGCCCGATCTGCCGACGCCGCAAGCGTGATCACTACGGAGGCGAGGAAGAAGAAGAGGTGGGCAGCGGCACCGACGACTCGGACGGCGAGGACGAAAGGAGGAAGTGGAGAACGTGGTCGTATGTCCTCCCGCCAGGGCTCTTCTCGTGCACGGCCATACGGACGCTGCGCATCAGCAGCTGCCGGATGAAGCTGCCGAGGACCGTCGAGCTGCCGTTCCTCGAGACGCTGAGCATCACGGCCCCGCGGCGCGACGGCGGGAGAAGCGTCCAGCGGCTGATCTCGAGCTGCCCCCGCCTCGTCGACCTGACGCTGCAGTCCATCGGCCGCCTCAGCACCGTCTCCGTCCTCGACAAGCGCCTCCGCCGGTTCGCCCTTCGCTGCTGCCACAACCTCAGGTCCGTTCACATCGACGCGTCGGAGCTGAGGTCCCTGGACTACTGCGGCGTGGCGCCCGCAGAGTCGCTCCTCTCCCTGCACGGCGCAGCAGGGATCCCATCCTGCACCGTCAACTTCTGCCAAGCACCGTCCTCCTCCGAGGAGCGCGACAGGTTCACAAGGTTCATGGAGAAGATCTCTGCCGCGAGGCACCTGCACCTGCACCATCAACACGTGCCCTACAGCTGCTTCGAGGGCTTCCCCGCCTTCTCCAGCCTGACGCGGCTGGCGCTGCAAGGTGCTCTCCAGAGCCCCGACGTGATGCGCCGGATCCTGGAGCAGGCACCCAACCTGGAGATCCTCACGCTGCTCATGGAGTTCTCCGCGGTTCCCGAAGGGCTCGCGGCCCCCGACGAGTCGAGCTTCGCGGTGCCGTGCTTGCGGAGCCGGGTGAAGGAGATCAACATGGTTCACTACCAGGGTGATGCGCTGCAGAGGATGATGGCCAGGCTCTTGTTCCGGAACGCGCTTGTTCTTGGGAGGATGTGCGTCGTGCTCGTCAAGGGGCCGTTCGCGCTGCAGTATGGGCTCAAGAAGGAGATCGAAGGCTGGATGGTGGCCGGCCACGTCGAGAAGATTTTCCTTTGATCAATCAGTTTAGTTTAGTTTAGCTTCCATGGAATAATTGTGCTAAGTCACATGCCCACGTTATGTGTTGCCGAGAAATTGCTTGTGTTTAATAAAAACAGGTTCGGTTGTGATGTGAGTTTTACCCATTGTAGTATACTAGCAAACATGCTCGTGCGTTGCAACGGTAGACAAAAAAAATTACATGTTGCCAATAAGTATGACTCAATACTCCGACATATGAGCGTTCTCTATTTTAACACGGTGACTCATCATGTTGCCACTTATCTTTTTCCGACCCTCGCTGATGATGGACGCGATGTCCACGTGATCGGAATGTATTTTCGATATGGTAAATCCCAAGGCAATGAGCTTGCCACCGCACGACACACTTGTCATTGTGTAGCGCACAGAAATGTTTAAAACTTTAAAAATAAATCTCATCGACCACGACCTGATCCCAACGCCTAGACATATAAAAGACTTTCCAAAAACTAATCAAATCCTAGACATAAAAGACTTTTGAATGGGCGAACATTTTTTGAATCGACAATTTTTTTTTAAAATTCACCAACAATTGCTTTGTTTAGACGGACATTTTCTGAAATACATGAATAGTTTTCGAATTCATGAACATTTTTCGACTCAGCAAACATTTTTTGAATCGATGAACTTTTTAAATTGGGGGAAAAATTAAAATTCGCAAAAAGTTGAATTTTTTGTAGTATTTTCTAAAATTTCATGGACATTTTCTTAGATTCGCGAATATGTTTTGAACGCACGATCATTTTTTCAAAATCATGAACATGATTTTATTTCCCGACATTTTTTCCAAATTGTGATTTTTTTATAATTTTTGAACAGTTTTGTAAAATCACCAACATTTTTTGAAACTACTAAAATTTTATGTTTTTTCAAGCATTTTTTAAATTCACAAACATTTTATGATTTCTTGAACATTTTTTCAAATCTCGCAACTTTTTTGAAATTTTTAAATCTCAAATTAATTTAAAGAAGAAATAAACAAAAACAGAAATGAGAAAAGAAAAGACAAGACAAAAAACGAAATGAAAAATGGCGCCATGCCCCGCAGGCCAACCCATGAACGCATACGGGGGAGGAGGTGCGTGAGAACAAAATAGATATGCGTCGTGGGCTGCAAGTCGTTCTTATCCTCTCCCCCTGCACAGTTGAGCGAGGCGAAAAGGGAGAGTTGCGAAGATCCCCTCTTTTTCGCCGGCGAGGGCGTCGATCCTTGCCTCCTCCGGCTGCTCCGGCGGCGGGAGGAGGTGGGGATCGCGTTCCTCTTGTTTCGGCGTGTAGATAGGGTAGTGGTAGGCCCCGGCGGCGACGTGCTGGTGGAGTTCTCGTCGTCGTTTGGGCGGAATAAATCCGCCGGTCCTTCCCCTTGCTGGTGCTGTGGCGGCCGGCTTGTGGACGGCTTTGTGCGCCTGCTATTCGGCGGGGGTTCGAGTCTCGCATCCGTTGGTGGCAGCGGCGGATGCGGGGGTTCGAGCCTCGCATCCGTTGGTGGCAGCGGCGGATGGCAAGTCCATTTTGCTCCTCGTCGATCCTGGGATCCGACGAGTTCCCTTCTCTGGCCGGTCGGCAAGGCGACGTTGGCGGCTGTGTTTCATGAGATATGTTGTCCCCTTCCTCTTCGTCGTGGTGCCGGTGTGTTCCCCATCGCCGGTGCGGATGATGGGTTATGCAGTGTGGTTTGTTTGGTTTGTTTCGTGTCAGTTGCTTGGTGGAGCTGCAGGCTTGAGCCCCTCTCTAAAGACGCTGGTCTTCTTCTTCCTCTCCGGTTTCTTTGAGATAGCGTGGTTCTCTCAGAGTGTGCTACTGCTATGGATGGCTCTTGTTGTCGCTGCCGATATGCGTTCATCGATATGAGATCCCGCCTGGCATCGGGTGGTTCATGCGGCATTAAAACCTTGAAGGCGGGGATCTTGGTACCCCCGGGGCAGCAAGTGGGCTTGGCGTCGTCTTCAGCTTCGGTGTGCTCTTGGGTCGAAGACGGTGTTTTGTGCGATGTCCGGCGATGTTCTGGGAGTTGCCCGGTTGTGTTCTCTGGTATATTTTCTTTCTTTTTTGAGGGTGTCTATGTAATCTACTGTGATGAATAAAGCAGTTATTTTCTCTAAAAAAAAGGAGTGGGAAAACGGTGGAACCTGAGGTTCAAAATCTGGTCTTCGGGGTGGGAGAGATAGGCTATAGCCACTATGCCGCCTCTGTGTATGTGATATATATTGGGTATCATCTCTATAAAACAACTTAGCACGACAGCGACTTTGGAAAGAAAAACCGAATCGTTTTCTTCACTTATGAGTGGGATAGCGGGTAATTTATAGCAACTTCGTGGACATTTTTTTGGACAAACGGACATAAGCACTCCCCCCTATTATTAGGTGTAGATTACAAAGAAAGCAGTAGCGTCGGCCTGACGGGGGCGTGGCGTGAGGACCAATCGACGACCGAACACACGCGTGTGCTTAGCAAATCCACTAATGGCCGACGTGTCACCTTTGTCGACGAAAAAAAATATACGCACGTCTTGACCGATGATGTCGCTTGGAAAATCGAAACTCAAAGCACATCTCCTTCTCTTCCTCTTCTGACATATGTCTCTCCTTTCTCTTTCTCCTCCGACGAGCAACACTAGCATGAGCGTTAGCAGCAGCCAGAGCACGTCAAACTACCGGTACCATTCCCAGCAACTTCTCCTTCCTCGTCGCCACTCTCCACCCTGGCTTCTCGTCTCGTGTCCGGCCTCCCCCTAGCGCGGAGGGGGGAATGCAAGAGCGGGCTCTGGTGGGCACGCGCCGAAGCTGCCGCATGATGATGGCCCAGCGCGCGCCCGCGGTCCATCTTTCTGAAGGAAATATGCCCTAGAGGTAATCATAAAGTTGTTATTTTATATTTCCTTATATCATGATAAATATTTATTATTCATGCTAGAATTGTATTAACCGGAAACTTGATACATGTGTGGATATATAGACAAAACACTGTGTCCCTAGTAAGCCTCTGCTAGACTAGCTCGTTAATCAAAGATGGTTAAGTTTCCTAGCCATAGACATGTGTTGTTATTTGATGAACGGGATCACATCATTAGGATAATGATGTGATGGACAAGACCCATCCGTTAGCTTAGCATAATGATCGTTCAGATTTATTGCTACTGCTTTCTTCATGTCAAATACATATTCCTTCGACTATGAGATTATGCAACTCCCGGATACCGGAGGAATGCCTTGTGTGCTATCAAACATCACAACGTAACTGGGTGATTATAAAGATGCTCTACAGGTATCTCCGAAGGTGTCTGTTGGGTTGGCATAGATCGAGATTAGGATTTGTCACTCCGAGTATCGGAGAGGTATCTCTGGGCCCTCTCGGTAATGCACATCATAAGAAGCCTTGCAAGCAAAGTGACTTAGTCACAGGATAATGTATTACGAAACGAGTAAAGAGACTTGCCGATAATAAGATTGAACTAGGTATAAAGATACCGACGATCGAATCTCGGGCAAGTAACATACCGATGGACAAAGGGAATAATGTATGTTGTCATAACGATTCGACCGATAAAGATCTTCGTAGAATATGTGGGAGCCAATATGAGCATCCAGGTTCTGCTATTGGTTATTGACCGGAGAAGTGTCTCGGTCATGTCTACATAGTTCTCGAACCCGTAGGGTCCGCACACTTAATGTTCGATGACGATTTAGTATTATATGAGTTATGTGATGGTGACCGACTGTTGTTCGGAGTCCCGGATGAGATCACGGACATGAAGAGGAGTCTCGAAATGGTCGAGACGTAAAAATTGATATATAGGACGATGGTATTCGGACACCAGAAGTGTTCCGGAGGGTACCGGGTACATATCGGGTCACCGGAAGGGGTTCCGGGCACCCCCGGCATAAGATATGGGCCTAATGGGCCAAGAGGGGAAACGCAGCAGCCAGCAGGGGCTGCTGCGCCCCCCATATGGGCCGCACCAGAGGAGAAGGAAAGAGGGGAAGAGAGAAGGAAGGGGAGGGATTCGGCCTCCCCCTTCCTTCCCTCCTCCCTCCTCTTTCCTTCCCACTCCGGTAAATAAGGAAGGGGGGGCGCACCACTTGGGAAACCCCAAGTAGGATTCGGATCCTACTTGGGGCGCCCCATGGCTGCCTCTCCTCCCCTCTCACCTATATATATGTGGGGAGGGGGGCGCCTAGAACACACAACATCAACTGTTAACCGTGTGCGGCGCCCCCCTCCACAGATTACACCCTCGGTCATATTCTCGCGGTGCTTAGGCGAAGCCCTGCGCGGATCACTTCACCATCACCGTCACCACATCGTTGTGCTGACGGAACTCATCTACTTCCTCGACACTTTGCTGGATCAAGATTTCGAGGGACGTCATCGAGCTGAACGTGTGCAAAACTCGAAGGTGCCGTACGTTCGGTGCTTGATCGGTCGGAACGAGAAGAAGTTCGACTACATCACCCGTGTTGTCAAACGCTTCCGCTTTCGGTCTACAATGGTACGTAGACACACTCTCCCCCTCTCGTTGCTATGCAACTCCTAGATAGATCTTGCGTGAGCGTAGGATTTTTTTTGAAATTGCATGCTACGTTCCCCAACAGTGGCATCAGAGCCAGGTTTATGCGTAGATGATATGCACGAGTATAACACAAAGAGTTGTGGGCGGTGATAGTCATACTGCTTACCACCAACGTCTTATTTTGATTCGACGGTATTGTTGGATGAAGCGGCCCGGACCAACCTTACATGACCACGTTCAAGAGACCGATTCCACCGACAGACATGCAACTAGGTTTTCATAAAGATGGCTGGCGGGTGTCTGTTTCTCCTACTTTAGGTGAATCGAATTTGACCTTGGCCGGTCCTTGTTGAAGGTTAAAACAACAAACTTGATAAATCACCGTTGTGGTTTTGATGCGTAGGTAAGAACGGTTCTTGCTAGAAGCCCGTAGCAGCCACGTAAAACTTGCAACAACAAAGTAGAGGACGTCTAACTTGTTTTTGCAGGGCATGTTGTGATGTGATATGGTCAAGACATGATGTGATATATGTTGTTGTATGAGATGATCATGTTTTGTAAAAGTTATCGGCAACTGGCAAGAGCCTTATGGTTGTCGCTTTATTGTATGAAATGCAAACGCCATGTAATTGCTTTACTTTATCACTATGCGTTAGCGATAGTTGTAGAAGCAGTAGTTGGTGAGACGACCACGACGCAACGATGAAGATCAAGGTGTCGAGCCGGTGACGATGGAGATCATGACGATGCTTTGGAGATGGAGATCAAAAGCACGAGATGATGATGGCCATATCATGTCACATATTTTGATTGCATGTGATGTTTATCTTTTATGCATCTTATTTTGCTTAGTACGGCGGTAGCATTATAAGATGATCCCCTATCTAAATTTCAAGGTATAAGTGTTCTCCCTGAGTATGCACCGTTGCGACAGTTCGTCGTGTAGAGACACCACGTGATGATCGGGTGTGATAGACTCTACGTTCAAATACAACGGGTGCAAGACAGTTTTGCACATGTGGAATACTCGGGTTAAACTTGACGAGCCTGGCATGTACAGACATGGCCTCGGAACACTAGAGACCGAAAGGTCGAACGTGAATCATATAGTAGATATGATCAACATAGAGATGTTCACCATTGATGACTACCCCATCTCACGTGATGATCGGACATGGGTTAGTTGATTTGGATCACGTATCATTTAGATGACTTGAGGGATGTCTATCTAAGTGGGAGTTCTTAAGTAATTTGATTAACTGAACTTAATTTATCATGAACTTAGTCCTGATAGTATTTGCATATTTATGTTGTAGATCAATAGCTCGCGTTGTAGCTCCCCTATGTTTTTTGATATGTTCCTAGAGAAAACTAAGTTGAAAGATGATAGTAGCAATGATGCGGACTGGGTCCGTGATCTGAGGATTATCCTCATTGCTACACAGAAGAATTATGTCCTTGATGCACCACTAGGTGACACACCTATTGCAGGAGCGGATGCAGACGTTATGAACGTTTGGCAAGCTCGGTATGATGACTACTTGATAGTTTAGTGCGCCATACTTTACGGCTTAGAATCGAGGCTGCAAAGACGTTTTGAACGCCACGTAGCATATGAGATATTCCAAGAGCTGAAATTGGTATTTCAGACTCATGCCCGTGTCGAGAGGTATAAGACCTCTGACAAGTACTTTGCCTACAAGATGGAAGAGAATAGCTCAGCCAGTGAGCATGTGCTCAGAATGTCTGGGTACTACAATCGCTTGAATCAAGTGGGAGTTAATCTTCCAGATAAGATAGTGATTGACAGAGTTCTCTAGTCACTATCACCAAGCTACTAGAACTTCGTGATGAACTATAATATGCAAGGGATGACGAAAATGATTTCCGAGCTCTTCGCGATACTGAAATCAGCGAAGATAGAAATCAAGAAAGAGCATCAAGTGTTGATGGTTAACAGGACCACTAGTTTCAAGAAAAAGGACAAGGGAAAGAAAGGGAACTTCAAGAAGAATGGCAATCAAGTTGCCACTCCCGTGAAGAAGCCCAAAGCTGGACCTAAGCCTGAAACTAAGTGCTTCTATTGCAAAGGGAATGGTCACTGGAAGCGGAACTGCCCCAAATACTTGGCGGATAAGAAGGATGGCAAAGTGAACAAAGGTATATTTGATATACATGTTATTGATGTGTACTTTACTAGTGTTCATAGTAGCCCATGAGTATTTGATACCGGTTCAGTTGCTAAGATTAGAAACTCGAAACAAGAGTTACAAAATGAACAGAGACTAGTTAAGGGCGAAGTGACGATGTGTGTTGGAAGTAATTCCAAGGTTGATAAGATCACCATCGCATACTCCCTCTACCTTCGAGATTAGTGTTGAACCTAAATAAATGTTATTTGGTGTTTGCGTTGAGCATGAATATGATTGGATCATGTTTATTGCAATACGGTTATTCATTTAAGTCAGAGAATAATTGTTGTTCTGTTTACATGAATAAAACCTTCTATGGTCATAAACCCAATGTGAATGGTTTATTGAATCTCGGTCGTAATGATACACATATTCATAATATTGATGCCAAAAGATGCAAAGTTAATAATGATAGTGCAACATACTTGTGGCACTGCCGTTTAGGTCATATTGGTGTAAAGCGCATGAAGAAACTCCATGCAGATGGACTTTTGGAATCACTTGATACTTGCGAACCATGCCTCATGAGCAAGATGACTAAAACTCCGTTCTCCGGAACAATAGATCGAGCCAATGACTTATTGGAAATAATACATACCGATGTATGCGGTCCGGTGAGTGTTGAGGCTCACGGCGGGTATCGCTATTTTCTAATCTTCACAGGTGATTTGAGCAGATATGGGTATATCTACTTGATGAAACACAAGTCTGAAACATTTGAAAAGTTCAAAGAATTTCAGAGTGAAGTGGAGAATCATCGTAACAAGAAAATAAAGTTTCTACGATCTGATCGCGGAGGCGAATATTTGAGTTACGAGTTTGGCCTTCATTTAAAACAATGTGGAATAGTTTCACAACTCACGCCATCTAGAACACCACAGCGTAATGGTGTGTCCGAACGTCGTAACCGTACTTTATTAGATATGGTGCGATCTATGATGTCTCTTACCGATTTACCACTAGCATTTTGGGGTTATGCATTAGAGATAGTTGCATTCACATTAAATAGGGCACCGTCTAAATCCGTTGAGATGACACCGTATGAACTGTGGTTTGGCAAGAAACCTAAGTTGTCGTTTCTTAAAATTTGGGGTTGCGACACTTATGTCAAAAGGCTTCATCCTAATAAGCTCGAACCCAAATCGGAGAAATGCGTCTTCATAGGATACCCTAAGGAAACAATTGGGTACACCTTCTACCACTGATCCAAAGGGAAGATCTTTGTTGCCAAGAATGGAACCTTTCTAGAGAAGGAGTTTCTCTCGAAAGAAGTGAGTGGGAGGAAAGTAGAACTTGATGAGGTAATTGTACCTTCTCTCGAATTGGAAAGTAGTTCATCAGAGAAAATCGTTCCCGTGATGCCTACACCAACTAGAGAGAAAGCTAATGATGATGATCATGAAACTTCAGATCAAGTTACTACAGAACCTCGTAGGTCAACCAGAACACGATCCGCACCAGAGTGGTACGGGAATCCTGTACTGGAAGTCATGTTACTAGACCAAGGCAAACCTACGAACTATGAAGAAGCTATGATGAGCCCAAATACCGACAGATGGCTTGAGGCCATGAAATCTGAGATAGGATCCATGTATGAGAACAAAGTGTGGACTTTGGTGGACTTGCCCGATGATCGGCGAGCCATAGAGAATAAATGGATCTTCAAGAAGAAGACTGACGCCGATGGTAACATTACTATCTACAAAGCTCGACTTGTCGCAAAAGGTTTTTCGACAAGTTCAAGGAGTTGACTACGATAAGACTTTCTCACCCGTAGCGATGCTTAAGTCCGTCCGAATCATGTTAGCAATTGCCGCATTTTATGATTATGAAATCTGGCAAATGGACGTCAAAACTGCATTCCTTAATGGATTTCTTAAAGAAAAGTTGTATATGATGCAAACAAAAGGTTTTGTCAATCCTAAAGGTGCTAACAAAGTGTGCAAACTCCAGCGATCCATCTATGGACTGGTGCAAGCATCTTGGAGTTGGAATATATGCTTTGATAAGGTGATCAAAGCATATGGTTTTATACAGACTTATGGTGAAGCCTGTATTTACAAGAAAGTGAGTGGGAACTCTGTAGCATTTCTGATATTATATGTGGATGACATATTGCTGATTGGAAATGATATAGAATTTTTGGATAGCATAAAAGGATACTTGAATAATAATTTTTCAATGAAAGACCTCGGTGAAGCTGCTTACATATTGGGCATCAAGATCTATAGAGATAGATCAAGACGCTTGATAAGATTTTCAATGAGTACATATCTTGACAAGATTTTGAAGGAGTTCAAAATGGATCAGTCAAAGAAGGAGTTCTAGCCTGTATTGTAAGGTGTGAAGTTGAGTAAGACTCAAAGCCCGACCATGGCAGAAGATAGAGAGAGAATAAAAGTCATTCCCTATGCCTCAGCCATAGGTTCTATAAAGTATGCCATGCTGTGTACCAAATCTGTTGTGTACCTTGCCATGAGTTTGTCAAGGGGGTACAATAGTGATCCAGGAGTAGATCACTAGACAGCGGTCAAAATTATCCTTAGAGGAATAAGGAAATGTTTCTCGGTTATGGAGGTGATAAAGAGTTCGTCGTAAAGAGTTACGTCGATGCAAATTTTGACACTGATCTAGATGACTCTAAGTCTCAATCTAGATACGTATTGTACGTGGGAGCAATTAGCTAGAGTAGCTCCATGCAGAGCATTGTAGACATAGAAATTTGCAAAATACATACGGATCTGAATGTGGCAGACCCGTTGACTAAACTTCTCTCACAAGCAAAACATGATCACACCTTAGTACTCTTTTGGTGTTAATCACATAGCGATGTGAACTAAACTATTGACTCTAGTAAACCCTTTGGGTGTTGGTCATATGGCAATGTGAACTATGGGTGTTAATCACATAAAGATGTGAACTACTGGTGTTAAATCACATGGCGATGTGAACTAGATTATTGACTCTAGTGCAAGTGGGAGACTGAAAGAAATATGCCCTAGAGGCAATAATAAAGTTGTTATTTTATATTTCCTTATATCATAATAAATGTTTATTATTCATGCTAGAATTGTATTAACCGGAAACTTGATACATGTGTGGATACATAGACAAAACACTGTGTCCCTAGTAAGCCTCTACTAGACTAGCTCGTTAATCAAAGATGATTAAGTTTCCTAGCCATAGACATGTGTTGTTATTTGATGAACGGGATCACATCATTAGGATAATGGTGTGATGGACAAGACCCATCCGTTAGCTTAGCATAATGATCGTTCAGTTTTATTGCTACCGCTTTCTTCATGTCAAATACATATTCCTTCGACTATGAGATTATGCAACTCCCGGATACCGGAGGAATGCCTTGTGTGCTATCAAACGTCACAACGTAACTGAGTGATTATAAAGATGCTCTACAGGTATCTCCGAAGGTGTTTGTTGGGCTGGCATAGATCGAGATTATGATTTGTCACTCCGAGTATCGGAGAGGTATTTCTGGGCCCTCTCGGTAATGCACATCATAAGAAGCCTTGCAAGCAAAGTGACTTAGTCGCAGGATGATGTATTACGGAACGAGTAAAGAGACTTTCCGGTAACGAGATTGAACTAGGTATAAAGATACCGACGATCGAATCTCGGGCAAGTAACATACCAATGGACAAAGGGATTAACGTATGTTGTCATAACGGTTCGACCGATAAAGATCTTCGTAGAATATGTGGGAGCCAATATAAGCATCCAGGTTCCGCTATTGGTTATTGACCGGAGAAGTGTCTCGGTCATGTCTACATAGTTCTCGAACCCGTAGGGTCCGCACGCTTAACGTTCGATGACGATTTAGTATTATATGAGTTATGTGATTTGGTGACCGAATGTTGTTCGGAGTCCCGGATGAGATCACGGACATGCCGAGGATTCTCTAAATGGTTGAGAGGTAAAGATTGATATATAGGACGATGGTATTCGGACATCGGAAGTGTTCCGGAGGGTACCGGGTACATATCGGGTCACCGGAAGGGGTTCCGGGCACCCCCGGCATAAGATATGGGCCTAATGGGCCAAGAGGGGAAACGCAGCAGCCAGCAGGGGCTGCTGCGCCCCCCATATGGGCCACA
The DNA here is from genome assembly GCA_011799875.1 of Thinopyrum elongatum. NCBI lineage: Eukaryota > Viridiplantae > Streptophyta > Magnoliopsida > Poales > Poaceae > Thinopyrum > Thinopyrum elongatum. Next base: position 635,222,992 of record CM022298.1, read on the forward strand.
CCAGAGGAGAAGGAAAGAGGGGAAGAGAGAAGGAAGGGGAGGGATTCGGCCTCCCCCTTCCTTCCCTCCTCCCTCCTCTTTCCTTCCCACTCCGGTAAATAAGGAAGGGGGGGAGCACCACTTGGGAAACCCCAAGTAGGATTCGGATCCTACTTGGGGCGCCCCATGGCTGCCTCTCCTCCCCTCCCACCTATATATATGTGGGGAGGGGGGCGCCTAGAACACACAACATCAACTGTTAGCCGTGTGCGGCGCCCCCCTCCACAGATTACACCCTCGGTCATATTCTCGTGGTGCTTAGGTGAAGCCCTGCGCGGATCACTTCACCATCACCGTCACCATGCCGTTGTGCTGATGGAACTCATCTACTTCCTCGACACTTTGCTGGATCAAGAGTTCGAGGGACGTCATCAAGTTGAACGTGTGCAAAACTCGGAGGTGCCGTACGTTCGGTGCTTGATCGGTCGGAACGAGAAGAAGTTCGACTACATCAACCACGTTGTCAAACGCTTCCACTTTCGGTCTACATGGGTACGTAGACACACTCTCCCCCTCTCGTTGCTATGCATCTCCTAGATAGATCTTGCGTGAGCGTAGGAATTTTTTTAAAATTCCATGCTACGTTTCCCAACACTTTCATGGACCGCCGAGGCGGGTCGGCAAGGTGTGCGTCGTCCGGACATATCGGACGACGCGAAGAGACCCTAGAGGCCCTCGTGGCATGCGACCAAGGAACAGACGACGCGGGGGGCACTGTCGCGCCCCTCAGGAGGCGGGTGCTCTACCATCCTTTATAGGAGTAATGTTCTCCTTGAGACCTATGATTATAGTTTATGTCTATTAGAAAAACAGAGTACTGATTTTGCATATAAAATATAATTTCATGTACAACACTATTCTAACAGCCCAGAGTAATCCTATTATTATATTTTTCCTATTATTATTATTATTATTATTATTATTAGTGCATCATCATGATATCATCAACATTGCATCGGCAACACGTTGCCTTTGTACCAGATTATCCAGGTGTTTTGTTAAACCTTTAGCCCTATTATATTTTGCCGTTCATCCGGAAGGTGAATGGTAGCCCCTCATGTTCCTTGACCTTCTGTTCGGAGACCACCGGCCGCTTGCACTTGGCCGCGTGACACCATGTAAAATCATTTTATAAACGAAAAAAATGTTCTCAAAACGAGTCAGAAGTTTGCGTGGTCTTGTTATATTATCGAAGTTGCATTTCAAATTTTGTTTGATTCAGAGCCCGTTGGCTACCCGAACGTTTGAATATGAGGCAATATTAGCCGGTCTATATAATAAGTGATTTGCTAAATAAAACTTGCAATGGGGCCAACCACTTCCTTCTTTTCTGTGAGTCCAAGAGCCTCCTAAACCAGCCCAAACCCCTTCCTATCATCCCCTACCTATTTAAGCAACACTCACCTTCCTAATCTAGCCTAAACCCTAAAATGCTTCTCAATTTCCGCTCCTCCCCAACCCCAACTGTCACCTCACCGCCCACCCCCCTCCCTCTCAGATCTCAAGAGAGAGAGATCCCAACCGAAACCCTACCCCCACCAACCGAAAAATATGATGGTATCATTCCACCCCTCTAGGATTACCTTATTATTAATTGCCTTAACACTTCCTGTGTAAGCTTATATCTAAAAAATGTGCCAACATTTTTTCGAAAAACACCGCATGCATACCAACGGTCCCGGGGGCATCTCGACCCCTGATGCAGAATAGGGCTTTCTTAACCTCCTCTGCTGTATATGGTTGTGTCAAAGAATTATGCATAGTTTCTGATACATGCAGTTTGACTTTGTTCAACACATCTGGATTTGGTTCAACTACTTCGATAGTGAACAGACCTGCAAAATAATCCGAGATGAAAGGATTTAAAAAGGGCAAATCATCATGCCAAATGCCTTGATCATCCTCTAGGGCCTCTTTGATACGCAGTATTCTAAAATCACGAGAATGGAAAAAATATGATAGCAATGTCATGGCCATCTCAATCCTAAAAGATCTTTGATTGTTTGATTGCATTATAGAAAAAACAAAGGATTCTTTCAAAGAGGTTTGCGTGGATAATAAACATAGTACATAGAAATCCTTAGAAAAAAATTCTATAGGATAAAACATATGAATCAAACAACCAATATGACAAAAAAAATCAAAGAAGCCCTTAGTTTCTTTATCATATTTCTCTTCCTGCGTTCAACAAAGTTCTGAAAAAATTTGGTATTTTTGTCTCCAAATTGTATTAATTCTGTAGTATTGTTATAATTTTGATTGTAGGTTTAACTAGGAGGGGATCAATAAACCTTGGAGGAATTAAGTTTCGATTCGTAAGTTTGTACGGGCAAGTTTAGCAATTTTGCCAGCCGCCAGGGCTGTTCTGACAAATCATGCGGTGGTTTGGTGAGGCGTGCCACTAACCGTTGATACATAATTGAACGGCCTGGATTGGCCTAGTCCATTTCCACCAGACGCGCTCCCCATAAAACCCTCCTCACCCCAAACCCTCTCCACCGCCGCCTCCTCCCACCACTCCTCTCCCTCCTCGCTAGATCCAGTCCACCGACCTCCTCCATGGCGCTCTCCGTGGAGAAGACCGCGTCGGGCCGGGAGTACAAGGTCAAGGACCTCTCCCAGGCCGACTTCGGCCGCCTCGAGCTCGAGCTCGCCGAGGTCGAGATGCCCGGCCTCATGGCCTGCCGCGCCGAGTTCGGCCCGTCGCAGCCCTTCAAGGGCGCCCGGATCTCCGGCTCCCTCCACATGACCATCCAGACCGCCGTCCTCATCGAGACCCTCACCGCCCTCGGCGCCGAGGTCCGCTGGTGCTCCTGCAACATCTTCTCCACCCAGGACCACGCCGCTGCCGCCATCGCGCGCGACTCGGCCGCCGTCTTCGCCTGGAAGGGCGAGACCCTCGAGGAGTACTGGTGGTGCACCGAGCGCTGCCTCGATTGGGGCGCCGGCGGCGGCCCCGACCTCATCGTCGACGACGGCGGCGACGCCACCCTGCTCATCCACGAGGGCGTCAAGGCCGAGGAGGAGTTCGAGAAGTCCGGCAAGGTCCCCGACCCGGAGTCCACCGACAACCCCGAGTTCAAGATCGTGCTCACCATCATCCGCGACGGGCTCAAGACCGATGCCCGCAAGTACCGCAAGATGAAGGAGAGGCTCGTCGGTGTCTCCGAGGAGACCACCACCGGCGTCAAGAGGCTCTACCAGATGCAGGAGTCCGGCACCCTCCTCTTCCCCGCCATCAACGTCAACGACTCCGTCACCAAGAGCAAGGTATACTTCCTTCCTTTGTTCCCGTTTTCCATTTCAGATCTGATGCTATGTGTCAGCGAGCGTCTACTTGTTTGAGCGTAGTAGTATTGTTTTACATGTTTATGTTGTAGATCTGATTATTTTAGTATTTAGATCTCGCTGTTGCCTAGTTTAGATGAGGCTCAATGTTGACGCAGCGCTGGACTATTAGACCTAGATCTTATCTTTGTCTTTGTCTTCGGGTTTAGTGGCTGTTACGCTGGTTGTCAACTAATTGGCTAACTAATAATAACATTAGTCACATGTTTTCTGAATCTGACGGCGATGGAGGGTCTAATTATAGAATGACCTGCTTAACCAATTTTATTATGTCGCTGCACTCATTTTAGCATGAAACACTGCCATGTCATCCACTGAATTATGTGATTTATTCTGCGTAGTTTGTTTAATGTACTATTGTTTGTTTTAATCAAAAGGTAGAATGAAATGACATGTTAACATTGCTACAATTACTAATCTATGTGTTGTCTTTGGGTTTAGTGTTTGTTATGCTGGTTGTTAACTAACTAATAATAACATATCGCATGTTTTCTGGATCTGATGGGCAGTGAGGGTCTGGATATAGAAATCATTTGAGCGCGAAGCACTATGACATGCACTGAATTATGTGATTTATTCTATTTAGTTGTTTGTGATCTCCCCCCTCCTCTCGCTCCTGCGACGCGCCCCGCGCGCGCGTCACGGGAGAAACCCTAGCGCCGCCGGCGGGCGTCCCCTCCTCCTCTCTCCTCTCCCTCGCCGCCGCCAGAGAGGGCGCGCCGGGCGAAGTCTGGTAGGCGCCGGCGGCGGCGGGGCTGCCTTGTCTCCTCGGCGGGGGCCTTCGGCTCTGGTCGCGGCGGCCGCCTGGGATGCGGCGCTGGCGGCGGGCGCGGCAGCGCGGCGGCGAGCTGGAGCCTGCTGGCGGCGGCTTTGTGGCGGCGGCGTGACCGGCGCGGCGGTGGCGGGCGTGCCTTGGTCGCCAGGGCCGGCGGGGTCGAGGCCGGATCTGGGGCCTGGCAGCGCGGGCCAAGGGCGGCGCGGGCTGCTGGTCTCGGCCCCTGCCATGGCCATGGTGGGTGGTGGTGCGACGCGGCAGCGGTTGGCCGGTGGGCGGGCTGTCCGGGATCCGAAGCTTTGGCGGCTGGACGACGGCGGGCCGCGCAGATGGGCTCCTCAGTGAGCTTCCTTCGCGATTGGTGGCGGCCCTTGGGATCTCTCCTTGCCGGCGGGCGGGTGTATGTTGGTGGCCTCGCGTGGAGCTGCGGTCGCCGTCGAGGTGGGGCGACACCGAGTTGTCCGGTGGGGAGGCAGGCTGGAGGGACGGGAGGCGCCGACGAGCCCGGGCCACCCGTCGCTGGCACAGGGATGTGCCGGCCCGGATGCGTCTGCTCCCCCTCCTCCCCCGTTCCCCGGCCATGTGTGGGCTGACGCTGCTCCGGCGTTGTTCGAGGCGGGACGTATGCCACGGTTTCTTCGGTCGGGTGCGTCCTTTGGCCCAAAGCCGATCACTTTGGTCGGTCTTGGGGGTGTCTGGATGCAGGGCGGCGGCCCCGGCGGCGGGAGGCACGACGTTCGTGGGCGGGACTTGCGCCTCGGGTGCGGGCGAGCGGCCATGGCCACGCGGGTGGGTGGTCGCTGGTGGTTGACGGAGCTAGGTTGCATCGGAGGGGTGGGCGTGCTGGGGTACATCACCTGCCCAATCTTGTATTGGCCGACGGCGGCGGCGTCCGTGGACAGTGGCGGAGCCACCTCCCGGCTAGCCGGGGCAGCTGCCCGGGCTGTGTCATGCATTCTCCTTTGACCACTAGTAGTTAATGGAGAGACAAGCATCATTTTGCAGGGGCAAACAATCGGCAGGCAGGAGCGTCGTGGACTTTGCCCCGGCTCACCGGCCGAGCTGGCTCCGCCACTGTCCGTGGACACCGTATCCTTCTTGTAGGCTCCGTCGCGGTGGCCTTTCTCCTTCGAGTTGCTTCGGGTGAAAACCCGATCTTTGGGATCGGATGGTGGCGGCTACCGTGGTCGTTCCCTTCTTGGAGGCACCATTTTGGAGTCCTGGTTCCGTCGTTCCCGTCTCACCTCTCCTCAGAGGAGGAGGTCTCCGGTGGCTCCAAGCAGTTCGTTCTCGCGCATATGTAGTGGCTTGGTAGTCGTTGGGGTGGTGTGGCGGTGCCCGGCACCGTTGTATCTTGCCTTGGGTGTGTGTGTCGTGTGCAGTGGTGGCGTGAGTTTGTATCATGGTCCTTGTGGTTCGGTGCTTTATATATAAAGCGGGGCGAAAGCCTTTTTCGGTATTTAGTTGTTTGTTTAATCAATTAACTCTTGGTCTGCTTTAATCAAAAGGTAGAATGAAATGACATGTTAACCTTGCTAACAATTACTAATCTATGTTTCTTCTGAACAGTTTGACAACTTATACAGTTGTTCTATATCTTTGTCTTTGGGTTTAGTGTTTGTTACGCTGGTTGTTAACTATAACTTATACAGTTGTTTTCCGGATCTGACGGCCAGGGAGGGTCTGAATATAGAATATCATTTGAGCACGAAGCACTACGACATGCACTTAATTATGTGATTTATTCTATTTGATTGTTTGTTTAATCAATTTACTCTTGGTCTGCTTTAATCAAAAGGTAGAATGCATTGAAATGTTCACCTTGCTAACAATTACTACCTCTGCAGTCCACACCAAAATATAACATGTTTTTGTAGGCTAAAATAGCCTACCAAAACGTCTTATAATTTTTTATACAGAGGTAATAATCTATGTTGTTAAAAATGCAAACACTAACCTCAGTTTGACAACCTTTACGGTATGCCATGCTTGATTATGTGATTTATTCTCAGTAATTGTTTGTTTGATGTACTCTTGTTCCATTCTAATCAGAAGTTAGAATGCATGACATATTCACCTTGCTAACAAATACTAATCTGGACCATGTTTCTTGTCAACAGTTTGACAACCTTTACGGTTGCCGCCACTCGCTCCCTGATGGTCTTATGAGGGCCACTGATGTTATGATCGCTGGCAAGGTTGCTGTGGTCTGCGGTTATGGTGATGTTGGCAAGGGCTGTGCTGCCGCACTCAAGCAGGCTGGTGCCCGTGTGATCGTGACAGAGATTGACCCCATCTGTGCTCTTCAGGCCCTGATGGAGGGCATCCAGATCCTCACCTTGGAGGATGTTGTCTCTGATGCTGACATCTTTGTGACCACCACTGGAAACAAGGACATCATCATGGTTGACCACATGAGGAAGATGAAGAACAATGCCATTGTCTGCAACATTGGTCACTTTGACAACGAGATCGACATGAACGGCCTCGAGACCTACCCTGGTGTCAAGCGCATCACCATCAAGCCTCAGACTGACCGTTGGGTCTTCCCTGAGACCAACACTGGCATCATTGTTCTTGCTGAGGGGCGTCTGATGAACCTTGGCTGTGCCACTGGCCACCCCAGCTTTGTCATGTCCTGCTCATTCACTAACCAGGTATAATCAGTGTGTAGTCTACTGTCAACTAGTATGTCTTTAACAGCTGATACAGGTATCGAGTTAACATCCAATTTTGTGCTTTGCTGTAGGTCATTGCTCAGCTTGAGTTGTGGAAGGAGAAGGCCACTGGCAAGTACGAGAAGAAGGTGTACGTGCTCCCCAAGCACCTCGACGAGAAGGTCGCGGCCCTCCACCTGGGCAAGCTCGGTGCCAGGCTGACCAAGCTCACCAAGGCCCAGTCTGAGTACATTAGCATCCCAGTTGAGGGTCCCTACAAGCCTGCGGCGTACCGATACTAGTGTGTTCACTCCAGCACGGCTAGCGGCTGGCCGGAGCAGCGGCACTCTGCCACGGCGACCTATGAACTATCCTGTTTTCCTTTGCATTATCTATCTAGATCTAGGAATGTTGTCTCTTAGGCGGAGGATTTGTCATGGTTATGTTTTGAGACCGGTGAGGGGTGGTGCATGGAGTTGGCGTTTGCTTTTGCCCAGAAATAATGGTGTTATTATTTTGGATTTAAATGAGGAGGTGTGATTTGCCGGATATTAGAGTATCTTCAACAGCCGTGCGGCGCGCTAAAAAAGCTTTTGCGGCGTGCTGTTCGCGAGTTTTTGCGCGGAACGGTGCGCTTGCTTCAGCGGCCGCTGCAAAGTTCAGCGCGCGTGAGCCGCTCCAGCAGACGTGCTAAACTGCAGCGTGCGCGAGCAGCGTGCGCTTGCCATATGTTGCGTTTTGGAGATGATGATGAGATATTTGAAACATGAAAACAAAAACATCACCCAAACAAGTACATGACATAAAAGTTTAAATTCATGCCCACAACATCATCCAACCAAGACAAAGTTCACACAAACGCCACCCGCCGTCGAGGTCGTCCGTGGCAGCATGAAAAGGCCGCGCGCGATACCGATGCTTGGAGGAGCACCGGCGGAGGCGAAGCCAAAGCTTCCCGCACTAGGGTTTGCGGCGGCGGCGGCGGCGGAGGGGTCACGGGTGTAGGAAGGGGTGAGGGGGGTGCAGCCGCGGGCGGGGCGAAAGTGGCGCGGCGGAGAGAGTACGGCGCGAGCGCTCGAGTGTGCGATGACGTTTCGGACCGCGCACTGAACTCTTTATGCCGTACGCGCGGTTATTGCGCCTCCGCTGGAGCTCGGTTAGCGATTGCGCGCGCGCTAAAAACCACAAATTTGCGGCGCGGCGTTCATATAGCGCGGCTGTTGGAGATGCTCTTAGTTCTGTCTTTTTGATTCTACATGTCTGATGCTTCCTACACCACAATTTACTAGTGATGCAAATTTGGAACCTTTAGGGTGTACCCTCAGACCCTACGTAGTTCAACCAAATGAACTGAAGTTTAAAAAATGAAGTGAAATTTGAAAAAAAAATAGTTCATTTTGTTCAACTAAAGAGGGTTGCAGGGTACCCTTAAGGTTCCAAATTTGCATTCCTACAATTTATTCCGTGGTTTGCAAACTAGTCCTTATGTAGCTTCTTACTCACTTCGTCCCAAAATAAATGACTCAATTTTATACTAACTTTAATATAAAATTGAGTCAGTTATTTTAAGACGGAGGGAGTATCTCGCAATGGCCAAGGGTTTGGTGCGTCTGTTTTCAGGCGCTCATACACAAAACGTTTCCCGTGGGTCGAACAGGACTGCAGTTCCGAAAAGATTTGAGCACTGCTATACACACGACAGTATGCGCACGATTTCTTCACCACGATACAATCAAGCCGTCCATAGCAGAAGTGAAGGAAGCGGAGGAAATTTTCCTTTGGCCTCGGTTTCAGAGAAAGAATGTAACATGATTTTTGTCACACTTGCCTTACTTAAGTTGCTCAAATTGTTAGCCACACTTTGACTTGCCTAAGAGAATCTTGCCACACTTTTTGTGTCTATGACATGTGGGGTTCACTGCTCATAAAAATATTCTTACCTTAGGCGTGACTAGAACCAAACACTTACCTAATTTGATTAAACTTGCCTAAGGTGATGTGTGGCAAAGAACCAAACATCCCCTGAATCCTTGGCTCCTTGCTGGCATTATAACATTGGTAATTATACCTTTTTATGTGGCTTGCTTTTGATTTGACTGTTCTTTTAATGTGGTTTACCTTTAATTTGACTCTTATTATAGTATTCCTATGTTTTTTCTAATTTCTGTAAACAAAACACCCAAGTTTACAAACTTCTGACGTTTTCTAACCCTCTGTTTTACACATGCATTGCTATCAAATTCCTACGGTTTTTCCTTTCATGGGTTTTCAGAACCCTGTTAACCAAAGAAGGCCTAAGGGAATGCATAAACTAGTCCACATGTCACTCATAGGAGATACGAAAATCTTCATGATACATTCGCATTATCCATTATCCGTACGCTGCAATCCTCTGAAAGCCCTTTATTACACGCTTGTCTAACCTTGAGCACCATACAAGGGAAATAGCATATGTATGGTCACCAACGAGCTTCTCATCACCTAAGACCATCCCAAGGTATATGCGCACACTAGATACATTACACTAGCCCAAGGGGGTCCAGAGCAGAGAGCGCAGGGATGGATCATATGGCGAAGTCGAGCCTCTGAGAGCCCGAGGAGGCATCTGAAAGGTTTCCCGAAGTCCACCTCTTCAGCATCTCCAAGGCGGCCTTCGGTTGATCCATGGGCACCATGTGGCCAGAATCGTGGACCTGATCATAGTGACAAAAACAGCTCGAGTTAGTTTCACAGTAAAATGCAAACTGATATTGTGAGTTAGTTCCACAGTAAATGTGGGACACAATAGCAACAGGCATTTGCCCTTGTAACACTGCGTACACACCTAAGTTGATCTCAAATCATTTCTATAATTTTGCATACTGAATATTTGTGAGTATATATACAAACCTTTCTGAAATTTGGCCTGGTTATATTGTTTGTTCCAGAACTGACTGTGACTGTTGGTACGAGGAGGAGGGAGGGGGGGGGGGGGGGGGGGGGGGGGGGGGGGGTTGAGTTTGAGTACCTTCAAGAAACTCAATGGGCCGTGGCTTTTTAGAACGCCCGCTTCTTTCCCATCAACCATGAAGGGCTTCTCAGTTGAGGACACAAAGGCTTTCTTTCCAGACCATTCCATAGAGTCTACCCATCTTGAGTTGCCTGCCCAAGTCACCAATAGATTACGCATATCATATCATCAGGAAAAGCACAGCTAGGATCAGGAAAACCAATAGTGGAGCATATTTTGAACCGTATATCGTTGTACTTATTTCATCAATTTGCCGATAACAACACCCGTATATCGTCGTACTTATTTCATCAATTTGCCGATATGTACAACACAACATGAAAAGCATTTAAGGTACTCCCTCCGTAAAGAAATATAAGAGCGTTTAGATCACTACTCTAGGGATCTAAATGCTCTTATATTTCCTTACAGAGGGAGTAGATTTTATCCCTTTCTGTGATCTGAAAAGTATAGGTGACCTCTACTAGGTCATTATATATGCCTTGCGATATGTACAACCGTATATACATTCTTAATGGATCTCTTGCACAAATCACAATTGTAAGGAAGCATAGCACAAGTATCTTCTCAGCGTGAAGAATGTCAGATGAAATATGTGGTATGGACAAAACAGAAGCAAATTATAGCACAAGAGTTTTCTGTTGCAAGTTGTAAAACACTCACCTAGCCAGTTGCATATGAGATCATACTCTCCAGCATAAATCAGCACTTTGATGTCGTTCTCAAGGAGTTCAGGGATCCCAACTTCAAGGTTCCTCATCCAATCTAAGAGCATAGCCTGATAGACAGTCGGGCTGCATGAAACAAACTCTATGTCTCCAACTCCTAGGCTCTGTCTGACAGATTTCAGGTTGAGAAACTTCTCCAAATTAGAGAAATCATAGCATAGGCTCCCCACACATGGCTTCCTGATGTCATAATACTGCAAAGATGAGGTGATCAATCAGAAAACTTCGGAAAATAAGGAAGAGCCAAATAAACTTTTGTATTCCACCCTACATTTTTGCTCCCGATTATCAACCGGATGGAACTGAATATTGTGTTGCAAACAAAATAGGCAGCAAGGCAAGATACAGTGCCAGAGGTACCTGAAACAAAAGATAAAATTAAGTTTGATATATACATGTTATGAGGTATATCAGAGTTGGGCTTACGCCTTTTCTTGTTTTGAAAAGAAATTGGCACAACAAAGCAAGAAAGGATGTTAATGAACACAGTCTCCAAGAGGCCAAATTGACCAATGCTAGAGATTTACACACAATCAAACCAGGAGTCCAGGAATAATTACCACAAAGCTTGACAGCAAATTCACAAGCAGGAACTATTTTATTGATCTTGTTAAATTCTGATTGTGTGATCAAACCCATATCCAATGCATAATCGGTGTATGCCTTATACTGTATCGCTGGATCTGTAAGTCCATTACCAATTGCAAAACCCTGAAAAATTAACAGAAAGAGTGGATTAAACCGACAAAAATCTTTATAGCACAGAACATTATGGATTAATCCAGAAAGAGATGACTAAACCTTCAAATTGATGTGAATGCCCTCATTGTTCTTGTTCCCCTTGTACACACGAGTTGCAAAGGCAGGAATGTAGTGCCCAGCATATGACTCCCCAGTTATATAGAAATCGTTTTCAACATACTCCGGGTGCTCCTTGAAGAAGGCCTATCAAAATCACATGCAGAAAGATGGAAGGAACTTATGAGAAAAAACACAGAAGGCCATTTTTGCATCTTGATTGCAACTCACAAATAAGGGTAATCACTCTGGTTCACCTCAACTCTTGCATAACTAACCTTGTCGCCACAATAGGAAGCACCCACATTAACGGTAGGGATTAATAATACATATGATGCATGTGTTCCTACCATGTACATATGCTTACTGACAGGGAATGCATACCGTAATATTTCAGGTTCATAATAATGAAGTAGGGCTTATCTTCATTTCATTTATATACATCCTATCACAATAGGAACAAGTATTAATTACCTGCAGGAAGTCATATAGGTCGTTGCTGACGCTCGCTTCGTTATGGCGGGTATCACGCGAATCAGAGCTGTAGCTGAACCCAGTCCCAGTTGGCTGATCAACATAGATAAGATTCGACTCCTGCGGCAGCCAATATCAACAGAGAGAAGATTATACAGGGTTTGTTCTAAACCAACGAGGAGCAGATTACAATACCTAAACAATCTCTAAGAAAAACATCACACAAATTGATTAGTACACAAACTGTCTGTATATATATAATATACCTGATCCCAGCCAAACTCATTCCAGAGCAGCGACATGTTGTCTGCTATGTGGAAGGGGCCATTCTCGTAGAAGAGGGCTAGCTCGCTGCTGCAGCCGGGCCCTCCCGTCAGCCAGATCACCACGGGGTCCTCCTTCTTGTGCCGCCTGGATTCGAAGAAGAAGTAGAAGAGCCTACACGGTGCGCGAAAGTGGTAGATGTCAAGACACGGGACAGGATCCTCACGAGAAGCGCGGTATGAGCGAAGAGGAGGGGACGGGAGGAGGGAGCTCTGCTCACCTGGCGTCGTGGGTGTTGGGGAGGCGGTAGTACCCGGCGTGGTGCCCGAGGTTGCTCACCGACGTGTCGCCGCCGCCGTCGTCTCCGGCCACCAGAGACGCGAGGCGGATCGGCCTCTCGACGAGGGTTCCAGCCGGGAGCTCATCGCTGCCGCCGACGTCCACGCCGACGCCGCCGGGGCGGCGGGGGAAGGCGTCGCGGGGGTGGAGGTTGAGAGCGCGGATGAGGTCGGCGCCGGCAGAGCGGGGGGTCTGCGGGGCGAGGGAACGCGCCGAGGAGGGGAGGCGGAGGAAAGCCTCGTGCTCTGGCGCGGCAGCGGCGGCGGCGACGGCGGCGGCGAGGAGCAGAAGCAGCAGGGCTCGAGACTGACCTGTGGGTCCCATGGCGACTGCTGGTGGTGCGGTGCGGTGCGGTGACCTGAACTGACGGAATTGTGGGAGTGATGCTGCTAGATCTTTTGGCCTGTTTCTACGTTGATGAAATGGGCCCACCGGTCAGAGAGAGTCGAAGGCATCTTTTGACCTCGCACGAGCACAAGGGTGTGCGTCGTCCACGTGCCTGAGTTTCCGATGATTCCACATTTCTAGTCGTCTTGATAGTGTGTTCCCAACTCTGCCCCTGCGAAAATAGTTTTTTCTAGCGTGCCGCTAGCTACCGGTGAATCTCTAGCCAACCATTATGCCATCTTTATCTGGCTTCATTTGACTTTCACACAGGTATGTGAAGATGCTTTTCCCCTCTCATGTAAGAGCATCTACAGCGGCAGTTCCCAAATCCGGGCGTTTGCAAAAAAAAATTGTCACTCTACATCCAAGTCTTATATCGATACTACATATGCAAACGTTGATTTATCCTACATGATCAAATGACGGACAACAAAAATCGATTTCAAAGAAACACAAGATCGGCTGCAAACGGATATTAACATACTTCACCACATCCAAAAGATCATACTTCGTCCCCGGACAAGTTCATAAACATACTTCAGATCCGCCGCGTCCCTCTTCCGTGCATGCTGCCTCTCGCGGCGCGCGGCGCGCCTTCGACTCAGGAGTGCACGTGCGGGCCGGAGGCGCGGGCACAAGCACCCAGCGCTGGCCGCGTGGAGGAGCGGCCGACAGGGGAAGGAGAAGGCGCGAGGCCGACGCGGACTGTATTGTCCTTGCGTCGCTGAGCGCGGGCCTGGAGGGTCCAGCTCTGGCGTGCGCGCTGCGCCGGCGCAGGAGCTGCAGTAACGCTCCAGGTCCAAAGCTGCCGCCGGTCTCCACCTTGGACCGCTCCAGCGCAATGCGGAGGGCCATCTTCTCCTCGTAGTCAAGCTCCGAGCCGGAGTCGCTGCCGGAGCTGCTCATCGTGGTGGATGTGATCGGAAAGGGATCCAAACTCGACATTTCTGAACAGGCTGACCCGAGGATGAACCAACATCACGAGTGCATTTGAGCGACTCCTGGTATTTAGCCAGACCAGTTTCAAGTCGGTAGGCTTGACTGACTAGTGTCGCAAAGTCCTCACAATCAAGGACAAGAAGTGCGAGCTGTATATCGGAACGCAGTCCTTCACGGAATTTCTCCTGCTTGCGAGCGTCAGTGTCGACATCATCTTTAGCATAGCGGGATAATTCGAGAAATTTCTTCTGGTATTCATCCACAGTCATTGTGCCCTGTGAGAGTTTGCGGAACTCCTGCTTCTTCTGGTCGATCAGACCTGGAGGAATGTACCGTGCACGATAAGCTGACTGAAATTCCTGCCAAGTGGTTACAGATTCAGCAGGCAACATACTCTTGTGGCTTTCCCACCATTGAGCAGCGGGACCCTTCAAGTGAAATGTCGCAAAGGTGACGTAACTATCAGGGGCCACATTAGCTGACTCCATCTCAAACAGGATGTCACGAAGCCAATCATCAGCATCCATAGGATTGGTGGAGTTGCGGAAAACAGATGGATTGAGGCGAACAAATTCTGGCAGTGAGATCGGTCCAGGCTCCTGACGAGAATCGTTGCGTTCCAAACGTTTTACCAGACTCTCGTTGAGCTGACGGTTCAATTCAAACTGCTGCATCATTGCGGCAATATAGGGTGGATGTGGAGGATCGTCAGCCATCCTGCCAATCAACAGGGGCAGTTTAGCAAGCAAAATTGCAGGTGTAAGAGGTCATTCATGATGTAACAAGAGTAATGAACAAGGAGGCATCAGGTGCATATTAGTAGTCATTAAAGACATACATAACGATGCACAGAGTTGGACACAAACGGCGGTAGGAGTTCGGAAACGCACGCAGCTAGACAAGCTAGGCGGCGCGCAGGCACGCGGTAAAGAAGTACACAACGAGACATAGCAAAGGCTACATCAATGTCGGAGAAAACTGTTGGAGCAAGGAATCTGCAAGTGACAACACAGGGTGCCCTCGATAAAAGGATCCTGTAAGCAGAACCTGGCCCACAATCTTGAAGCAAGGGGGATAATTTCAGAACTCCGGGTGGATGTGATCACGAGAACCTAAGGTTGGAGTTAGTAAAATTTTAACCCGAATAGAAGAGAGATCAGAGTCCCAGAGTATAGACGAGGAATAAAAGATCCTAATACCACCCAATTGGCGACGTGGTCCCGTAAGCCACACAGCCATGTTAGTAAAACAGTTTTGGTTTTCTAGACCCAACTTCGGCCAAGGAGTTGGAAAGGCGGGTTCCTACAGTCAGTCGGCTCTAATACCAACCTGTGACACCCCCGGCTTAATCGTGCACTAATCATACACGCAAATGCACACGATCAAGCCTAAGGACTCACTTGAAGATATCACAACACAACTCTAAAACATAAATAAAATCACACAAGCTTTATATTACAAGCCAGGGGCCTCGAGGGCTCGAATACATAGCTCGATGGCATACAAGCGTTAGCGGAAGCATCAGATATCTGAGAACAAATATAAAAGAGAAACAGAAAGGCCTTTAGAAAGGCGGGGCAAAATAAAACACTACGATCGAAAGGCGCAGGCCTCCTGCCTGGGACCCTCCAATCCTACTCCTGGACGTCGGCCAGCTTGTAGAAGTAACCATCCTCGAGGTAGAAGTGGTAGCTGAAGTCGTCAGCCGAGGCAGCGGTCTCAGGGGCTCCGTCATCTGGTTGCCTAAAAGTATGACTAAGCCATATTAGTTATTTTATGATTTAAGTTGGATTTATTAACCGGTATATATGCACTATTCATCTACCGGAAACAGGCTAAAAGTTACGGGTCCACCTCCATAGAGGGTCCCGGCATGAAAACAGACGGCACGGTCAGCTTCGCCTTGTCGTTCTGATCAATTTTCATGTACAAAGTTTTTCCATCTGAGCTACGATTATTTTTCTACGAATTTATAAAGATTTTAGCATTTTCTGGAATTAATTAATTTAACAGAAATATCTAAAATGATTTATGACATCAGCATGACATCACACTGACATCAGCAGCCAACTGTGACCGTTGACTGGTCAAACCTGACCTGTGGGTCCGGTGGGACCCACTGGTCAGTGACTGGACTAAATAAACAGGGTTAATTGGACTAAGCTAATACTAATTATCTAGCGGGGCCCTTGTCAGTGTCTAATTAGTGAATAGATTAATTAATTAACTTAATTAATAGATTTTCTATTTATCTAAATCATTTTATTGACTGGGCCCCACATGTCAGTGGGTTGACCCAGCCAACGAGTCAACTAGGCCCACCCGTCAGTGGCTCAGCGGGCCCCACTGGTCAGGCCAGCTCAGCCTCGCCGGCGCCGGAACGGGCTCCGGTGACCAAGTTTGCGGCGGCGCGGCCTCGGACCTCGCCGAAAATCGGCTGTGGTGGTCCATTTGGACCACCGCGAGCACCTACGAGACCAGGGCGACGGCGCGAAGCGAACTGGGGGTAGCAGCGTCGACGGGGGTGGCCGGAACAGTGACTACGGCGAGCGATGGCGGCGGACCAAAAACGGCGAGCTCGGGATCGAGTCTAGTGGCTCGCCTGAGTCGAAAAGAAACGCGCGCGCGCTGTCTGGGGTTCCCAGAAGCACGGCGGAGCCCGTGGCTAGGCGCGGGGTGGACGAGGGCGACTGCTATGAGCTCGCCGGCGGAAGCAGAGGCACGACCATGGCGTTGGCTAGCCAGGGCTCAAATCGGAGCAAACCAGAGGAGAGGGAGGAAGTGGAGCTCACAGCGGAGGCGCAGGGACTAGGCAACGGGCTCAGGGAGGCTCGGGGCGGCCAAATTCGATGCCGGCGTCCGCCGGAGCAGAGGAGGAAGAAGAGGTCGAAGGCGGCGCTGTAGTGCTTCCCGGCTCGGCCTCGTGGGCAAGGACGATGTAGCGGAGGCCGGCGCGTCATTCTGGCAAGGAGACGAGGCGCGGCGAGGTCAGTGGCCACGGCTACGGCGAGGCGGCGACGACGAGCTCGCTCGGCGAAGGAACCAGATCGAGAAGATGGGCGAGGGAGAGAGCGAGGGGGGGGGGGGGGGGGAACTGGAGCTGGCTAGGGTTCGGGGAGAGGGAGAGGGGCTCGGGGCCGTCCTTATCCTTGTCGGGGAGGCACGGATGGCCGGCGCGTGGTGGATCGCCGGCTCGGGCGCGTGCGGTGGCGACACGGCGACGGAGGAGGGAGACGACCTGGGTGGTGGGCTAGGCAGCAGGAGAAAATGAGGGGGTAGGAGGAGGGGAAGCACGCGGTGCTCACCGCCGTCGCTGGGAAGGCCCGAGGCAGAGTCGAGGCGGCCGGAGACGATGGAGGCGGACGGCGCCGGGGAAGAAACGTTGACGTAGGCGACGCAGAGCAGCTCCATCGGTCGGCCGCGGTTGCGCAGAGGACGAGGGCGACTTGGGGAAGCCGTCGGGTAGCTCGAGGCGGCCGCTGGCCTCGACCACGGCGAGGCGGCAGCGGCCGCCGAGTTCGGCGAGGCGAGTTCAGAGGGGAGGTGCAGAGGGGAACGAGAGGATGAGGGGACCGCGAGTGGGTGAGAGTGAGGAGACCGAGGAGGCGGGGATGGGATCGAGGAGGCGAGGGGGCGCCCTTATCCCCTCACCGGGGCGTCGCCGGCGAGGCGGGTCTGGCGGGGACGGCGCCTGTAGCGACTCGGGTCGGTCGGTCCAGTTGGGCTGCCTTGGCCCTTTGGGCCAGGTAGCCCAGGGGGTAGGGAGGCCTTTTCTTTTCTTTTTCTCTTTTTTTTCTCTTTTTCTGTCTTTTATATCTTTACCGTTTTGTGCTAGGTTGAGCCACCAAATGACTTTGCAAAATTATGGAGCTCTGCCATTTAAATATATTGCAATATTTTGAACTGTCACAAAAAGTTTGGGAGGCATAGGAGTTAAATTCAATTTTTCATAAAAGGAAAAGTGATTGAATGGGCTAAATTGGTACGGTTTTAATTGCTATAGCCCATTTACCATTGCGGTGATGTTGTTTTCTTTAACAATTATTTGTTATGGATTAGTTGCTAAATGGTGGACTATTTTGCAACCATATTTGTGCAACTTTAAAATTTCACTTTGAATATGAATTGACTTCAGAGAAGGAATTTGAATTGAGGTGCTTAACCATTGTGATCAAGCATTGCAAATGATGATGACTTGGCATAATTATCATTATATCACATTGCTTATTACACAGGGGTGTTACACCGATAGTGGTGTGCCGACGTCTTAGCGGCAACAGTAGTCGTTAGGTGGTCCAAGGACTTTGATGTATTTATTGTTATGGTTTGGGGTGCTTTTTGTCTTTTGATGAAATTTATAATAAGTCTGAGTCCCTTATGTATATTTAAAAAAAAGAGGGGCGTCTTTGCCTGCCCCCCATGACATGATGATTTTTCCATAACACTATCTTTTATCCAAGAAGTGACTTTTAACAATTTTCTTATTTCAAAATATTTATTTTAACTATTTTATTATTTTAAAATAATTCCTTCACATATTTCAATTATTTAAAATATTTCATATTAAAAAAATGTGGTAACAATTACTTCTAGAATAGTTTCATTACTTCAAAAACAGTGGTTTCACTCATTTTCAAGTAATGATTTCAATTATTTCATTCAAAGAAATTTCTTTTTTCAATCAACCAAGGTTTCAATTATTTTTCAAAATTCGGTTTCAATTATTCCAAAAGACCAATTTCAATCATTTCAAAAACACGTACTTCAATTATTTTAGAATGACCAATTTCAATTATTTCTAAAGGCCCATTTCAAGTTTTTCAGAAGATCGATTTCAATTATTTAAAAATACCGTTCCAGTTTTTTCAAACAACACATTTCAATTGTTTTTGAAAGATCAATTTCCATTATTCAAAAATTTCAATCTTTGTTTCTCATTTTCTCACATTCAATAACCCATTTTAGTTTTTTTTAAATAGACTGACTTAAAAATAGAAAAATAAGTTATTCTAGTTATTTCAAAAGACCGATTCAAGTTTCTTACAAAACCTATTTCTGTTTTCACATGACCCAATTTCAACTTATTCAAAAACCTGATTTCAGTTTCACTAACATTTTTTTGCCAATGCTTTCATTTTCACACATTTCAATAACACAAATTGAAGAAGCGTTTTAGAGTGAAACAGATGTTTCAAAAACACAAATTGAAGAAGCATTCCAATTTCAACTACGCATATTCCCAATTTTCCAAAAATAATAATTACTAGTTACACATGTTGAAATATTTATGTAACCAATATCACACAAATTTTCAAGTTTGGGATGTCAAATTTCATGTATGCATTTTATATGCAATAGCTACATTTCTGTTTTCTGATGCTGAGATTATTTTTTAACCGACCAAACGGTTAAAACAGCAACTAATAAAAAGGTTAAACAGGGCACGCAATTCCGGGGGTTCCAGCTCCACCCGTCTCATCTGGTTCCACCATTACAAGGCACTCCAAGCGGCAAGCGCACCCGCAGTCCCTCTCCCGCCATCCCATTCCCATCGGTGGTCTCCTCGGGCCGGCCTACCTCTCCGGCCTTACGGCGAGCTCCTCCTCCGCGCCCAAGCACACCCTCCGCCGCGTCCGCCCTCCCACTTCCGAGCGCCGTTCTCCCCCGTGAGCATCGCCACCGCTTCGCTGAGTTCCCCTCCACCCCCCCTCCGCCTTCCTTCCGCGGTTGCGCCTACGCGCCGACGTGATGCAACCTGCCTCTGCTTATCCGTCTCTGGGCCGGCGGGTGCCTGCTACGTGTTCGGCCAAATGGTTCAGCGCCCGTTTCTCCTTTCTCTTACTAGTTTTACAACTTCAAGAAAATCGTGATTCTGCGCTACCAAGCCCTATAGATAGCAGTTCCATCTGAACCCGCCACTGCCATCACGGCGAACCGGGACTTTGGAAATTCGACTGGTTTTGATCATTCTGTACCAAGTCTGCTTGCATTTGACCTATTGCCGGGCTAGCTTCATCACTCAAATAAAGGTACTTCATCATTTGACCTGCGACCTTATTAACGAGCATTTAATACTGAAGTTTTAAGAATGTTAGTTTTCCAAACCATTTAAAATGAATGCTTAGTCCCCATGGCACGTTTGTTTGTGCCAGCCCTGTTTTCCAAGTGACAGTGCTGCAGCCTTCAGACTGCAGGGGCAATTGAAGGGTTTGCCGCTTCTTTTATCACTGTTCTCAATTTTTTCTAAACATAATGGGTCACATTGCATTCATGTGGCTTAGGGACAAAGGAAGTAAAATGGTTAATTCTGTTATGTGCCTGATTTTAAAGAAAGAAGACTTAAATATCTTTATATTCTAGTGCATTTCTGACCATTTGGCGCACAAATTCAGACCTGATACAACACCAGTTTTCCATATGCTACAGGCTTGCTCTTACGTATTTCAGGAAAAAGCTAATGATTTGTAATCCATTTAATTTGCCTTGGATGATGAGTGATTGTTGATTTGCAGTGCGAATCTTGTGCTGTTCTGTCATACAATTACCTTATCCACTCTAACACGGTTTCTTTTTGTTTGCAGGGTCATGGTTCATCTTTACTTCGAGATCTAACTCTCGATAGCAATAAATTCTGCAAATATGACCAGCTTCAATCTGATTCGAACTTATGGTACTTATCTATCGTTCTGGGATAACTATCTATTTTATTGTGCTGACCTATTTTCATGAGCATTCCTTTCTATGCCTCAAACCACTTTTCAGTCTTGACATGGGATATTGAGTATTCATGCCCTCCTACACCTTCCTACATGGTGTAGGTGAGAGGACTGCATTGCTGGGGGATTTATCCTGATATCAGTAGTAATAACTCAGCACTACATTGATGGGGATTTATCCTGATATCAGTAGTAATAACTCAATTATGTCAGCTAATTTTGCATGCTGTATTCATCAGATCCTGTTCACATGCCTAATAATTGAGTAGCTTGTGTTTCTCATAGAGCATTAATTAACGGTATTGCATCTCAACATAGTGGAACTTTTCAAGCAACTTAATCTTGAGGTTGTTCTGTTCTTTGTGCATGGAACTTCTTAATAAAATGTAGGTAATGTGCTGTCTGCCTAATAAGTAGTCTATTCTTCCAACTCAGCTTAATACTCCCTCCGTTTCAAAATAAGTGTCTCAAGCTTAGTACAACTTTGTACTAGAGCTAGTACAAAGTTGAGACACTTATTTTGGGACTGAGGGAGTAATACATAGACACTTTTGTTATGACCATTGCAACTCATGTCGAATTACTGTTGCTTGGGACATAAAATGTTGATAACCTTTTCAGATGTAATCTATCAGTGTGTTGTGTTATCTGGTTTCTTTTATCCTAGAACTTTCTGCCTTCTGCAACTAAGGAGTTAGGACCATGCTGTATTGCTGTGTGCTTATCAGGCCATTAAACACATTAACAGTCGCATAAATGGCGATCCATGGCGTGAGCCACGTCATCATAGGCGAACTGTTCTGGGAGGCCAATCGGGAGAGAGCTTTGCGCCTGGCCAATCGCTTTACCGTGCGTGAGAAGAAAAAAAAAAGCGATAGAAAAAATGCCGCTGGATAGCACCTCCCCCAGGTAGGAGCAATCGGTGGTTCGTCATTTTGATTGGGCACAATGCCTTCGTAGGGAAGCAAGCTCTTTTCCTCCGATCCCGCAGCCTTCGTCATCCCTCTTCCTCGATCCTCCCTCCACTACCAGCCGCCGCTACCGCTCCTCCATGGCTCCATCCCTCCTCTTCGTCCGATGGAGGCGACCGACTTCGCTCCATCTCGAGCTGCTCGTTCTCTCCTCTCCCCCGACGACCAGCGCAGGAGAGAGAAGATGAGAGAGGAGGGAGAGGGAGAGGGAGAGGGAGAGAGAGAAGGAAGGAGAGGAGGGAGAAAGAGAGAGGAAAGAGAAGAGGGAGGTACGACGGCGGACGGGGTAGGTTCACCGGCCGGCGCCGGCGAGGTCGGGCGTGGTCTCGCGGTCGGTGGTGGCTCGATCCGCTCCTGGATCGGGGGCCTCCCGTCCGCGCCGCCGGCATGGAGGCCCGGGCTCGGGCAGCCACTGCCGTGTCGGGCGTGCTGGTGAGGTCTCTAGGGACACCATGGCCCCAATGTAAACGGCATCGCGGCCGCCCCGGAGGAAGTCAAAGATGAAGGATCACCGGCAGTTTGATCGAGTTCATCTTCATCCTACAGGTGGATCCAACAAGTTTGAGTGAGTAATGCTACTATTCTTCTCTTGGCTGGTGTTCGTGCTCTGCTTTTGGGCATCATTGTTTCTCATTTGATGCTGATGCAGCAGCTGGAGACACAGAAGAGGGGAGGCAGGTGAAGCAGTTGATGGAACAGGAAGAGGACATCATGGTATTTTCAATCAGCATCTGCACTTCTCCTTTTTCTTCTTTGTTTAGGTGTTTCAAATCTCAATTCATCGGTTTGGAACTTGGACCCTCGGAACTCATTTCTCAGTTCTTACTAAAATCCCAGTTTGGTTGTCTTCTAATCTTTTGCTCCTCTGAATTTTCTCTTTTGCCTGTTGGTTTAGTTGTACTGCATGCACTTGGCCCCAAATCTTTTAACTTAGTTGGTCACAACTCACAACTGGTGTTTATCTTCTTAGGATCTAGCTGGGGATGGCATGCTGGCACAACAACATGGTCCTACTGGGGATGGTGAAGAAACAAACCCCACAATCAGTTCTTCAAACCCTACTGGGGATGATGCGCCTCCTGGACGGCGCTCCCGTGCCTCGGATGCACACCCGCGTGGGCGGGACAGCACGGTGGGACAGCACGGCGAGTGGTTGGGAGGAGAAGGCGGTGACGGTGGCTTTGATCTATTATCTACGTCAACACGGGAGGCGGCGGAGCGATCCAGACGAGATGCCTGCTGCCGGTTTCCTCACCAGCTGCAGGTCCGTATCTCGGTTCCTGCCCATCGTCTACGGCCATGGGGCCAGCTGGTTTGGGAGAAGGCCAAGGTGAGACGCCGCTGCACCCAAAATTTCTGTTTCTGAATTGTTCTGTCGTTCTTCAGATTATGGTCCCATCTATATGTTGGCTCCCATCTATTCTAGCTTGTGACCATATCTAGGGTTCTCGTTGTGTAATTTGGTGTATATTAGCTTTGTTTTCAAAGATATTGTCCCTGGGAGCATCATTAGGCTATTGGTTGTTCGTGGCCATACTCATGAATTTTATTTCAGATTTGAATTTAGAATCAAACACTTCAATTTGTATTTTTATCAGTATAATTGTATGTGACCTATCCTATTTTCTGCAGGTACACATGAATCTACGATCCAGATTCTAGGTACATCCTTTAGTACAACAATCTGGGGTATACTGAAAAGTTTACTGCTTATATAATATAGTGAATATCTTTAATTCATATGGTCAATCTGCTGGATGCTCGCTGCTATCTTTGGTTCATAAGGTCGCCGGCTTGACGCTCGTTGCTATCTTTGGTCCATATGGTCGTCGACTGGACACTCGTTGCTATCTTTGGTCCATATGGTCGTCGACCTGGTTAGTTCAGATTTTTTTTGAGGGAATGGTAGATGCAGAGATAGTTTTTATGGTTACTGAAACCATGCAATATGTATCTTTCCCTCTCCTTTCTGGTCACTTATATTTAAATCTTATATATGTTCATTTATGAACTCTGCACCAACACAGATGAACCATGCAAAAAATGTTCACTTTCAGAGTCTAGCTCACAGAAATTCACGAAATTCACTTCCAGAGTCTAGCTCAAAGTTCATAATGAAGATGTGTGTTGCTACTGTATTAGGGATTTC
Organism: Thinopyrum elongatum; assembly: GCA_011799875.1. Lineage (NCBI taxonomy): Eukaryota > Viridiplantae > Streptophyta > Magnoliopsida > Poales > Poaceae > Thinopyrum > Thinopyrum elongatum. The sequence goes on from CM022298.1 coordinate 635,246,586, forward strand.
AATTCAAGTTTCGTCTATGTTGCAACTGAGTTAGGGGTTTGAATTCAAGTTCCTTCTGATTATTTTGCATCTGTCTTCTGTACTCTACAGAACATGTATGTACTTTCAGAGTTCCTTCTACTGCTATTTGTTATGGGTAGTTTAGAGGCAATTTTGCAGCACTTCCTTTTGCGGATGTTCATGCCTAATTAGCATATCTTTGTCGACAAGATGAGATTGCTATCAGCTGGTTCTCTTTATTTTCTAATGCTTGCTTTTCAGGTAATTTCATTTTGTCCTGGATTAACAACAGATTACTAATTTATTTGTTTATATAGTGCAGATTGTTTACTAAAGCATTTTCTGTGCAGAATTAGTTAGCATCAATTCTAGAAGACCATTTACTATGGACTGGGCAGTTTACATGTTGGCAACGACTGATGACGTTGGTATATACTTATATGGCCATTCTTGATAGGTAGCTATTGGTTCAGCCAATGTTATGTTCGCAACTGCTATTATTGAATCAGCGGAAACTGAAGGATATGGATGGAACATCCTCTCGAGTCCCACCTCCACAATCTGCTGAAACCTGGGGCTGATTTGGTTTGTTCCGTGTGCAGATGGGCGACCTTTGCTCCGTCAGCCAGCTGTCGAACTGATGGCAGAGGTAGTGCATGTTGATGTAAGCATCCGCCTTCTCATGGCAAACTTAGTCTTCACACTTCTTCTTTACCTCATTATGCATGTTGGTTATCGGTATTAAGTTAGGGTTGCTCCTGATCTGCAGTTACAAATACCTTTTTTTATTTTTGATATTTTTTATGAGAATAAGGATGCGTCCCTTGAATTACAGCTCATGTGCCCGTCTATTGGTTATTTCTCGAGTGAATAGCAAAAAACTACCACATTACGGGCTATCGTTCCGAAAAACTACCGCTTTTTTTAATTTTCCAAAAAACTACCATAAAAGTGGTGGGCTCTTCCAAAAAACCCAAGTGGCCGAATGGTTACAGTTTAAGTGGGGTTATGACATGTGGGGCCTGTCCGTCAGGGTTTTGTCGGCCACAGGGCTCACGGCGCGCGGGTGACGGCCGTTAGGGTGCACGGGCCGTCCCGACCAGGTCAAGACGGATGAGCCGTTCCTCTGTTCCCCCCCTCTCCGTCTCACTCTCTCCCTCGTGCCTCCCTCTCCGACCTAGCCGATGGCGTCGGCGGCGGCGAAACCAGTCGATGGCGGCCATTCAACGGGTGGAGGTGGAAGGGGGGATGGAGGCGGAGAGTACTCAGAGGTTGACAACTGGCTGGGGAGCGGTAGCTTCGCAACCTAGCCGGCGGCGCCGCCGCCGCCGCAGCGAACACCACAGGCTGCACCTCTAACGCAGGCTCCTACGCCACATGCTGCACCGCCGTCGCCTGAGGATTGCCAGTTCTCGCTTGAGTATAGAGCAGCGCTGTGCAGGCGGATCAAGCCAACTCCCAGCACTGGGCCTATGCATTTGGAGGGGTGGAGTAAGTTTATTTTTCTTCTCTTGATGAGCTCCTTCAACAGTTTCTGCATTTCTGCTTGTTCAGTTAAAAAAAAAAAAACAGAGCATAATTTAGATAGTTTTTTTTTACCAAACCCTAGGTTGATGCTGCTGTGATTCATCTTAGAACATGAACATGCACTGAATCAAAGTTGAGGAAACACTCTGTGGCATGCGTTGGATGCACCAGTATCATTTTGCACTGAAGGATTAGTTAGATTGAGTAGAAATGCATGGTGGATTCAGAGAAGCATTTGTTGGATTCAGATTCCTTACTGTACTTTATAGTTAGTGTGCACTGAATTTTGTAGCAAAAAACACTTAGTTAGGCTTTTTAAATAACATATTATGTAATGCAGGCTGGATGATGAAATTTGGGAGGTGAGGCTGCATTTTCAGGGCAGAGATAACATGGAAAGGAGGTTTTCTGTTTCAGACATCACTTTTCTGAACTTGATAGCACTTACTGAAACTGAAGGCTATGGGTCAGATGACTACATGTACTGGGTAAAAGAACAAGGGATTGGAGAGGAAGGTTTATTGCTTCTGGACAGTTAAGATGCAGTTGAAGAAATGATAGACCACTCTGATTTCATAGTGCTGAATATAATTGTGGCCAAGGCAAATGAAGATAGAGATGTTGAATGTAACAGGGCTCACAATGTTTGTGAAGAACAAATTCCAATAGGCAGTCCAGTGGGGGGTCCTGGTTTTGTGTTAAGTCTGTCACAAGATGGAGTGGTTCACCCTCTTGAAGTTAATTTGAACACACAGCAGAGCTGTAACTTGAACATTTCAGAAGCTCATGGTGGAGATGATGGACAGGCTGGTGGTGAAGAGGATGATGATATTGACAAATCATCCTCAGACTTTGAGATTGATAGGGGTGACTATAGAGGGATAAAGATGTCTTACAAGGCTTGGAAGAGAGGTGAAGAAAATATTGGAAATGAAGAAGAAACAGATGATGTAGAAGACAGACCACAGTTTGAAGGTGACAGTGATGTTTCAGAGTTTTGGCAGGAGGAGAAAGAGGCTGACAGTGGAGAGGAGAGAGTTGTGGCAAAAGGCTGGCCTGAGAAACTGAAGCCTGTGAGAAGAGCAGCAGCAAATCCAGGTCCTACTTCCAGAGCTCACAGTCAGCCAGAGATCCCAAAGTTTCAAGATTTTGTACCTGAAGCTGATGAATATTGCTTCCCTAGTGATGTGGGCATTTCTGACTCAGATGGAGAGGCTCCAAGGCTACCTTCTGGAAGGAAGAGAAGATTCAAGAAGAAGAAAGAGAGGAAATGGTATGACCCAAATCTACCTGATGCACATAAGCAGCTGTGCAAGGACCTTTGCTTCACCAATGTGTATGAGTTTAGAAAGGCTTTGAGAAATTTTCATGTTAGGACTTTGAGAAACTTTCAGTACCATAGGAATGAACCATCAAGGGTTATTGTTTGGTGCCTAGAGAGGAAGAATGGATGTGAATTTTTCATGACTGCATCCAAAGTAGCCCATGAAGATACATTCACAATCAAGAAGTGCCACATGGATCATAGTTGTGGAGCTTGTGGAGAGAGTACAAAGGTTACTGCAGAATGGGTTGCAGAAGCTGTGGAGGACACAGTTAGATCAAATGTAAAGGCTGATGTAGAGACAGTTCTCAAACATACTAAGAAGAAGTTTGGGGTGCATGTGTCTAGGAGTTTGGCATATAGGGCAAGACTGATGGCTGTTGATGTTGTGCAAGGTGATCATAGAAAGCAGTATCTGAGGTTGAGGGACTACCTACAATGTGTGCTTGACACAAACCCTGGAAGCAAGTGCATAGTGACAACTTTTGAGGATCCTTTGAACCCAGCCCCCACACCAAGGTTCACGTACATGTTCTACTGCCTTCAGGCATCAAAAGATGGATTCCTTGCTGGTTGTAGGCCTTTCATAGGTAAATATCAGTGATGTAATCCTATTTGAAATGTAAGTAAGTTATGCAATTTGGCCCTAACTATCTCTGTTTATGCAGGACTTGATGGTTGCTTTATCAAGTTATCCACAAGCCAGCAGATATTGGCAGCAATTGGGAGAGATGGGAACAACAATGTGTTCCCAATTGCTTTTGGGGTGGTTGACAAAGAGGATGGGCCTAGCTGGACCTGGTTTCTAAACCAACTTAGAGTCTGCATTGGCACCAGCAACCAGTTTGGGAACTACACCATCATGTCTGACAGGCAGAAGGTATTTTCTCTGACTCTGTATTATTCTTATGCACATAGCCATGCTGCTATAGTTATCTTATTACTAGCTTATGTAATCAAACAACAGGGCCTTCTTAAAGCAATTAATGAAGTATTTCCTCAATCCCCACAAAGATATTGCCTTAGACATATATATGCCAACTTCCAGTCAGCTGGCTTTAGAGCAGAAGAACTTAAGAAATGGGTTGACAAAGCTAGCTATTCCTTCACTGAACATGGTCACAAAGAAGGAATGGTAGATTTGAAAGCAGCATGTGAACCAGCCTACATGTGGTTGAATGGCATCCCTAAGGAGTGTTGGGCTAGATATGCAATGGATCATGTGTGCATGACTGACTTGGTTGTGAACAACCTTAGTGAGGTTTTCAACAAAATGATTCTAGATGTTAGGTCCAAACCAATTAAGACCATGTTTGAAGGGTTGAGGACCAAACTAATGGTTAAGTACCAGGGCATCAGAGAGAAAACAGAGAGCTGTAGGTGGGAAATAACCCCACATTACATGGAGAAGCTTGAAGAGAGCAAGAAGTGGGCTAAATACTGTGAAGCAAACATGGCTGGTCCCAATATCTGGCAAGTAACTAGTGGAGAGAACACATATTGTGTGAATCTTGATGAAGGGAGTTGCTCTTGCACGAGATGGGACATGACTGGATCACCTTGCCACCATGCAATATCTGCAATGCAGAAGATAAAAGTTCACCCAGAAGATTATGTGCATCCATTCTTTAAGAAGCAAATGTATAAGGCTGCATACCAGCACATCATCTACCCTGTTCCTGGTCCTGAATTCTGGCCCAACACCAACACACCAGACATAGAACCACCAGTTTTTAGGGAGAAGAAAGGCAAGAAGCAGATAGGTAGGAGAAAGGGTGAATTTGAAGTGCCAGCTCCAAAGGATACATCAAGGATGGGCACAATAACATGCAGTAACTGTGGGAAGCAAGGCCACAGGGGGACACTCTGTGAAGACAGGCTTAAGGCCAAGTTTATGACAAGGAAGAACAATCATCAGGTAACTAAGCCAATTCATCTTTGAAATTCTGCTACTTATTTTTAATGCATCCATCTTTTGAGCTGCTACTTGTTTTTAATTGTAGGAAAACAGGGCATCCTACCCAGCAGCTTCAGCACCACCCAGGCCACCTCCAGCTAGGGCCACATCATCAGGTCCTGCTCCAGCTTCAGCAAATGCAGCTTCAGGACCAGTTAGGGGCAGAAATCCAGCAACAGCTTCAACAAGGGCAACCACTACTGGTACTGCAGTCTCAACAGCTGGATCAAGAAAGAGAAAGAACCCAGCACCAGCTTCAGCACCAGCCAACAACACAAGGTCAAGTGCATCATCTCCAGCAAAGAACACCAGATCAAGAGTTGCAAGAGGTTTCAATGCTCCAAGGGCAGCATCAACCTCAGGTCAAGCTGATGTTGGTTCTAAGAGGAAGAGGAAGGCCCCAAGCAAACTTGCTTTGTATTTCACAGTCAGTGGCAACCATTGAATATGTTGCAATATGGTTATGAGACCTATATTTGTTATGCCTTGAACTATGCTTGTTAGGCATGCTTGGTATCTGTGTTAGTTGCACTCAACTCTGTTTTGATTTGAACAATTAAGTTATGTGGTGTGTGTTTCAACTGCTTGGAACAATTAAGTTATGTGGTGTGTGTTTCAACTGCTTGGAACAATTAAGTTATCTGCTGTCAAGCTCTATTTTGATTTGATATGACCTAAGTTATGAATTGTTTCATATGAAATTATTTCTTATGTTGATCATTGTTATATAGATGAATTGATTTCTTTTGTTGATAATTGATTGATATGATTTGGTCACTTTGGGGGGGCAACTTGTCGACCAACCCTAAAGTGGCCAAATTAGGTCACTTTGGGTGGCAACTTGTCGACCAAACCCTAACAGATCAAACCTAAAACATCAAGATTTGGCCATCTAGGGACCAAATCCTAATAGATCAAACCTTCACCAGATCAAATCATTCATACATACAAATATAGATAAAACATTCACTCATAAATTGCATCATAGACAGATTGATTCATCACATAGATAGATCATTCAACATTTTTCTTACACCAACTTCATACATTGCATCATAGACAACTTGATTCATCACATACATAGCTCATTCAACATTATTCTTACACCAACTTCAAACATCACATAGATAGAAAGACAGATCTAGGACCACAGAAACATAACAGCAATATCATGGGTACAAAATCCTAGTCCACCTCTGCCTAGTGACCTGAAAAGGATGGAAATTTGCCCTCCTCCTTGCCCAGTAGATGATATCATCATCACTAGGGTTCGAGCCAGGGGGAATGCCTCCAGGAACTGATCTATGTCCTTGCGGTTGCGTGCTGCAAGGATCATCTCAGCAAGTTGCCTTCTCACCCTCCTTCTTGCATCTCTACGCCTGGCTCCCCTAGGCATCTCTTCTTCTCCATCTATGACCTCTCTAGGATCCATTTCTCCCTGGGATTCTAGGGTTTTCTTTGGCGGCTGGGGGGTGGAGAAGGGTGTGGGGGGGGGGGGGGGGGGGGATTGACTGCGGTTTTTGCCAAGGGGGTGGGCTTTATAGACTACTAAGGGTTGGTGGTAGGTAGGCACAGGAGTAATAAACCAGCCCAATACTAGGCCCACATTGTATACATAATGGTTTTAGGCCCAAAAATAAACTACTACAGCATTGCTAGTTTCAGGAAAACAACCTAAAGAAATAAAACAGTTCTTCACTGCATTACTTAAGATAGATAGGTTCTTAACAGTACAATAACATAAGCCAGACTTAGCAAAGGTTCTCAAAGTCTACCACCACTCCAGTTACCATAACTTAAACAGTTCATATAGGACTGCACAAAATATACTCCTACCATCATCTTGCAAGGCCTGTTATATGTGTAGGCCACCTTACTTACTTAACCACCATTGTCCAAATCTTCAAGCCTCTAGTATGGCCTTGATTTGCTCAAGCTTTTCCTTGCTCCCATGGCCAACATTCAGCAGATCAGCAACTACTTTCTCAAGCTCTTTCTTCTCTTGTGCAAGAAGATCCCTGTCCACCTTGATCTCTTTCATAGCCTTCCTGGTGTTCTGAATTATGTCTGCCTGGGCCTGAAGGATACACTTCTGTTGTTTTGCTAGCCTTAGCTTCTCCATCTTCATCTCCAGCTCTAGCTCTTCCTTCTTCTTCTCATATTTCTCAGCATCCATTGCTTTCTGGTAGTCAATCTTGCCAACACCATCCTGCCAGTCAAACATCTTGCTAACATCATCAACCATTTTATGATACTCAGTGCAGAGATGATCATACTCCTTCTTCAACTTGGCAACCTCATCCTCATATGCATGCTTGTCTTGAATCCTTCCAAGGTCTTGCTCATGGAACATTTCCCACAGCTTGATGAGGCAGTTCTTAAGTACATCAGGCCAGACAGGATCAACCCACTGAACTACACCACAATTCACACCTCCCTGTAGTTTGATCAGACAACACATACTTCAGAAAATGCATAAATTCAGTACTAACTTCAGTTCAAAAAGGGTATTGCTATACAAGGAGGAGATGTAACCATAAATTCAGTTCAAACAGAGTTGGATGACAAGGAGCGAAGACAAAAGGAGGAAGAGGAAGAGAAAGAGGGGACCATGTACCCGGGGCGGTTGAACAGAAGAGGAGTAGATGATGATCAGGAGCAGTACCATCAGTCCTTGGATGATGATCAGGAGGAGGAGGAGGAGGAGGAGGAAGAGAAAGAGGAGGAGGAGGAGGCCATGTACCCGGGGTGGTTCAACAGAAGAGGCGTAGATGATGATCAGGAGGAGTATCATCAGCCCTTGGATGGTCTTGTGGAGCTCAGAGTTCCCAGCCGGTCGAGTTTTTCCATGCGGTGCTTGCGCCGTCGAGTGAAGGAGATCAACATGGTTAACTACCTGTGTGACGTGCAGCATAGGGTGTTGGCCAGCCTGCTGTTCCGCAATGCGCTTGTGCTTGAAAGGAAGCGTGTCGAGTTTGTGAAGAAGGTGCCGTCCGAGTTGCAGGCTGGGCTCATGAAGGAGATCGAGAGCTGGGTACGTAGTGGCCAAACCAGAAAAGGGTTTCATGTGATTAGTTAGTTGTCTTCCGTGAGGCAATCTCAGAGTAATTTATCCGTAGATGTCATGTTATTTTCTTCTTTGTTCCTTTTTTTGCGAGGGATGTCATGTTATCTTTGGGCAAGACATGTCTTGAATTTAGTTAGAAGCGGGAGACAGAGATTCCTGGTCATGGTTTGGATTATGAATCAGTATTGTTACTAAAGCAAAAATACTCCTGGTCATGATTTGCATTATCTTCACGGAGTAGTATTCTTACTGTTAACTGGGAGTTGCCAATATAAGTTTTGGTTTGCTAATTCTTAGTTGTCTGAAAATTTCGTTATTCTCAAACGACGTGGAGCTGTTGATCCGGTACTCAGTTCTCAAACATTATACTATGTCTTTGCACTAGATGAACAAAAGCATTACAACATTATGGACATTTTTAGAATAAGTTTGTACGGTATTTCTTAAAAGAAAATTGTACAACTGACTCAACTTTGTACTAAAGTTAGTACAAAGTTAAGTCACTTATTTTGGAACCGAGGGAGTAAGATTTTGTCTGGAACGGTTCTACATTTTTTGCACTGGATACACAAAGTTCTTTGAGTTAATTCCATTTTTACCTCTTAGTTTTACATTTTTGACAGGATCTACCCAACTTCAGAGAAATTCCTCCATTTAACCAATCATTTTTTAGTTTTACCCAAATTTTTTGGCATTCTATTTCTCGCCACATCCATATGTCTGGATATCTCATGATCTCTTTGGCCTCCCATTTCAAGTGATGTGAGATCCATCTTTTTGAAACCTAGTTCTACGTTTTTCATTGTCAACTGCATAATTGGAAAACTATAGCATTATATAAGAAAAATTAACATGGGAGAGTAGAATATGACAATAAAATCATAAGCCATTAGCCTCTGCGCAACATATTTCTGAATACAAGATACAAATATATTCAGAGAAGGCTGCAAGAAAAAAATAACTCTTATTTAGGCTGCAAAAGTTGCATGGGCGACCCATATTGTGAACAACATAGAAGCACCGCAAGTGAAAATAATACGAGTGCACAATGCATTTGCTAGCTGCACTAGGAACAATTCCAACATACTATTGAACTATTTTTATTGTCTTGGATCTGCCCTAGTGTCTTTTGCCTTAGTAAACACCAATTTCAAGCAGTTCAAAAAAAAATATCAGTTTCAACATATATGTTACCCGCAAAAAAAATTTCAACCTAGCTGTAAATGAATAGAGTTTGTTGCTGCAATCACTGTAACAAAACGTTGGACGAGGAACCTTACTGTCATCAAGAACGGGGCTCTAAGATGTCACATGAGATCATTTATGTGGCACACCACATAAGCACCTATTTGTTAGAGCATCTCTAGCAGACCCCCTAGCCGTCCTTCCCGAGCCTTGCGGACCTCACCATCATCATCTATGTGAGCTCCGGTCCTCCTTCCCCTCTCTCTCGTGCCCCCTCCTGCTCTTGCACGGCGATGGCGTACGACAGCGGTGAACTGCAGCGAGCCGCCCGGTTCAGCCCGAGCCGCAATGCTGCCGGTCCGGTCCTAGAATACTAGACCATCCAGCCGCTAGTTCGGTCCCGAGCTGGCGTGCTCGCGGTCGGTCCAAAGGCCAACTCAGTCAGGGACTGGGCCTTGTCCACTCTGACGGACCACCGGACACATGAAATGACCATTGGCGAGGTACCCGCAAGCTGCTCGAGCTCAAATTTGATATGGGCTGTAACATTTTTTTTCGCTGCAATGCACATGTATATTTTGCTATAATTTTAGAAGGGCTAAATTTCTTTCTCTGTTTCACTGTCCTTCGCCCATCCATCTGCTTCGCTTTGGCAACATGGATTGGACAATAGGGACGTGCGCGGATTTGTTTCTCCCGTTGCAACGCACATGCACATTTACTAGTCAAAAAATAAAGTAAATTTAATAGGAAAAATATTGAAGGAAATGATATCTTCTCTTATATCCCAGTTGTTACTAAAAGAACCCTATCTTCGTCCTAATTTTACATTCTTCAAGTGCAATCACAACTTTTGCTATCATCTATTTACAGTCACTCTAGTATGGTGATTCGACCGCCAGGATCGTAGCTTCTTTGCAACCTTACGCTTGTTTTGGGAACATCGAGCCGCTAAGGTCACCGAGAATTCCTCCAAAGCTGCAGCCTTTGAAAGCAGAAACTTCGCAAGCATCTTTTCGAGTTGCAGCCCTCTGTACATTGCAATGTTGATTCTTCTCAGCTTATCATCCAAGCACCTGATCTGTATTGGCCAGAAACCACTATCGGTCACCTGACTACTATAGTCGGCCCCATCCTCACCGACGTTCTGAGGCTCGGCATCTGATTCGCTATCAGAGTCGTATTCTTCCTTTGGAATCTCTGGACCCAGAGGAAACAGCGACAACACTTCCAAGTTCTGGGTGTGACAAAGCAAGATGGCAACTGACTGGATGTCGCTATCGTCGCGCAGGCAACACTGGAGGCTCAACTGCCTAAGATGCTCTAGGCAGGGCGCCACATGTTTGACTTTGAGCAAGCTGCTATAGTAAGCCATTGATGGGCGGAAGGAAAGGTGAAGGTACGCCAGTTTGGTGCACCGTTTGATGAGCTTAGTGGCCGGAGCAAATTCTGCTGGTTCTTTTCCGGAGAGGTCTTCACAGATTTCAACTGTCAGCGCCGCGACCCCGGCGTGGTTTGCAAGCTTGAAGAGCGACTTGCAAGGAAGGCCGCCTTTGTAGTGCAGCGACCGGAGGCAGGAGCTGCTCAGCTTGATGCGCGTGGCATGGTGGCAGCAGATCACGGCGAAACTCCGCAGGTGGGCGCTGGCCACCGTGATATTCGTGAGGCTCGGGCACTCCTGCAGCGTAAGGTCAGCGAGGCGCGGGCAGTTGGAGAGCAGGTGCTGCAGCAGCCCTTTGGGGTCCATGATCCTGGCGAGGCAGAGCGTCTCCAGGGACGCCATGGACACGGTTCCGTGCAGGTCGAGCCTCCAGTTGGCGAGGCGTAGGCGGCGAAGCGTGCGGCACCGGAAGAGATGGTTCTGCGTCTTGGTATAGCTGTTCCGTTCGTAGATTTCGTAGTCCGCGGAGGCCCTCTCCGACGAGCCGTAGGGGCAGAGCCTGCGCCGGGAGAGGTGACCGTACCTAAGCTTGACGTCGATCTCCTCGGCGCTGGAGGACACGGCGGAGGCGATCCACTGGTCGAGCAGGTCGTCGAACGGGTTGAAGGCGTCGAGGCGGAGGGTGCGGATGGGCGCCGAGGGGGCCTTGCCGAGGATCGCCCCCGTCACCTTTTGGCCGAAGCTGACCGGGAGGTCGAGGTCCTCCTCCTCGCTCATATTGTTACGGCTATAATCGCCTTTCGCGGGGTCGGTGAGGTCGACGGTGGTGACGCGGGCGGGGACGTCGCGCCATCGGCGGGAGAGCGCGCTGGTGCGCACGGCCTCCTCGGACGGGAGCTGGGAGAGGATGTGCTGGATCATCTCGTCGGGGAGAGCGCTCAGCCGGTCCGCCCTCCTGCGCCGCTTCATCTTGGCCGATACGTCGATGGACGAGACGAGACGCGAGGCGTGCCGTGCGTGTGTGCCGAAAACCTAAGCAAACCCTCGATATTTGATGAGGAGTTTTGGAGTGGGAGGAGATTTCTGTTTAGATTTCTTTCTTTTGCATGCACGGCACCGCCTATGGAAATCCTCGATATATCGCTGCTTTGGTAGGCGTCTGCTACGGATCGATCTCCTCATTAACTTGGACAAATCTCGTCGGACCGGTGGATCGACATGGCCCCACCATCACGCAAGAAGCGGTCGTCGTCGTCGCCGTCGTCGTCATCGTCGTCGGGGCAGCGAGATCGCATCAGCGGCCTCCCCGACAGCGTGCTGGGCCACGTCCTCTCCTACCTCCCCAACAAAGAAGCCGGCCGTGCAGCCTTGCTTGGCCGCCGGTGGCGCGACATCTTCTGCAGCGTGCACACCATCTCCTTCGAGGAGGAAGAGGGCGAGAGAGAAACCGACTGGGACACCTTCTACTACGAGGCCGAGGAGCAGAGGAGCTGTAGCGTTGAACTAATCGACACTATCAGCGCTGCGCTCCTCCGCCGCCGCCGCCGGTACGGCAGCACGGCCACCGGCCTCCCCGTGCCGCTGCGCAGCCTCCGCTTCGCCTTCGACCGCTACGACAATTGGGACAAGGCCGCGGTCGACCAGTGGCTCTTCGACGTGCTGCGTCACGCCGAGAAGGAGCTCCACCTCGACCTGCGCTTCTTCATCGGCCCGATCTGCCCACGCGAGGACGACGATGAAAAGGGGAGCGATAATGAGGACTGGGGGTGTGTCCTTCCGAGAAGGCTCTACTCCTGCACCGTCGTACGAACGCTATGCCTTGGCCATTGCAAACTGAATCTACCGGCGGCCATCAACCTGCCGTTCCTCGAAACTCTGCGTCTGACAGGTATCCTCGGCGATGACTCCGGCGAAACCATCCAAGAATTCATCTCGGGCTGTCCCCGCATCGCTGAGCTGACGCTGGAAGCCAACAACAGTGTCAAAAAGGTCTTCTTTCTCGACAAATGCCTCCGGAGGTTCGCTCTCCGCTGCTGCCACAACTTGACGAAAGTAAGCATCGACGCGTCGGAGCTGAGGTCCATGGACTACAGCGGCGCTGTGCCCGAGGAGTCTCTCCTCTCTCTGCACGGCTCACCAACAATATTGTCGTGCACCGTCAACTTTTGCAAGGCGATACCCACGAAGTCGGAGTTAGCCCGGTTCAGAAGGTTCCTCAAAAAGGTTTCGCCCTCAAAGCACCTGCGTCTGCACCACCAAGGCTTGGACACTCGATTCTTCGCGGTGTTCCCCTTGTTTCCCAGCCTGACGCGGCTCGAGCTACATGGCCCCATCCGGAGCAGCGACACCATCGATGCGGTCCGGAGGATACTGGAGCAGACGCCCAACCTCGAGGTCCTGTTGCTCGACATGGATGACCGGGAGCGAAGAGAAAAGGAAGAAGAGGAGGAGGAGGAGGCCATGTACCCGGAGCAGTTCAACAGAAGAGGCGTAGATGATGATCAGGAGCAGCACCATCAGTCCTCGGATGATCCTGTGGAGCTCAGAGTTCCCAGCCGGTCGAGTTTTTCCATGCGGTGCTTGCGGCGTTGAGTGAAGGAGATCAGCATGGCTAGCTACTGGTGTGACGTGCAGCATAGGGTGCTGGCCAGCCTGCTGTTCCGCAACGCGCTTGTGCTTGAAAGGATGTGTGTCGCGTTCGTGAAGAAGGGGCCGTCCGAGTTGCAGGCTGAGCTCACGAAGGAGATCGAGAGCTGGCTAGTGGGCAAACCAGAAAAGAGTTTCAAGTGATTTATCCGCAGATGTCATGTTTATTTTCTTGTTCTGGTTATTTTTCCTTTTTTTTGTTGAGGGATGCCATGTTATCTTTGGGCGAGACATCTCTTGGATTTTTTGACAAACAGACATCATCTCTTGGATTTAGTAGAAGAGCGAGAGAGAAACTACGGCTCATGGTTTGGATTTTGAGCCATTCGGTTTCCTGGAAGTCGCAAATATAAGTTTTGGTTTGCTAATTCCTAGTCGCCTGAAATTTTCGTAGCTCTCAAATGACTGTCGAGCGGTTGATCCGGCGCTCAGTTCTCAAACACTATATTTCTTTGCACTAGACCAATAAATCATTACAACATTATGGACAGTTTTTGTGTGTATGTGTTGAACAAATTTGTGCACTTTTCAAAGAATTTTTTTTAACAAATTTGTGTGGTATTTCTCAAAAGAAAAACTGTACAGTCAATTGAGACATACGTAACATTTTGTTTAAAACGGTTCCACATTTTTTGCACTGGATAAACAAATTTGTTTGAGTTAATTCTATTTTCTACCTGTTAGTTTTACATTTTGACATAATTTACTCAATTTAAGATAAATTCCTCCATTTAACCTACCCTTTGCCAGTTTTACCCATTTTATTCCATTTTGTGTTCTGACAAGGCAGACCCACATATTAGTGCTTATGTGGCATGCCACTTAGATGGTTTTGATCCTCCCGTTATGTTCAGAATTATCTTAGTTTTGCAAGGGCTTTAGCGGGACAAAACTAAGATAATTCTTCTGGTCTAAGGACGACTCCTTATTTGGCGCCAGGTGCCTGGTAGCGTGGGATCGTGTGTGTATGCCCAAGTTGGCAGGTGGTCTAGGTGTCAAAAACTTACAAGCACAAAATTTGTGTCTTATGTTGAAGTTTGCATTCAAATTCCTTCACTCCCCCACTCCCTTGCCTTGGAAGGATTGGATGTTAAACTACTCCCCCCTCCACATAGGTCTAGGCAAAAACGCCTCCTTCCTTGGCAAAGCTATTTTCAAACACTTACATACTCTTAGAGAGATTTTGCAGGTAGCTATAGGTAATGGTTCCTCAACTTTTTTCTGGCTAGATCGTTAGCTTCTGCCAGAACCACTCTCCGCCGCTTTCCATGCCTTATTTTCACACCATACTAAGCCATATGCTTTTGTTGATAAGATAATGATGGATGGGATCGAACTGGGTTTGCGTAGCCGGCTAACCTTAATTGCTACCAATGAACTTGCTGCCTTGAGTTCTCTGTTGCAGGTGGTGTGCCTCACTGGAGACCTAGACGTTCGGTCCTTGCTTAATGGATCGGCCTTCTCCACCAAGGGGGCATAGGATGCTCTCGCCTCGCAGCTCTCGGACCCTAACCTTGCTCACATATGGGATTCCCGTGTCCCTAGCATGGTTCAGGTGTTTGGTTGGTTGTTCTATTTGGACAGGTTAAACACAAGGGCGAATCTTCATCGCAAGACCATCATTGACTCCCCGTCCTGCCCATGTTGTGATGCTACGCTGGAGGACAGAGCTCACCTGTTCTTCACCTGCCCGGCGCCCGCAGCTATTTGGGGGGCTATTGGGATGTTGCCCTCCTTCTCTCCACTTGCGGACCTGTGGTCTTCGCCTTGTCCGCATGGCCTTCCACAGTCGGTCTGGCCTTTTATTCTGCTACTTTTTCCTTTGGAAAATATGGGATGCTCGCAACGCTAAAACCTTTAGAAATTTGCCTCTCTCTCCGGATGATGTAATTAGGGCTGTTATTTCAGACCTCACTCTCTGGTCTTAGAAAATCCACGCCGGATTGTGGCGGGATTTTTTAACCTCTCGTCTTTCTTGAAAGAATTATCTTAGTGGATTCGTGGCCACACTATAACAGTGCAGATGGCATTCTATTTCTCGCTGGCATCCATCCTTGTAGATTTCTCATGATCTCTCTGGTTTCCTATTTCAAGTGATGTGAGATCCATCTTTTTCAAACCTAGTTCTTCTGTTTTTTCACTCTTAACTGCAGGATTGGAAAACTATAGCATTGTAAAAAATGTTAACATGGGAGAGTCAAAAAGGATAATAAAATCATGCCATTATCAATTTGAACGTATATGTAATGATGTTTCAGTACGTACAAACTAATCTTGTGTGTTAAGTTTATACAAGATGTTAGTCCAATGTTTGAAAGCAAAGATGGATACCCCCCCCCCCCCACACACACATTATTAAAGAAAGTAGATGACAACATACTCATTTTCATTTATTCTTTTACTTTTATCGAGTATAGGGAAGTTAGGGTAGAGCCTGCGCCGGGAGAGGTGA
Source organism: Thinopyrum elongatum (assembly GCA_011799875.1). Lineage (NCBI taxonomy): Eukaryota > Viridiplantae > Streptophyta > Magnoliopsida > Poales > Poaceae > Thinopyrum > Thinopyrum elongatum. Next base: position 635,262,125 of record CM022298.1, read on the forward strand.
CCGTACCTAAGCTTGACGTCGATCTCCCGGCGCTGGAGGACACGGCGGAGGCGATCCACTGTCGAGCAGGTCGTCGAACGGGTTGAAGGCGTCGAGGCAGGGTGCGGATGGGCGCCGAGGGGGCCTTGCCGAGGATCGCCCCCGTCACCTTTTGGCCGAAGCTGACCGGGAGGTCGAGGTCCTCCTCCTCGCTCATATGTTTACGGCTATAATCGCCTTTCGCGGGTCGGTGAGTCGACGGTGGTGAGCGGGCGGGGACGTCGCGCCATCGCGGGAGAGCGCGCTGGTGCGCACGGCCTCCTCGGACGGAGCTGGGAGAGGATGGGCTGGATCATCTCGTCGGGGAGAGCGCTCAGCCGGTCCGCCCTCCTGCGCCGCTTCATCTTGGCCGATACGTCGATGACGAGACGAGACGCGAGGCGTGCCGTGCGTGTGTGCCGAAAACCTAAGCAAACCCTCGATATTTGATGAGGAGTTTTGGAGTGGAGGAGATTTCTGTTTAGATTTCTTTCTTTCTGCACGGCACCGCCTATGGAAATCCTCGATATATCGCTGCTTTGGTAGGCGTCTGCTACGATCGATCTCCTCATTAACTTGGACAAATCTCGTCGGACCGGGGGATCGACATGGCCCCACCATCACGCAAGAAGCGGTCGTCGTCGTCGCCGTCGTCGTCTCGTCGTCGGGGCGCGAGATCGCATCAGCGGCCTCCCCGACAGCGTGCTGGGCCACGTCTCTCCTACCTCCCCAACAAAGAACCGGCCGTGCAGCCTTGCTTGGCCGCCGTGGCGCGACATCTTCTGCAGCGTGCACACCATCTCCTTCGAGGAGGAAGAGGGCGAGAGAGAAACCGACTGGACACCTTCTACTACGAGGCCGAGGAGCAGAGAGCTGTAGCGTTGAACTAATCGACACTATCAGCGCTGCCTCCTCCGCCGCCGCCGCCGGTACGGCAGCACGGCAACCGGCCTCCCCGTGCCGCTGCGCAGCCTCCGCTTCGCCTTCGACCGCTACGACAATTGGACAAGGCCGCGGGTCGACCATGGCTCTTCGACGTGCTGCGTCACGCGCGAGAGGAGCTCCACCTCGACCTGCGCTTCTTCATCGGCCCGATCTGCCCCCGCGAGGACGACGATGAAAAGGGGAGCATAATGAGGACTGGGGGTGTGTCCTTCCGAGAAGGCTCTACTCCTGCACCGTCGTACGAACGCTATGCCTTGGCCATTGCAAACTGAATCTACCGGCGGCCATCAACCTGCCGTTCCTCGAAACTCTGCGTCTGACAGGTATCCTCGGCGATGACTCCGGCGAAACCATCCAAGAATTCATCTCGGGCTGTCCCCGCATCGCTGAGCTGACGCTGGAAGCCAACAACATGTCAAAAGGTCTTCTTTCTCGACAAATGCCTCCGGAGTTCGCTCTCCGCTGCTGCCACAACTTGACGAAAGTAAGCATCGACGCGTCGGAGCTGAGGTCCATGGACTACACGGCGCTGTGCCCGAGGAGTCTCTCCTTCTCTGCACGGCTCACCAACAATATTGTCGTGCACCGTCAACTTTTGCAAGGCGATACCACGAAGTCGGAGTTAGCCCGGTTCAGAAGGTTCCTCAAAAAGGTTTCGCCCCAAAGCACCTGCGTCTGCACCACCAAGGCTTGGACACTCGATTCTTCGCGGTGTTCCCCTTGTTTCCCAGCTGACGCGGCTCGAGCTACATGGCCCCATCCGGAGCGCGACACCATCGATCGGTCCGGAGGATACTGGAGCAGACGCCCAACCTCGAGGTCCTGTTGCTCGACATGGATGACCGGGAGCGAAGAGAAAAGGAAAAGAGGGAGGAGGAGGAGGCCATGTACCCGGAGCAGTTCAACAGAAAGGCGTAGATGATGATCAGGAGCAGCACCATCAGTCCTCGATGATCCTGTGGAGCTCAGAGTTCCCAGCCGGTCGAGTTTTTCCTTTTGACAGGATCTACCCAACTTCAGAGAAATTCCTCCATTTAACCAATCATTTTTTAGTTTTACCCAAATTTTTTGGCATTCTATTTCTCGCCACATCCATATGTCTGGATATCTCATGATCTCTTTGGCCTCCCATTTCAAGTGATGTGAGATCCATCTTTTTGAAACCTAGTTCTACGTTTTTCATTGTCAACTGCATAATTGGAAAACTATAGCATTATATAAGAAAAATTAACATGGGAGAGTAGAATATGACAATAAAATCATAAGCCATTAGCCTCTGCGCAACATATTTCTGAATACAAGATACAAATATATTCAGAGAAGGCTGCAAGAAAAAAATAACTCTTATTTAGGCTGCAAAAGTTGCATGGGCGACCCATATTGTGAACAACATAGAAGCACCGCAAGTGAAAATAATACGAGTGCACAATGCATTTGCTAGCTGCACTAGGAACAATTCCAACATACTATTGAACTATTTTTATTGTCTTGGATCTGCCCTAGTGTCTTTTGCCTTAGTAAACACCAATTTCAAGCAGTTCAAAAAAAAATATCAGTTTCAACATATATGTTACCCGCAAAAAAAATTTCAACCTAGCTGTAAATGAATAGAGTTTGTTGCTGCAATCACTGTAACAAAACGTTGGACGAGGAACCTTACTGTCATCAAGAACGGGGCTCTAAGATGTCACATGAGATCATTTATGTGGCACACCACATAAGCACCTATTTGTTAGAGCATCTCTAGCAGACCCCCTAGCCGTCCTTCCCGAGCCTTGCGGACCTCACCATCATCATCTATGTGAGCTCCGGTCCTCCTTCCCCTCTCTCTCGTGCCCCCTCCTGCTCTTGCACGGCGATGGCGTACGACAGCGGTGAACTGCAGCGAGCCGCCCGGTTCAGCCCGAGCCGCAATGCTGCCGGTCCGGTCCTAGAATACTAGACCATCCAGCCGCTAGTTCGGTCCCGAGCTGGCGTGCTCGCGGTCGGTCCAAAGGCCAACTCAGTCAGGGACTGGGCCTTGTCCACTCTGACGGACCACCGGACACATGAAATGACCATTGGCGAGGTACCCGCAAGCTGCTCGAGCTCAAATTTGATATGGGCTGTAACATTTTTTTTCGCTGCAATGCACATGTATATTTTGCTATAATTTTAGAAGGGCTAAATTTCTTTCTCTGTTTCACTGTCCTTCGCCCATCCATCTGCTTCGCTTTGGCAACATGGATTGGACAATAGGGACGTGCGCGGATTTGTTTCTCCCGTTGCAACGCACATGCACATTTACTAGTCAAAAAATAAAGTAAATTTAATAGGAAAAATATTGAAGGAAATGATATCTTCTCTTATATCCCAGTTGTTACTAAAAGAACCCTATCTTCGTCCTAATTTTACATTCTTCAAGTGCAATCACAACTTTTGCTATCATCTATTTACAGTCACTCTAGTATGGTGATTCGACCGCCAGGATCGTAGCTTCTTTGCAACCTTACGCTTGTTTTGGGAACATCGAGCCGCTAAGGTCACCGAGAATTCCTCCAAAGCTGCAGCCTTTGAAAGCAGAAACTTCGCAAGCATCTTTTCGAGTTGCAGCCCTCTGTACATTGCAATGTTGATTCTTCTCAGCTTATCATCCAAGCACCTGATCTGTATTGGCCAGAAACCACTATCGGTCACCTGACTACTATAGTCGGCCCCATCCTCACCGACGTTCTGAGGCTCGGCATCTGATTCGCTATCAGAGTCGTATTCTTCCTTTGGAATCTCTGGACCCAGAGGAAACAGCGACAACACTTCCAAGTTCTGGGTGTGACAAAGCAAGATGGCAACTGACTGGATGTCGCTATCGTCGCGCAGGCAACACTGGAGGCTCAACTGCCTAAGATGCTCTAGGCAGGGCGCCACATGTTTGACTTTGAGCAAGCTGCTATAGTAAGCCATTGATGGGCGGAAGGAAAGGTGAAGGTACGCCAGTTTGGTGCACCGTTTGATGAGCTTAGTGGCCGGAGCAAATTCTGCTGGTTCTTTTCCGGAGAGGTCTTCACAGATTTCAACTGTCAGCGCCGCGACCCCGGCGTGGTTTGCAAGCTTGAAGAGCGACTTGCAAGGAAGGCCGCCTTTGTAGTGCAGCGACCGGAGGCAGGAGCTGCTCAGCTTGATGCGCGTGGCATGGTGGCAGCAGATCACGGCGAAACTCCGCAGGTGGGCGCTGGCCACCGTGATATTCGTGAGGCTCGGGCACTCCTGCAGCGTAAGGTCAGCGAGGCGCGGGCAGTTGGAGAGCAGGTGCTGCAGCAGCCCTTTGGGGTCCATGATCCTGGCGAGGCAGAGCGTCTCCAGGGACGCCATGGACACGGTTCCGTGCAGGTCGAGCCTCCAGTTGGCGAGGCGTAGGCGGCGAAGCGTGCGGCACCGGAAGAGATGGTTCTGCGTCTTGGTATAGCTGTTCCGTTCGTAGATTTCGTAGTCCGCGGAGGCCCTCTCCGACGAGCCGTAGGGGCAGAGCCTGCGCCGGGAGAGGTGACCGTACCTAAGCTTGACGTCGATCTCCTCGGCGCTGGAGGACACGGCGGAGGCGATCCACTGGTCGAGCAGGTCGTCGAACGGGTTGAAGGCGTCGAGGCGGAGGGTGCGGATGGGCGCCGAGGGGGCCTTGCCGAGGATCGCCCCCGTCACCTTTTGGCCGAAGCTGACCGGGAGGTCGAGGTCCTCCTCCTCGCTCATATTGTTACGGCTATAATCGCCTTTCGCGGGGTCGGTGAGGTCGACGGTGGTGACGCGGGCGGGGACGTCGCGCCATCGGCGGGAGAGCGCGCTGGTGCGCACGGCCTCCTCGGACGGGAGCTGGGAGAGGATGTGCTGGATCATCTCGTCGGGGAGAGCGCTCAGCCGGTCCGCCCTCCTGCGCCGCTTCATCTTGGCCGATACGTCGATGGACGAGACGAGACGCGAGGCGTGCCGTGCGTGTGTGCCGAAAACCTAAGCAAACCCTCGATATTTGATGAGGAGTTTTGGAGTGGGAGGAGATTTCTGTTTAGATTTCTTTCTTTTGCATGCACGGCACCGCCTATGGAAATCCTCGATATATCGCTGCTTTGGTAGGCGTCTGCTACGGATCGATCTCCTCATTAACTTGGACAAATCTCGTCGGACCGGTGGATCGACATGGCCCCACCATCACGCAAGAAGCGGTCGTCGTCGTCGCCGTCGTCGTCATCGTCGTCGGGGCAGCGAGATCGCATCAGCGGCCTCCCCGACAGCGTGCTGGGCCACGTCCTCTCCTACCTCCCCAACAAAGAAGCCGGCCGTGCAGCCTTGCTTGGCCGCCGGTGGCGCGACATCTTCTGCAGCGTGCACACCATCTCCTTCGAGGAGGAAGAGGGCGAGAGAGAAACCGACTGGGACACCTTCTACTACGAGGCCGAGGAGCAGAGGAGCTGTAGCGTTGAACTAATCGACACTATCAGCGCTGCGCTCCTCCGCCGCCGCCGCCGGTACGGCAGCACGGCCACCGGCCTCCCCGTGCCGCTGCGCAGCCTCCGCTTCGCCTTCGACCGCTACGACAATTGGGACAAGGCCGCGGTCGACCAGTGGCTCTTCGACGTGCTGCGTCACGCCGAGAAGGAGCTCCACCTCGACCTGCGCTTCTTCATCGGCCCGATCTGCCCACGCGAGGACGACGATGAAAAGGGGAGCGATAATGAGGACTGGGGGTGTGTCCTTCCGAGAAGGCTCTACTCCTGCACCGTCGTACGAACGCTATGCCTTGGCCATTGCAAACTGAATCTACCGGCGGCCATCAACCTGCCGTTCCTCGAAACTCTGCGTCTGACAGGTATCCTCGGCGATGACTCCGGCGAAACCATCCAAGAATTCATCTCGGGCTGTCCCCGCATCGCTGAGCTGACGCTGGAAGCCAACAACAGTGTCAAAAAGGTCTTCTTTCTCGACAAATGCCTCCGGAGGTTCGCTCTCCGCTGCTGCCACAACTTGACGAAAGTAAGCATCGACGCGTCGGAGCTGAGGTCCATGGACTACAGCGGCGCTGTGCCCGAGGAGTCTCTCCTCTCTCTGCACGGCTCACCAACAATATTGTCGTGCACCGTCAACTTTTGCAAGGCGATACCCACGAAGTCGGAGTTAGCCCGGTTCAGAAGGTTCCTCAAAAAGGTTTCGCCCTCAAAGCACCTGCGTCTGCACCACCAAGGCTTGGACACTCGATTCTTCGCGGTGTTCCCCTTGTTTCCCAGCCTGACGCGGCTCGAGCTACATGGCCCCATCCGGAGCAGCGACACCATCGATGCGGTCCGGAGGATACTGGAGCAGACGCCCAACCTCGAGGTCCTGTTGCTCGACATGGATGACCGGGAGCGAAGAGAAAAGGAAGAAGAGGAGGAGGAGGAGGCCATGTACCCGGAGCAGTTCAACAGAAGAGGCGTAGATGATGATCAGGAGCAGCACCATCAGTCCTCGGATGATCCTGTGGAGCTCAGAGTTCCCAGCCGGTCGAGTTTTTCCATGCGGTGCTTGCGGCGTTGAGTGAAGGAGATCAGCATGGCTAGCTACTGGTGTGACGTGCAGCATAGGGTGCTGGCCAGCCTGCTGTTCCGCAACGCGCTTGTGCTTGAAAGGATGTGTGTCGCGTTCGTGAAGAAGGGGCCGTCCGAGTTGCAGGCTGAGCTCACGAAGGAGATCGAGAGCTGGCTAGTGGGCAAACCAGAAAAGAGTTTCAAGTGATTTATCCGCAGATGTCATGTTTATTTTCTTGTTCTGGTTATTTTTCCTTTTTTTTGTTGAGGGATGCCATGTTATCTTTGGGCGAGACATCTCTTGGATTTTTTGACAAACAGACATCATCTCTTGGATTTAGTAGAAGAGCGAGAGAGAAACTACGGCTCATGGTTTGGATTTTGAGCCATTCGGTTTCCTGGAAGTCGCAAATATAAGTTTTGGTTTGCTAATTCCTAGTCGCCTGAAATTTTCGTAGCTCTCAAATGACTGTCGAGCGGTTGATCCGGCGCTCAGTTCTCAAACACTATATTTCTTTGCACTAGACCAATAAATCATTACAACATTATGGACAGTTTTTGTGTGTATGTGTTGAACAAATTTGTGCACTTTTCAAAGAATTTTTTTTAACAAATTTGTGTGGTATTTCTCAAAAGAAAAACTGTACAGTCAATTGAGACATACGTAACATTTTGTTTAAAACGGTTCCACATTTTTTGCACTGGATAAACAAATTTGTTTGAGTTAATTCTATTTTCTACCTGTTAGTTTTACATTTTGACATAATTTACTCAATTTAAGATAAATTCCTCCATTTAACCTACCCTTTGCCAGTTTTACCCATTTTATTCCATTTTGTGTTCTGACAAGGCAGACCCACATATTAGTGCTTATGTGGCATGCCACTTAGATGGTTTTGATCCTCCCGTTATGTTCAGAATTATCTTAGTTTTGCAAGGGCTTTAGCGGGACAAAACTAAGATAATTCTTCTGGTCTAAGGACGACTCCTTATTTGGCGCCAGGTGCCTGGTAGCGTGGGATCGTGTGTGTATGCCCAAGTTGGCAGGTGGTCTAGGTGTCAAAAACTTACAAGCACAAAATTTGTGTCTTATGTTGAAGTTTGCATTCAAATTCCTTCACTCCCCCACTCCCTTGCCTTGGAAGGATTGGATGTTAAACTACTCCCCCCTCCACATAGGTCTAGGCAAAAACGCCTCCTTCCTTGGCAAAGCTATTTTCAAACACTTACATACTCTTAGAGAGATTTTGCAGGTAGCTATAGGTAATGGTTCCTCAACTTTTTTCTGGCTAGATCGTTAGCTTCTGCCAGAACCACTCTCCGCCGCTTTCCATGCCTTATTTTCACACCATACTAAGCCATATGCTTTTGTTGATAAGATAATGATGGATGGGATCGAACTGGGTTTGCGTAGCCGGCTAACCTTAATTGCTACCAATGAACTTGCTGCCTTGAGTTCTCTGTTGCAGGTGGTGTGCCTCACTGGAGACCTAGACGTTCGGTCCTTGCTTAATGGATCGGCCTTCTCCACCAAGGGGGCATAGGATGCTCTCGCCTCGCAGCTCTCGGACCCTAACCTTGCTCACATATGGGATTCCCGTGTCCCTAGCATGGTTCAGGTGTTTGGTTGGTTGTTCTATTTGGACAGGTTAAACACAAGGGCGAATCTTCATCGCAAGACCATCATTGACTCCCCGTCCTGCCCATGTTGTGATGCTACGCTGGAGGACAGAGCTCACCTGTTCTTCACCTGCCCGGCGCCCGCAGCTATTTGGGGGGCTATTGGGATGTTGCCCTCCTTCTCTCCACTTGCGGACCTGTGGTCTTCGCCTTGTCCGCATGGCCTTCCACAGTCGGTCTGGCCTTTTATTCTGCTACTTTTTCCTTTGGAAAATATGGGATGCTCGCAACGCTAAAACCTTTAGAAATTTGCCTCTCTCTCCGGATGATGTAATTAGGGCTGTTATTTCAGACCTCACTCTCTGGTCTTAGAAAATCCACGCCGGATTGTGGCGGGATTTTTTAACCTCTCGTCTTTCTTGAAAGAATTATCTTAGTGGATTCGTGGCCACACTATAACAGTGCAGATGGCATTCTATTTCTCGCTGGCATCCATCCTTGTAGATTTCTCATGATCTCTCTGGTTTCCTATTTCAAGTGATGTGAGATCCATCTTTTTCAAACCTAGTTCTTCTGTTTTTTCACTCTTAACTGCAGGATTGGAAAACTATAGCATTGTAAAAAATGTTAACATGGGAGAGTCAAAAAGGATAATAAAATCATGCCATTATCAATTTGAACGTATATGTAATGATGTTTCAGTACGTACAAACTAATCTTGTGTGTTAAGTTTATACAAGATGTTAGTCCAATGTTTGAAAGCAAAGATGGATACCCCCCCCCCACACACACATTATTAAAGAAAGTAGATGACAACATACTCATTTTCATTTATTCTTTTACTTTTATCGAGTATAGGGAAGTTTTACTATTAAGAGAGGTCACTCAATTAAATGTATGGTGGACCTCTTTTTCCCTTTCAAATATACACATCCTACATCATATGTGATATGCCAACCTGATAGCCAAAAAAGTATCTTTGAAACATTCATTTTGAGCTATATATACACACGACGAGGCATCTTGGAGCTTCCGGAGCCTTGGAATCCGGGCCTACCTCCGGAGCAGACTCTAACTGACGATAATAGAATTCTCATGTCCAGCCGAATATAACTCCGGTGTTGGTCCCGAAATCTGGGCTTCTCAGAGTCTGCTCCGGAATACGTCCCTTCCTCCGGCATTATATCCGCCAGACATCTGGTGTTTGTCGAAGGTTATATGCTCTAGAGTCAGTCCCGAATTCCGAGCCATGTCGGTTCTGATGGAAATATGCCCTAGAGGCAATAATAAAGTTGTTACTATTATATTTCTTTATTCATGATAAATGTTTATTATTCATGCTAGAATTGTATTGACCGGAAACTTAAATACATGTGTGGATACATAAACAAATACCGTGTCCCTAGTGAGCCTCTACTAGACTAGCTCGTTGATCAGAGATGGTTAAGGTTTCCTAACCATAGACATGAGTTGTCATTTGATAACGGGATCACATCATTAGGAGAATGATGTGATGGACATGACCCAACCGTTAGCATAGCATATGATCGGTCTCTTTATTCCTACTGCTTTCTTAATGTCAAATACATGTTTCTTCGACCATGAGATCATGCAACTCCCGGACTCCGGAGGAATGCCTTGTGTGCCATCAAACGTCACAACGTAACTGGGTGATCATAAAGGTGCTCTACAGGTATCTCCGAAGATGTTTGTTGGGTTGGCATGGATCGAGACTGGGATTTGTCACTTCTTGTGACGGAGAGGTATCTCTGGGCCCTCTCGGTAATACAGCATCACAAGAAGCTTGCAAGCAAAGTGACTAAGGAGTTAGTTACAGGATGATGTATTACGGAACGAGTAAAGAGACTTGCCAGTAACGAGATTGAACTAGGTATGGAGATACCGACGATCGAATCTCGGAACCGACGGACAAAAGGAACTACGTATGTTGTCATAAAGGTTCGATCGATAAAGATCTTCGTAGAATATGTAGGAACCAATATGGGCATCCAGGTCCCGCTATTGGTTATTGACCGGAGAAGCGTCTCGGTCATGTCTACATCATTCTCGAACCCGTAGGGTCCGCACGCTTAACGTTCGTTGACGATATAGTATTATATGAGTTATGTATGTTGGTGACCGAATGTTGTTCGGAGTCCCGGATGAGATCACGGACATGACGAGGAGCTCCGGAATGGTCCGGAGGTAAAGATTGATATATAGGATGATATGGTTGGGCCAAGGGGTAAGACCCACGGGGCTTTAGGTCGGTGCAAAAGGAAGTTTTGCGGAGGTCAGGGACCGTCTGGCCCTGGGCCAGATGCCGAGGCCCATGGCGTCTGGGCCAGACGCCGAGGACCGTGGCGTTTGGTACTGGAGTCCGAGAAGGACTCTTGCCTTGCGGGCAAAACCGACTTTGAGGAGGCTCTTTCTCCAAGAAACGACCCAGGGCTCAACATATAAATAGAGGGGCAGGGCTAGCACCCGGAACACATAAAGATTCACCAAGCCGTGTGCCGGCAACCCCGCCCCCTCTAGTTTATCCTCCGTCATAGTTTTCGTTGTGCTTGGCGAAGCCCTGTGGAGATTGTTCTTCACCACTACCATCACCACGCCGTCGTGCTGCGGGAACTCATCTACTACTTCGCCCCTCTTGCTAGATCAAGAAGGCGAGGACGTCATCGAGCTGAACGTGTGCTGAACGCGGAGGTGCCGTACGTTCGGTACTTGATCGAGACGGATCGTGAAGGTATACGACTACATCAACCGCGTTGATAAACGCTTCCGCTTAGCGATCTACAAGGGTATATAGATGCTCTTCCCCTCTCGTAGCTATACATCTCCATGGATAGATCTTGCGTGTGCGTAGAATTTTTTTGTTTTCAATGCAACGTTCCCCAACAGGTTCCTCCGGGATGAAATTCTCCCAACTTCCCAACGCACAATTTTTAAGTGGGCTATAAAAGGCCCACTTCACCTTCCCCAAAGGGGTATCCGCCTGCATTGACTTGAGTTGTTCATACTCCTCCCTCTTGCTCAATTTCCAAAAGCTAGACATCTCAATAACCTCCAATTCCCCCATTGAATCATTCCACAACTTTGAGGGAAAAGATGCACGAGCCCAGATACGTCTCCAACGTATCTATACTTTTTTATTTTTCCATGCTATTATATTATCTGTTTTGGATGTTTTATATGCATTAATATGATATTTTATATTATTTTTGGGACTAACTTATTAACCTAGAGCCCAGTGCCAGTTTCTGTTTTTCCTTATTTTTGAGCTTCGCAGAAAAGGAATACTAAACAGAGTCCAAACGGAATAAAACTTCACGATGATTTTTCTTGGACCAGAAGACACCCAGGGGACTTGGAGTCCCAGTCAGAGGAGCCATGAGGTGGCGGCAAGGGTGGAGGGCGCGCCCTAGAGGGGGGGGGGGGGGGGCGCCCCCCTACCTTGTGGGCCCCTCGATGACTTCCTGACCTAGGTCTTCCTCCTATATATTCACAAATATTCCAGAACCACCAGTGGCATCCACGAAAACACTTTTCCACCGCCGCAACCTTCTGTTCCCGTGAGATCCCATCTTGGGGCCTTTTCTGGCATCCTGTCGGAGGGGGATTCGATCACGGAGGGCATCTACATCAACTCTATTGCCCTTCCGATGAAGCATGAGTAGTTTACCTCAGACCTACGGGTCCATAGCTAGTAGCTAGATGGCTTTTTCTCTCTCTTTGATTCTCAATACCATGTTCTCCTTGATGTTCTTGGAGATCTATCCGATGTAATCTTCTTTTGCGGTGTGTTTGTCGAGATCCAATGAATTATGGATTTATGATCAGCTTATCTATGAATATTATTTGAATCTTCTCTGAATTCTTATATGCATGATTTGATCTCTTTGTATTTCTCTTCGAACTATCGGTTTGGTTTGGCCAACTAGATTGATTTTTCTTGCAATGGGAGAGGTGCTTAGCTTTGGGTTCAATCTTGCGTGATTTCACCCAGTGACAAAGTAGGGGTAGCGAGACACATATTGAATTGTTGCCATCGAGGATAAAAAGATGGGGTTTTCATCATATTGCTTGAGTTTATCCCTCTACATCATGTCATCTTACTTAAAGCGTTACTTTGTTCTTTATGAACTTAATACTCTAGATGCATGCTAGATAGCGGTCGATGTGTGGAGTAATAGTAGTAGATGCAGGCAGGAGTCGGTCTACTTGACACAGACGTGATGCCTATATTACATAATCATTGCCTTGGATATCGTCATAGCTTTGCGCTTTTCTATCAATTGCTCGACAGTAATTTGTTCACCCACTGTATTATTTGCCTTCATGAGAGAAGCCTCTAGTGAAACCTATGGCCCCCGGGTCTATTTTCCATCATACTTGTTTCCGATCTACTATTTTGCAATCTTTTATTTTCAGATCTATAAACCAAAAAACCCAAAAATATTTTATCTTTTATTTATCTATCTCTATCAGATCTCATCTTTGCAATTAACCGTGAAGGGATTGACAACCCCTTTATCGCGTTGGGTGCAAGTGTTTGATTGTTTGTGTAGGTGCATCTATTGGGGACTTGTGCGTTTCTCCTACTGGATTGATACCTTGGTTCTTAACTGAGGGAAATACTTATCTCTACTGTGCTGCATCACCTTTTTGTCTTCAAGGGAAAAACCAACGCAAGCTCAAGAAGTAGCAGGAAGAATTTCTGGCGCCGTTGCCGAGGAAATCTACGTCAAGCCTACCAAGTACCCATCATAAACTCTCATCTCTTGCATTACATTATTCGCCATTTGCCTCTCGTTTTCCTCTCCCCCACTTCTAAAACGATTTTCGAAAATATTTGCCTTTTTTCGCCCTTCTTCCGTTCGTCCTTTCGTTTGCTTTTTGTTTGCTCGTGTGTTAGATTGCTTACTTTGTCACGATGTCTCAAGATAATACCAAATTGTGTGATTTTTCCAACACTAATAATAATGATTTTATTAGTACTCCGATTGCTCCCGCCACTAGTGCAGAATCTTATGAAATTAATGCCGCTTTGCTGAATCTTGTTATGAAAGATCAATTTTTCGGCCTTCCTAGTGAAGATGCCGCATCCTATCTAAATAATTTCGTTGAGTTGTGTGATATGCAAAAAAAGAAAGATATGGATAATGATATTGTTAAATTGAAGCTATTTCCGTTCTCACTACGAGATCGTGCTAAAACTTGGTTTTTATCTTTGCCTAAAAATAATATTGATTCATGGAATAAGTGTAAAGATGCTTTTATTTCCAAGTATTTTTCTCCCGCTAAGATTATCTCCCTTAGGAACGATATTATGAATTTTAAGCAACTTGATCATGAACATATTGCACAATCTTGGGAGAGGATGAAATTGATGATACGAAATTGCCCCACTCATGGTTTAAATTTGTGGATGATCATACATAATTTTTATGCTGGATTGAATTTTGCTTCTAGAAATCTTTTAGATTCGGCCGTGGGGGGTACTTTTATGGAAATTACTTTAGGAGAAGCTACTAAACTCCTAGATAATATTATGGTTAACTATTCTCAATGGCATACCGAAAGATCTACTAGTAAAAAAGGGCATGCGATTAAAGAAATTAATGTTTTGAGTGGAAAGATGGATGAACTTATGAAATTGTTTGCTAATAGGAGTGCTCCTATTGATCCTAATGATATGCCTTGTCTACTTTGATTGAGAACAATAATGAATCTATGGATGTGAATTTTGTTGATAGGATTTTTTTTGGTAATAACTCGTATAGAGGTAATTTTAATCCTAGGCCGTTTCCTAGTAATTCCTCTAACAATTATGGTAATTCCTACAACAATTCTTATGGAAATTATAATAAGTTGCCCTCTGATCTTGAGAATAGTATTAAAGAATTTATGAGTTCGCAAAAGAATTTCAATGCTTTGCTTGAAGAAAAATTGCTTAAGGTTGATGATTTGGCTAGGAACATGGATATAATTTCTCTTGAGATTGATTCTTTGAAAATTAGATCTATTCCACCCAAGCATTGGAGAGGTCAAAACTTTAAGTAGCGATGAACCCACTCTTTTGGATTTCAAGGAATTTAATTATGATAATTGTTCTTTAATAGATTATATTTCCTTGTTGCAATCCATGTTGAATTCTCGTCATGCTTATAATCAAAATAAAGCTTTTACTAAACATATTGTTGATGCTATGATGAAATGTTTTGAGGAAAAGCTTGAATTGGAAGTTTCCATCCCTAGAAAACTTTATGATGAGTGGGAACCCACTATTAAGATTAAAATAAAATATTATGAGTGCCATGCTTTGTGTGATTTGGGTGCTAGCGTTTTCACGATTCCAAAAACTTTATGTGATGTGTTAGGTTTCCGTGAATTGGATGATTGTTCTTTAAATTTGCATCTTGTGGATTCCACTATTAAGAAACCTATGGGAAGGATTAATGATATTCTTATTGTTGCAAATAGGAATTATGTGCCCATAGATTTCATTGTTCTTGATATATATTGCAATCCTACATGTCCTATTATTCTTGGTAGACCTTTCCTTAGAACGATTGATGCAATTATTGATATGAAAGAAGTAAACATTAGATTTCAATTTCCGTTAAGGAAGGGCATGGAACACTTTCCTAGAAAGAAAATTAAGTTGCCATATGAATCTATTATGAGAGCTACTTATGGATTGCATACCAAAGATGACAATACGTAGATCTATGTGTTTTTATGCCTAGCTAAGGACGTTAAACAATAGCGCTTGTTGGGAGGCAACCCAATGTTATTTTTGTTTTTACTTTTTCGGTTCTGTTTTTCAATAAATTTTTCATTTAGGCTCTAGTTAGATGTGTTTTGGTGTTTTAATTAGTGTTTGTGCCAAGTAATACCTTTGGGATGGCTTACGGTGATAGTTGATTTGATCTTGCTGAAAAACAGAAACTTTTGTGTCCAGTCACAGAATTTAATAATTCACTAGGCAGTTGAAAAACCCTGAATTTTTTACACGATATTGATATACAAATTGCCTATGTTGTCCTAAATTTTCAGAATTTTTGGATTACAGAAGTATTAGAACAATTCAGATCTTCGCAGACTGTTCTGTTTTTGACAGATTTTGTTTTCTATGTGTTGTTTGTTTATTTTGATGAATCTATGTGTAGTATCGGGGGGTATGAACCATGGAGAAGTTGGAATACAGTAGATATTACACCAATATAAATAAATAATGAGTTCACAACAGTACCAAAAGTGGTGATTTATTTTCTTATACTAACGGATCTCATGAGCTTTCTGTTGAGTTCTGTGTTGTGAAGTTTTCAAGTTTTGGGTAAAGATTTAATGGACTATGGAATAAGGAGTGGCAAGAGCCTAAGCTTGGGGATGTCCAAGGCACCCCAAGGTAATATTCAAGGACAACCAAGAGCCTAAGCTTTGGGATGCCCCGGAAGGCATCCCCTCTTTCGTCTTCGTTTATCGGTAACTTTACTTGAGGCTATATTTTTATTCACCACATGATATGTGTTTTGCTTGGAGTGTCTTGTATGATATGAGTCTTTACTTTTTAGTTTGCCACAATCATCCTTGTTTTACACACCTTTTGAGAGGCACACACATGAATCATGATTTATTAGAGTACTCTACGTGCTTCACTTATATCTTTTGAGCTAGGCAATTTTGCTCTAGTGCTTCACTTATATCTTTTTAGAGCACGGCGGTGGTTTTATTTTATAGAAATTGTTGAACTCGCATGCTTCACTTATATTATTTTGAGAGTCTCTTTAAACAGCATGGTAATTTGCTTTGGTTATGAATTTAGTCCTAATATGATGGGCATCCAAGAGGGATATAATAAAAACTTTCATATAAAGTGCATTGAATACTATGAGAAGTTTGATTCCTTATGATTGTTTTGAGATATGAGGATGGTGATATTAGAGTCATTCTAGTGAGTAATTGTGAATTGTAGAAATACTTGTGTTGAAGTTTGTGATTCCCGTAGCATGCACATGTGGTGAACCGTTATGTAACGAAGTTGAAGCATGATTTATTTATTGATTGTCTTCCTTATGAGTGGCGGTCGGGGACGAGCGATGGTCTTTTCCTACCAATCTATCCCCTAGGAGCATGCGCGTAGTGTAGGAGATATGCCATAGAGGCAGTAATATCAGTTATTTTGTATCTCCTGGTTTGTAATGAAAGTTTATGTTCCATGCTATAACTGCAATGATTCTCGAGTCTACAATAAAACGAGGCTTGGAGGGAAACTCATGTGCACGTGTGGGATAATAAACGGAAAAATGTATTCCTGGTCAAGCCTCTATGACTGGCTCGAGTATTGCATGATGATCCTGTTTTCCTGATCATGGGCATGTCTATGCCGGCAAATTTTGAGGGCACAAATTGTTGGTAGAACACTTGTGTTGAATCGACCCAAATTGATGTTATGCTATGAGATGCATTCGTCACAAGTTAATGGTTTATATCACAGAGAAGTTAATATTTGCATAATTCCTTAGACCATGAGAGTATCGAGTTCCTTCATACTTGCTTCGTGAACTTTGGGGTTTGTTAAACGTCATCCGTAACTGGGTGGCTATTACGGCGGCTTACGGGTTCACGGAAAAGTGTGGCAAGTAACGAGATAGCTCAAGATTGGGATTTGCTCCTCCGGCGATGGAGAGATATACTCGGGCCCTCTCGGTGTTACGGTATCCATCATCGTCTGGCCAGACACCTTGTGATTTGATCACTGGGATGCCGAAAACACGGAAACGAGAAAAGAGAACAAAACCGGTAACGAGGTAACTTGCATAGTGGACAAATTTGTTGATCCACGGGGATGCAATAAATCTCACCTCGGGTGTTTGTGACATATCGCGTAGCAACAGGAATAGCACACGGCAACAAGAGGTTCACTCGAATATTCATTCGTGTGGATATAGGTGTCACTATGGGTGTCCACGGCTCCGATGTTGATCATTGATCGGAAGGGGTTCCGGGTCATGTCTATACTTCACCGAACCTATAAGGTCACACGCTTAAGGGTCATCTATCTGCTGAATACTAGACAGGGAGTCTGAGAGAAAATCACCGAAAAAGTTTCGGACACCGAAAAAGTTTCGGACACCGGAAAAGTTCCGCAAAGAGGTCACCGGATGAGTTCCGGTGAAACTGAAAAGTTGTTTCAGAGGATACCATAAATTCAAATTGGTTTCGGCACATGCTTGATAATTCTTGGAGGGTGCCAGAATCATTCTGGAAACTTTCTGGAATTTTCAGGGATGAAAACCGGAAATGTTTTGGAGCTGCCGGAACCACTTCAGATGCTTTTCGCAGATGAAAATCACTAATCTGGAATTGTTCCAGAACGCGTTGAAAATTATTTTAGTGGGTACTGGAATTGTTCTAGGACCACATGAAAATTTTCAGTTCGAACGGACGCTGAAAAATGTCGTCGTGAATAGTGAAAGTGCTTTTTGGATAATTTTTGGAAAGCCACCTTTTAGGGCTTTTACTAAAGGCTTCTAGAGGGCTTGGGGGGCCATGAGAGCCCTCATGGGGGGGGGGGGGGCTAGGGGTGGCCGGCCATGGAGTGTGGAGCTCCTTGGAGCTCCACATGGCATCCCATTTTACCCTTATGCCCATGAGGTGTGACCTAATGCACGGGTTTTTGGTAATTTGTGGAGGAGCCCTACCACTTGGGTTTCCTATAAATAGAGGAGATGGGGTCTGCCATCTCTTCATCCCTTGCTCTCATACACATGCCATGCATTATCTGGCTTCTTCTCTCCCTCCCACGAAAAGAGTTTCGTAGAGCCGAAAGGCTGTCTGGGTTCCGGCAGGAACTAGTTCTGGACGGCGAAGCCCTGCCGGATAGCTGACACCGTATGTGTGCAACCCCGTAGAGAGGTCGTAGTTTCGGTCTTTTGCCCGAGGGGCTGTTCGAGTGTCCTCCCGAAGGGCTGTCCGAGTCTCCGTTCGAGTTTCGAGGGTCCTCTCGGAGGGCTGTCCGTGACATCGTCCGGGGGACTGCCCGACCGCCTCCCGATGGGCTGTCCGACGAGGGAGTACATCCTCATGGTTGGGAGGTTGTAAATCCTAGCTGCGGGGATCTGCACCAACGATCTCCACTGACTCTTCTTCCGCTGCGCTTCGAGTCGGTACGGATCAGATCAAACCTTGTATGCAGTCTCCATAGTGGTCCTGGGCGTGCTCGCTATACCGAAATTTTTTGTTTTCTGTCGCGTTCTCCAACAGTGGCATCAAGAGCCGTGCTATGCGTAGATGCATGTTTCGATCTAGAATACATGGAGATGTATGGGTATTGCATAATATAATTTTGGAGTAGATGAGATCTATTGCTGAAAATTATTTATGCGGGTGACAGATGAAATCTGTTACCCGACATTCTTGTTGCTTCCCTGGAATTTGCGTTTGCTCAATCTCGAGACAACATGGTGGAATTTGACAAAGTTCTGGCAATCCGTGATCCTGATTGATCATGGAAGTGCTATCAGTTCTTTGGGTTCTGCCATAGTCAAAAGAAAGATGAAATTCACAGATGAAAGGGCATTGCAGATATGATCTGCACGGGGGTCATGCGTATGACGAAGTTTAGTATGGGGCTCAAGATTTAATTATCTCGTGTTTCATACACCCCGAGATGTTAATCTAGCAACTTGAATAATCATACTTGATGATAAAATGTTGGTAGCTGCGGTTTAAGTCAAAACCTTAGAAGCCACGTAAAATAAAATTTTGCATAAACCGATTAGAGGCGTCTAACTTGGTTTTGCAGGATGGTTGGCATGTGATGTGGTATAGCAAGTCTCATATTCATTTTGATTATGTATGAGATGACTATATGATGTAATTAACATGACCTGCGTGTCATGATTCGGCATGATGGCTGGAGCCATATGATTGCACTTTAATGACCTGCGTGTCAACCTTAAGTAATGCATTTATTTTATCTTGCTATGGAGATAGCAATATTATCTGGTGCATCGATAAGGTGGTGGCAATCTTCGCGAAGGTGAACACCGACGCGAATGCCGAAGACGAAGAAATGAAAGACTTCTCCGTCAGAAGAGGCTATACTATATCATGCTATTTTGAATTGCCTGAGATGTTTATCCCTCTTGATGCACCCTTCTTGATTGCGCGGTAGTCGCTTTTTATTAGGGTGATCTCTCACTTAAAATATCAAGTAGTTAGTGTTCTCCCAAGTGTAGCACCGTCACGGCACCTAACTTTTCGGGGTATCACAGGATCTCCCTGGGTACGAACGATTAGGGATGTGTGAGGCGGGTGAGTTGAGACCTCACAGCAAGATCACTTGGTTGTCTTGACGTTCTGGAAGGATCTCCCTGAGCTCGGAACACGCCCATCGAAAGATGAACAAGAGTCACATAGAGATGTGATCGGCAAGTTTGCCTACCGATTGAAGTTCGCGCCATCAGTGTTCATCTCGTTCAATGGCGTTGAATGGATATACGGGTCTTGTATCACTCATAATCAATTTTGAGAGATATTGATTTGAGTAGGAGCGCACTTTAGAATAAAACTGTTTATTCACTAGTGCTTTTTCATTATAAACAAAGTCTAAAGTGAAAACTTGTGTTTTCCGTTGTAGATCAAATGGCTCGCAACACCGCGTTCAACTTAGGCCCGATGTTAGAGAAAGAGAAGTTAACTGCGACTGGAAACAACTATGCGGACTGGGTCCGCAACCTGAGGATTGTCCTCAGGAGCGCTAAGAAACTGTATGTGCTTGAAAATGCTCTTCCAGCTAAACCGGCGGCAGAGGCCCCGGAAGATTTACAAAATGTCTGGGCCACTAAGGATGATGATCACAACTTAGTGCAGTGCCTCATGCTAGCTTGCATGAGTGCGGAGCTTCAAAAACATTTTGAATTCCATAAACCCCGTGATATGATCCGGGAATTGGATGCTCTGTACAAGGAAACCGCAAAGTCTGAACGATTTGATATCATGAAGGCTTTGATGGATTGCAAGATGGCTGAGGGTAGTTCAGTTGGCGAACACGTGGTCAAAATGATTGGCTATGCTGAAAGGCTTAAAACCCTGGAATTTCCACTTCCACCTGGCCATACGATGGACATGTTGCTTTCTTCACTCCCCCCGTCTTACAACGGTTTTGTATTAAACGACAACATGAGTGGGATGGAGAAGGAACCGGAAGAGGTGCTCGCCATGCGGAAAACTGCAGAAGGAGGACTGCGGAAAAATCGCAAGCAAGTGTTGCTTGTGAATAAAACCGCCAGTTTCAAAAAGAAGAAAGGCAAGCCAAAGAAGGGCAAGGGCGCCGGTAAGACCGGCTCCCAAAGCAACTCTAAGGGTGGAGCCAAGAATGAAACTGAGTGCTTCTACTGCAAGGGCATAGGACACTGGAAGAGAAACTGCAAGAAGTATCTGGAAGATAAGAAGTCCGGCAAAACCGGAAAAGGTATAATTGTTATACAAGTTAATGTCATTGACGTTTTGCTTGCTAGCGAAAATTCTAAGTCTTGGGTATTTGATACCGGATCGGTTGCTCACATTTGCAACTCGATACAGGGGCTTCAGAATGTACGCAAGCTGGCAAAGAATGAAGTCGTGATGCGCGTTGGGAACAGCACTGGAATCGCCGCTCAAGCCGTCGGCATTATGCCTCTACGTCTCCCTTGAGGATTTATCTTAGAACTAAGTAACTGTTATTTTGTTCCACTGTTGTGTAGAAACATTATCTCCGGATCATGTTTAGTACACGATGGGTATTCGTACAAGTCTGAGAACAATGGTTGTTCACTTTATTGTAAGGATATGTTTTATGGATTTGCACCCATTGTTGGGGGCCTTTTCATACTAAATCTTGAATGTGGAAATGATGTCTTTAATGTGAATGCTAAACGCCTTAAGAAGGCTGATACCACCACCACTTTCTTGTGGCACTGTCGCCTTGGCCACATCGGAAAGAAATGCATGCAAAGACTCCATAAAGATGGAGTTTTACCATCCCTTGATTTTGAATCATTTGACACATGTGAAGCTTGCTTGATGGGGAAAATGACCAAGACGCCGTTCACGGGTCATCCTGAACGGGCGGGTGAATTATTGGAAATAATATATAGTGATGTATGTGGTCCAATGAACACAGCCGCACGGGGTGGGTATTTCTACTTCGTGACTTTTACTGATGATTTAAGTCGGTATGGCTATATCTACTTAATGAAGCATAAGTCGGAAACCTTTGAAAAGTTCAAAGAATTTCAGAATGAAGTAGAAAATCATCGTAACAAAAAGATCAAGTTTCTGCGGTCTGATCGCGGAGGCGAGTATCTTAGTCATGAGTTTGGCCAACATCTGAGTGACCGTGGAATCGTTTCACAGCTTACGCCTCCCGGAACTCCACAGAGAAACGGAGTATCGGAAAGACGTAACCGAACCCTGTTGGACATGGTAAGGTCGATGATGTCTCTTACAGATCTACCGATATCTTTTTGGGGTCACGCACTACTTACTGCCGCTTATACATTAAACAGAGCACCGTCTAAGTCTGTTGAGACGACGCCATTTGAATTATGGTATGGGAAGAAACCCAATGTGTCACATCTCAAGGTTTGGGGTTGTGAAGCTTATGTAAAACGTTTACAACCAAGCAAACTCGACCCCAGAGCAGACAAATGTTACTTTGTAGGTTATCCCAAAAACACCATTGGGTATTCCTTCTACCACCAGTCCGAGGGCAAAACGTTTGTCGCAAAAGTTGGACACTTTCTCGAGAAAGAGTTTCTCGCCAAAGAATTAAGTGGGAGGACAGTGCAACTTAATGAGATTAGTGAATCTTTGGTGACCATTGATATGGCTAAGGAACCGGAAGAAATTCCGCTAATTATCCCTATAACTGAGCCGGAAGTTGTCGCATATGATGCAGAGACTTCAGACAATGTTGTAACTGAACCGCGCAGATCAGGTAGGGCTATCCAACCACCTGAATGGTTTCATAACGAAATCTTCATTCTTGAAGACGATGAACCTACGCACTACAAGGAAGCGATGGCGGGGCCTAGCTCAAAAGAATGGCACAAGGCCATGAGATCCGAAATGGAATCCATGTACGAAAACCAAGTTTGGAACTTGGAAGAACTTCCAGAAGGCGTAAAGCCGATTGGTTGTAAATGGATTTTCAAAAGGAAGACGGACGCGGATGGTAACATTACTATCCACAAAGCTAGACTTGTCGCGAAAGGGTTCACGCAAGTTCCAGGAGTGGACTACGACGAGACTTTCTCGCCCGTAGCTATGCTTAGGTCTGTTCGGATATTGCTAGCAATTGCTGCTTATTTCGACTATGAAATATGGCAGATGGATGTCAAAACGGCTTTCCTAAATGGAAACCTCAAAGAGGATGTATACATGATACAGCCAGAAGGTTTTGTCATTCATGAGGATGCTGGAAAGGTATGCAAACTTCAGAAAACCATTTATGGTCTGAAGCAAGCGTCAAGGAGCTGGAACATTTGTTTTGATGAAGTGGTCAAAGAGTTTGGCTTCATCAGGAATGACGAAGAATCTTGTGTTTACAAGAAGTTTAGTGGGAGCGCAAAAGCATTTCTAATCTTGTATGTGGATGACATATTGTTGATTGGAAATGACGTGAATTTTCTTAGCGAAATAAAAGACTCATTGAAGAAAAGGTTTTCAATGAAAGACTTAGGCGAAGCGGCATATGTATTGGGCATCAGAATCTATAGAGATAGATCAAAACGCCTGATAGCGCTTAGCCAAAGCACGTACATTGACAAGGTGTTGAAAAGGTTCAACATGGAGAACTCCAAGAAAGGCCTACTCCCCATGTCACCTGGCACAGTGCTTTGCAAGAATCAGAGTCCTCGAACTCTCGATGAGCGAGTACAAATGAATGATGTTCCATATGCCTCGGTAGTTGGTTCTATTATGTATGCCATGCTATGTACAAGACCAGATGTTTCCTATGCGCTAAGTGTTAGCAGCCGGTACCAAAGTGATCCAGGGTTGGAACACTGGGCCGCAGTCAAGGGTATTCTTAAGTACCTCAGATGGACCAAGGATTTACTCCTTGTGTACGGAGGTGATGAAGAGCTCATTGTAAGTGGTTACACTGATGCAGGCTTCATGACTGACCCAGATGACTTCAAATCTCAATCGGGCTATGTTTTCATGTTGAACGGTGGCGCAGTTGATTGGAAAAGTTCCAAACAAAAGACTGTGGCGGATTCTACGACGGAGGTGGAGTATGTTGCAGCTTCAGAAGCCTCCAAGGAGGCGGTATGGATCAAGCAATTTCTTGAAGACCTTGGTGTGGTTCCAAGTGCTCTGGACCCGGTGGAGATCTATTGTGATAATAGTGGCGCCGTGGCTCAGGCAAGGGAGACAAGTTCGCACCATAAGACAAGACATATTCAACGCAAATATAAACTCATTCGACATCATGTCGAAGAGGGTTTAGTGAAAGTACGCAAAGTTCACACGGATCTGAATGTGTCAGACCCGACGACAAAGCCTCTACCACGAGCAAAGCATGAGCAACACCGGATAGCCATTGGTGTTAGGGAAGCCATGTAACTGGATTATGACTCTAGTGCAAGTGGGAGTCTATAGGAGATATGCCCTAGAGGCAGTAATATCAGTTATTTTGTATCTCCTGGTTTGTAATGAAAGTTTATGTTCCATGCTATAACTGCAATGATTCTTGAGTCTACAATAAAACGAGGCTTGGAGGGAAACTCATGTGCACGTGTGGGATAATAAACGGAAAAATGTATTCCTGGTCAAGCCTCTATGACTGGCTCGAGTATTGCATGATGATCCTGTTTTCCTGATCATGGGCATGTCTATGCCGGCAAATTTTGAGGGCAAAAATTGTTGGTAGAACACTTGTGTTGAATCGACCCAAATTAATGTTATGCTATGAGATGCATTCGTCACAAGTTAATGGTTTATAACACAGAGAAGTTAATGTTTGCATAATTCCTTAGACCATGAGAGTATCGAGTTCCTTCATACTTGCTTCGTGAACTTTGGGGTTTGTTAAACGTCATCCGTAACTGGGTGGCTATTACGGCGGCTTACGGGTTCACGGAAAAGTGTGGCAAGTAACGAGATAGCTCAAGATTGGGATTTGCTCCTCCGGCGATGGAGAGATATACTCGGGCCCTCTCGGTGTTACGGTATCCATCATCGTCTGGCCAGACACCTTGTGATTTGATCACTGGGATGCCGAAAACACGGAAACGAGAAAAGAGAACAAAACCGGTAACGAGGTAACTTGCATAGTGGACAAATTTGTTGATCCACGGGGATGCAATAAATCTCACGTCGGGTGTTTGTGACATATCGCGTAGCAACAGGAATAGCACACGGCAATAAGAGGTTCACTCGAATATTCATTCGTGTGGGTATAGGGGTCACTATGGGTGTCCACGGCTCCGATGTTGATCATTGATCGGAAGGGGTTCCGGGTCATGTCTATACTTCACCGAACCTATAGGGTCACACGCTTAAGGGTCATCTATCTGCTGAATACTAGACAGGGAGTCTGAGAGAAAATCACCGAAAAAGTTTCGGACACCGAAAAAGTTTCGGACAGCGGAAAAGTTCCGCAAAGAGGTCACCGGATGAGTTCCGGTGTAACTGAAAAGTTGTTTCATAGGATACCATAAAGTCAAATTGGTTTCGGCACATGCTTGATAATTCTTGGAGGGTGCTAGAATCATTCTGAAAACTTTCTGGAATTTTCGGGGATGAAAACCGGAAATGTTTCGGAGCTGCCGGAACCACTTCAGATGCTTTTCGCAGATGAAAATCACTAATCTGGAATTGTTCCAGAACGCGTTGAAAATTATTTTAGTGGGTACTGGAATTGTTCTAGGACCACATGAAAATTTTCAGTTCGAACGGACGCTGAAAAATGTCGTCGTGAATAGTGAAAGTGCTTTTTGGATAATTTTTGGAAAGCCACCTTTTAGGGCTTTTACTAAAGGCTTCTAGAAGGGCTTGGGGGGCCATGAGAGCCCCTCATGGGGGGGGGGGGGGCTAGGGGTGGCCGGCCATGGAGTGTGGAGCTCCTTGGAGCTCCACATGGCATCCCATTTTACCCTTATGCCCATGAGGTGTGACCTAATGCACGGGTTTTTGGTAATTTGTGGAGGAGCCCTACCCCTTGGGTTTCCTATAAATAGAGGAGATGGGGGCTGCCATCTCTTCATCCCTTGCTCTCATACACATGCCATGCATTATCTGGTTTCTTCTCTCCCTCCCACGAAAAGAGTTTCGTAGAGCCGAAAGGCTGTCTGGGTTCCGGCAGGAACTAGTTCTGGACGGCGAAGCCCTGCCGGATAGCTGACACCGTATGTGTGCAACCCCGTAGAGAGGTCGTAGTTTCGGTCTTTTGCCCGAGGGGCTGTTCGAGTGTCCTCCCGAAGGGCTGTCCGAGTCTCCGTTCGAGTTTCGAGGGTCCTCCCGGAGGGCTGTCCGCGACATCGTCCGGGGGACTGTCCGACCGCCTCCCGAAGGGCTGTCCGACGAGGGAGTACATCCTCGCGGTTGGGAGGTTGTAAATCCTCGCTGCGGGGATCTGCACCAACGATCTCCACCGACTCTTCTTCCGCTGCGCTTCGAGTCGGTACGGATCAGATCAAACCTTGTATGCAGTCTCCATAGTGGTCCTGGACGTGCTCGCTATACCGAAAATTTTTGTTTTCTATCGCGTTCTCCAACACGTAGTACTTTGTTTCGATGACTAATAGATTTTTGCAATAAGTATGTGAGTTCTTTATGACTAATGTTGAGTCAATGGATTATACACACTCTCACCCTTCCACCATTGCTAGCCTCTCTAGTACCGCGCAACTTTCGCCGGTACCTTACACCTACCTTTTACCTTCCTCAAAACAGCCACCATACCTACCTACTATGGCATTTTCATAGCCATTCCTAGATATATTGCCATGCAACTTTCCACCGTTCCGTTTTATTATGACACACTCCATCATTGTCATATTGCTTTGCATGATCATGTAGTTGACATCGTGTTTGTGGCAAGGCCACCTTTTCATACTTATACATGTCACTCTTTAATCATTGCACATCCCAGTACACCGCCGGAGGCATTCATATAGAGTCATATTTTGTTCTAAGTATCGAGTTGTAATTCTTGAGTTGTAAGTAAATAAAAGTGTGATGATCTTCATTATTAGGGCATTGCCCCATGTGAGGAAAAAAAAGAGGCCAAAGAAGCCAAACAAAAAAAAGAAAAAAGAAAAAATGAGAGAAAAAGAGAGAAGGGGTAATGT
Source organism: Thinopyrum elongatum (assembly GCA_011799875.1). Lineage (NCBI taxonomy): Eukaryota > Viridiplantae > Streptophyta > Magnoliopsida > Poales > Poaceae > Thinopyrum > Thinopyrum elongatum. The sequence continues at coordinate 635,288,586 of CM022298.1, forward strand.
TACTATCCTTTTTCCACACTTGTGCTTCAAAGTAGCACCATGATCTTCATGATAGAGAGTTTCCTATGTTATCACTTGCATGTACTAGTGGGAATTTTTCATTATAGAACTTGGCTTGTATATTCCAATGATGGGCTTCCTCAAATTGCCCTAGGTCTTCATGAGCAAGCAAGTTGGATGCACACCCACTTAGTTTCTTTTTGAGCTTTCATAAACTTATAGCTCTAGTGCATCCGTTGCATGGCAATCCCTACTCACTCACATTGATATCTATTGATGGACATCTCCATAGCCCGTTGATACGCCTAGTTGATGTGAGACTATCTCCTTCTTTTTGTCTTCTCCACAACCACCATATTCTATTCCACCTATAGTGCTATGTCCATGACTCACGCTCATGTATTGCGTGAAAGTTGAAAAGGTTTGAGAATGTCAAAAGTATGAAACAATTGCTTGGCTTGTCATCGGGGTTGTGCATGATTTGAATACTTTGTGTGATGAAGATGGAGCATAGCCAAACTATATGATTTTGTAGGGATAGCTTTCTTTGGCCATGTTATTTTGAGAAGACATGATTGCTTTATTAGTATGCTTGAAGTATTATCATTTTTATGTCAATATTAAACTTTTGTTTTGAATCTTATGGATCTGAACATTCATGCCACAATAAAGAAAATTACATGGATAAATATGTTAGGTAGCATTCCACATCAAAAATTCTGTTTTTATCATTTACCTACTCGAGGACGAGCAGGAATTAAGCTTTGGGATGCTTGATACGTCTCCAACGTATGTATAATTTTTTATTGTTCCATGCTATTATATTATCTGTTTTGGATGTTTTATATGCATTAATATGCTATTTTATATTATTTTTGGGACTAACTTATTAACCTAGAGCCCAGTGCCAGTTTCTGTTTTTTCCTTGTTTTTGAGCTTCGCAGAAAAGGAATACTAAACGGAGTCCAAACGGAATAAAACTTCACGATGATTTTTCTTGGACCAGAAGACACCCAGGGGACTTGGAGTCCAAGTCAGAGGAGCCACGAGGCGGAGGCAAGGGTGGAGGGCCCGCCCTAGGGGGGGGGCGCTCCCTACCTTGTGGGCCCCTCGGTGACTTCCTTACTTAGGTCTTCCTCCTATATATTCACAAATATTCCAGAACCACCAGAGGAATCCACGAAAACACTTTTCCACCGCCGCAACCTTCTGTTCCCATGAGATCCCATCTTGGGGCCTTTTCCGGCATCCTGCTGGAAGGGGATTCGATCACGGAGGGCATCTACATCAACTCTATTGCCCTTCCGATGAAGCGTGAGTAGTTTACCTCAGACCTACGGGTCCATAGCTAGTAGCTAGATGGCTTCTTCTCTCTCTTTGATTCTCAATACCATGTTCTCCTTGATGTTCTTGGAGATCTATCCGATGTAATCTTCTTTTGCGGTGTGTTTGTCGAGATCCGATGAATTATGAATTTATGATCAGCTTATCTATGAATATTATTTGAATCTTCTCTGAATTCTTATATGCATGATTTGATATCTTTTTATTTCTCTTCGAACTATCGGTTTGGTTTGGCCAACTAGATTGGTTTTTCTTGCAATGGGAGAGGTGCTTAGCTTTGGGTTCAATCTTGCGTGATTTCACCCAGTGACAAAGTAGGGGTAGCGAGACACGTATTGAATTGTTGCCATCGAGGATAAAAAGATGGGGTTTTGATTATATTGCTTGAGTTTATCCTCTTACATCATGTCATCTTACTTAAAGCGTTACTCCATTCTTTATGAACTTAATACTCTAGATGCATGCTGGATAGCGGTCGATGTGTGGAGTGATAGTAGTAGATGCAGGCAGGAGTCGGTCTACTTGACATGGACGTGATGCCTATATTACATAATCATTGCCTTGGATATCGCCATAACTTTGCGCTTTTCTATCAATTGCTCGACAGTAATTTGTTCACCCACCGTATTATTTGCCTTCATGAGAGAAGCCTCTAGTGAAACCTATGGCCCCCGGGTCTATTTTCCATCATACTTCTTTCCGATCTACTATTTTGCAATCTTTTATTTTCAGATCTATAAACCAAAAAACCCAAAAATATTTTATCTTTTATTTATCTATCTCTATCAGATCTCACCTTTGCAATTGACCGTGAAGGGATTGACAACCCCTTTATTGCATTGGGTGCAAGTGTTTGATTGTTTGTGTAGGTGCATCTATTAGGGACTTGCGCGTTTCTCCTACTGGATTGATACCTTGGTTCTTAACTAAGGGAAATACTTATCTCTACGGTGCTGCATCACCCTTTCCTCTTCAAGGGAAAAACCAACGCAAGCTCAAGAAGTAGCAAGCCCCGATCTATATTCTCACAAAAGGAGTTTGGATTTTCTTTAGAATTCATTGAGGATTGTTACTATTGGATGTTGGAGACTCCTAGGCGACAGGAAGTCTCCATTGATGAATCAACTTTGTGATTTACCCCTAAAACTTTCTGAAGGTTTGGAGTCTGCCTCAAGGTCTATCATTAGTAGTTGACAATCACATTTTAAAACATTATAACTGGGCACCCTAGGATCTTCCTCACGCTATCAGCCTTTGGAGCCATTCGATTTCACATAATGATCGTCTCTGGCCGTTGGATGCGCAGTGAATTTTTCTGAACGCTCCCATCCCCGCAGCTTCCTGAGGGCAGCTACTCCCATAACATTTTTGGAGTAATGTGGTTAATTGGGCCAAACAGCCCACCTAGCATAGCCGCCGGCCGAAGCGAGGGAGCGATTGGTGTGCTCGCTAACCCTAACCAAGGCGAGTGGTGATGGCAGCGGCAGCGGCGAGCTGGCCCCAGGTCCCGTTTAGCCCTTGTGGTCGATTGATTTTCATCCTCAGAGCTGGTCTTCGCTAAAAGGGGATCCATCGACGAGGGTTACACAGAAGAGCGACCGAAGAAGGGAGCCCTAATGACGGCGGAACGAAGAGCAGGAGGGTGCGTCGAGGCTGGTCGCCGCCGCGAGGATACTGGCGCCCGTCCGCGTGGTGATGGCATGATGGCGGAAGAAGGTTCCTGGCATGCCGCGCGTTGGCTGGCATCTCCACCCGCGTCTGCGCGCGAAGATAGGTACGCCATCGCGCACTTCCTACTCCCGTGCACGCATCCTCCCAGTCTCGCCCTAGGTTAGAGAGAGTGAGAGGGAGAGGGAGAGGAGTGGGGTTGATTCATGGAAGTGGGCGGGTTTTAACCTGACTCAATGGCGAGCATGCAAGGTGGCGCTCAATCTGGGAATAGAGTGCTCTCATGACGGCTCAAGTAGACAAGATACGAGTACATGCCAATTCCTTTGATGATTGTGGACAGCCAAGGAGAGAAAAATAATCATGGATAGGTTTCAATCGTGATCTACCTTTTCCCTTACTGGATTTTTTTCCTTGTGTTACAAATTTTTGTGCCTGCTTCTCGGTTTCAACCTGTCATGTATGCGACTTATTTCTATTTCAGTTGACAAGTCACTAGGCATCTGCCGGATGATTACTATGTTTTCATTCTTGGTAGCATTTGTATGGGTATGGCTGTGAGCATCTAACTTTATTTCTATAATCGAATAACAGGACCATTGTTAGGTTGAAACCTGAAGGGAAATAAACTATCTGGTGCCATGGTTGTCAGGGAAGGTGGATGTTTACTTATAATTCTGCTACTATTTGACTTGTGACTTTTGTTCTTCAACTGAATCTTATCCATGGCATTTCTAACAAAAACCTGCATTTGCAAGGCAAGATGTTTGTACAGTGCACCTGAAATTTGAGACCAATGCGTCATTGAGATTGCATTTTGTTGGTGGGGTTGGTGGCGGAGGGGTCGAGTAAGTCTTCTTTGAGTGAAAGAACATGTAGTAATTTTTGCTTCAAGGATATTTTTGCATGTAGCTAAAGTTGTTCGAATAGGAAATAATTTACTACCGATTATACTTTATCTGTTTTTTCTTCTCTTTACCCATATTCACTATTAGAGTTAGAGGTTAACATGCTACATTCCTTTTCCTCAATGCAGCCGTGTACAACCAAGATTTAGCGTTAATTCATGCTTGCTTATGACATGGAGCTACACTGTGGTCTTATAGAACTGAACTAATTGTATTATTTACCATATCATGTAGAATACTTAGTTTTTTAAGTAGTTTACTATTATAATTATAAAATGTTAATCTATACACAATTCCATAGATCAGTGATACTCATATAGCATAATGAGGCTGCTACTGCCACAATTCTTCCTATTAAACAAGATAGAAGAGGTTATCAAAATTCGTACGAGATTTGAGCATCTTCTGCGATAGATGTTGCTTCATGGTTGGATGCACCATTTTTGTCTTGGTGGACTATTGCTACTCTTAGCTAATTCTTTGCACCATGGAAATGTTTACCTGTGTCCCTGCAAAAAAAAGTTTTATTTGACCTTTTGTACTGATTTTCATTCAAGCTGACACTTGACACCTTCCTTTGTTTGTTCCAGGACTCAGGTTTGGAAGGCTAGCCAGACACACTCAAGACAGGCGAGCTTCAGTTTTTTCACTAATTGGGACGATCCCTTGTTGCATGCCATTAACGACTAGGCTGCATGAATTATATCTTTCAGGCAGAGGAGCAAAATGAATGGAATTCCAATAGGTGCAAGAAGGGTGACCACTCCGTCGAGGATGGTTAGTACAAGAAGGGCAAGGAGAAGAGTGCCAAGCCAGTGGAGTTAGCCACCCAAGGACTCTGTCCATGTCTGGGCAGGGAGAGCGAAAGTATTAGTACAACCTTGCAGAGAGGTTACATTGTTGTCTATGGATGTTTTTTGTCCTTTTTCTGGTTCAGCATGTTGAATTTATTCATGCTACATTGAATTGTGCGTCCACATGGATAGGTGAGAATAGATCAAGCAGAGCATGGAGTTTAAAACTTCTCAAGGACCTGGTTCCATGTAACAAGGTACTACCTTAGTGATTTCATAATACGAAACCGAAAAGAACCAAGTAGTTTATCTTTATGCATGTTATGTTTTGTAATGAAAAAAAACTACGCAAAAGACCAGTAAATATGTTGGTGAAATTGTGGGTGTCACTTTCACTTGGTACCAAGGCTCCAAAATCTACCTTCTTTGGAGTTATATTTTTTTGTTTTGCTAGCAGCCTGGTATTATCAGGGTGAGTACAAGTTGACACGTACGCAAACATTACGTTGACTATGGATCGTTATCTGACTGATTGTGTTGCTATTTTTACCATAGTATTACTTATCTCCTTACTAGGTAGTAGTGGAAAAGAAGCTCATGTGTTGGAGAATGCTGTGAAGGCATATTATCTTGGGCGTGAGAAATTTCTATTGAAGGTATGTATCAAGTTTGTAACACCATTGCATATTATCTCACAAGTAATGAAGTCATTTTAGTTAACAGAGTAATAAATAATCATACTGATAACTGATTGTCACGGATTTACTGGTCTGGTATATTTATTCTTTTATTCAGTTCAAGGGGAAGTTGTCTATGTATCAGTGCAATTTTTGTAATTTTGCATCGTTAGGCTACACAAGGTATCTTGCATGCCAATGAGGCATGAAAACTTTACATTTACCATGGAATGAATTTTCCCGATGTCTTTATCTATCGAGATGATATTCTGCTTCGGTGCCATCTCTTTCTTTGCTTGTTGATTTTTCTATTTCCTCGTTCCATGCTCTAAACATCATTTTGGCAGGTCCACAACTGGAAAGATCAGTATGGTGGTACCTTATGACCCACAAGTATAGGGGATCTATCATAGTCCTTTCGATAAGTAAGAGTGTCGAACCCAACGAGGTGCAGAAGGAAATGACAAGCGGTTTTCAGCAAGGTATTCTCTGCAAGCACTGAAATTATCGGTAACAGATAGTTTTGTGATAAGACAATTCGTAACGGGTAACAAGTAACAAGTGTAACAAAGGTGTAGCAAGGTGGCCCAATCCTTTTTGTAGCAAAGGATAAGCCTGTATGAACTCTTATATAAAGCAAAGCGCTCCAGAGGACACATGGGAATTGTTGTCAAGTTAGTTTTCATCATGCTCATATGATTCGCGTTCGATACTTTGATAATTTGATATGTGGGTGGACCGGTGCTTGGGTGCTGTCCTTACTTGGACAAGCCTCCCACTTATGATTAACCCCTCTCGCAAGCATCTGCAACTATGAAAGAAGAATTAAGATAAATCTAACCATAGCATGAAACATGTGGATCCAAATCAGCCCCTTACGAAGCAACGCATAAACTAGGGTTTAAGCTTCTGTCACTCTAGCAACCCATCATCTACTTATTACTTCCCAATGCCTTCCCCTAGGCCCAAATCATGATGAAGTGTCATGTAGTCGACGTTCACACAACACCACTAGAGGAAAGACAACATACATCTCATCAAAATATCGAACGAATACCAAATTCACATGATTACTTATAACAAGACTTCTCCCATGTCCTCAAGAACAAACATAACTACTCACAAAGCATATTCATGTTCATAATCAGAGGGGTAATAAATATCATTAAGGATCTGAACATATGATCTTCCACCGAATAAACCAACTAGCATCAACTACATGGAGTAACCAACACTACTAGCAACCCACAGATACCAATCTGAGGTTTTGCGACAAAGATTGAATACAAGAGATGAACTAGGGTTTGAAGAAGAGATGGTGCTGGTGAAGATGTTGATGGAGATTGACCCCCTCTTGATGAGAGGATCATTGGTGATGATGATGGCTTTGATTGCCCCCTCCCGGAGGGAAGTTTCCCCGGCAGAACAGCTCCGCCGGAGCCCTAGATTGCTTCTGCCCAGGTTCTGCCTCGAGACGGCGGCGCTTCGTCCCGAAAGCTTCCTTATGATTTTTTCCAGGTCAAAAGCCACCATATAGCAGAAGATGGACACCGGAGACGTGCCAGGGGGCCCACAAGCCCTAGGGGCGCGCCTAGGGGGGTAGGGCGCACCCCCCAGGCTTGTGGCCACCTGGTGGGTCCCCCCGGTATTTCTTCGCCTAATATTTTTTATATATTCCAAAATAATTCTCCATAAATTTTCAGGACTTTTGGAGTTGTGCAGAATAGGTCTCTCAGGTTTGCTCCTTTCCAGTCCAAAATTCCAGCTGCCGGCATTCTCCCTCTTTGTGTAAACCTTGTAAAATAAGAGAGAAAAGGTATTGTATCATAATGTGTAATAACAGCCCATAATGCAATAAATATCAATATAAAAGCATGATGCAAAATGGACGTATCAACTCCCCCAAGCTTAGACCTCGCTTGTCCTCAAGCGAAAGCTGAAATCGAGAATCATGTCCACATGTTTAGAGATATAGGTGTCGATAAAATAAAATACGGACATGAGGGCATCATGATCATATTTAGGACATCAACATATATTGTCATATAATTTCTCATGTTAAAGTGACAATTCGTTCACAAGGTAAAGTATGAATCAAGAACTTTATTGAAAACCAATAAACTATGATCTAAGTCATTGAAGCAATTGCAATTTACCATAACGTAGGAAAGAGTCATTGTAAGAGCTTTTCCGCAAGTTCACATACTCAACTATCACTTAATCTTTCATAATTGCTAACACTCACGCGACATCTATGAGATCAAAGTTTCAATCGAACATAGAGAAAGATAGGGGCTTATAATTTTGCCTCCCAACTTTTTACCACAAGGGTAACGTCAACAATAATAGTTTATGAATATCTACATCCGAGTGGATATATATATCTGGATATTCCCCAACATATAGTGCTTGCCAAAAAGAAAAAGTGTAAAAAGAAGAGGTGATGATCACCATGACTCTTGTATAAGGATAAGAAGTAAGAAGTAAAAGATAGGCCCTTCGTAGAGGGAACCAGAGGTTGTCATGCGCTTTTATGGTTGGATGCACAAAATCTTAATGCAAAAAAAAATCACTTTATATTGCCACTTGTGATAAAGAACTTTATTATGCAGTCCGTCACTTTTATTTCTTCTATATCACAAGTTCGTATAAAGCTTATTTTCCTCACACTAAAAGATCATACATATTTAGAGAGCAGTTTTATTTGCTTGCACCGATGACAACTTACTTGAAGGATCTTACTCAATCCATAGGTAGGTATGGTGGACTCTCATGGCAAAACTAGGTTGAGGGATTTTGGAGGCACAAGTAGTATCTCTACTTGGTGCAAAGGATTTGGCTAGCATAGGATGAGAAGCAAGCTCAACATGTTGGAGGATCCATGACAATATAGCTTCTATTCGGATATAAAGAAACATAGCCCATTATGTTGTCTTTAGGGCTGGATTAACGAGCTGCTTGGTTCGTTAAGCTCGTACTCGTTAAGCTCATGCTCTTTAAGCTTGTGCTCATTAAGGCTCGGTTCTTTAAGCTCGTTAAGATTAACGAGCAGAAAACCCTGCTCGACTCAGTTCGTTTGAAGCTCGTTAAGCTCGTGACCGCTGGCGAGCGCTCGTTAACAGATTATAATGTGTTACGTTCTACATGATAAGTGTGTAGGTGTTGTTTTTAAGATGAAATATGGTGACTACACAAATAAATGCACTAGTTTGTTGCCTTCTATGTCGATTAGATTGAATAGATGGGACGAGGTGCTACAAAAAGTTTGTCACATAAGATGAAAATATTGTTACTAACGAGCTTAACGAGCTACTCGTGAAACTCGTTAGCTCGTTCGTTAAGCTCATTAAGCTTAGCGAGCTAAAATCAATGATTGGCTCTGTTCATTAAGAATGGAGCTACGAGCTTAACGAGCCGAACTATCGAGCGCTCATTAAGCTCGCGAGCTACGAGCTTTTGGTCCAGCCCTAGTTGTCTTCCTTGTCCAACATCAACCTTTTAGCATATAATATTTTAATGACTGCTCACAATCACAAAAGATGTCTAAGATAGTATATTTATATGTGAGACCTCTTTTTCTTTATTACTTCCTATTAATTGCAACAATGACCAAAACTATGTTTGTCAACTCCCAACAAATTTTATGCGACATACTTCTTATATGTGAAGTAATCACTTCCCATAAGATCATTATATAATCTTTTTACTTCTTTTATTCTTTATTTCTTTTTCTCAAGATCATAGCAAGAAAGCAAATCCCTCATCTCAAAACTAATCTTTATTATATAACTCTCGGACTCGATTACATAGAGGGAACACAAAGCAAAACTCAAAGATAGATCATACTAAAACTTTATTCTACTAAACCGAGATATAACCAAAAGGATCGAACTAAGAAAAACGATAAAGGTAAAGATATGATGGTGATACGATACCGGGGCACCTCCTCCAAGCTTGGAACAAGCCAGGGGGAGTGCCCATACCCATGTATTCAATTCTCCTTCTTCGGAGGTGGTGATGATGGAGTTGATGCATTCTTCTTCTCCGGCTTGCATCTGAGGCTAAATTTTTCCTCCCTTAGATCATCATTCTCAAGCTCAAGCCTCAATATATTTTTGCATAATGCCACCTTGCTATCGTGCAGAAAATGTGGTGGGATAGATTGGACCTTAGGAAGGCTTGACTTCTTGAATTCCACATGCATATCGCCAGGTTGAGGTAGTGGATCCTCATCTACGTCGGAGCTATCGTTCCTTGTTCTTTCCATATCGGAGTCTTCCTCCTCCTCCGTTGTCCAGCCGTAATGCTCCACCTCCCCATAGGCCTTTGGGTTTGCGATGTAGTCAGCGACATAGCTCTCTCCCTCAGAATCTTGAGACGACATATTTCCAGATCTGCCAGGAAAACAACACGAAACAAGAATAGAGGGTTCTGCCGTGATACGGTGGTCAAAACCTTCGGGAGATTATATAATGATTTTTTACCGACCAAAAGGAGTGTACTACAAGAAAACGGAGTCCGGAGGGCACACGAGGTGGCCACAAGCCTGGGAGGCGCGCCCAGGGGGGTAGGGCGCGCCCCCAGGGCTTGTCGCATCCTCGTGCACTTTTCGGACTACTTTTTATTGTCCTAATTTTTTAAATATTCCAAAACAGAGTAAAATTGCTTTTGGAAAAGTTTTGGAGTCGGTTTACTTACCGTATCACATACCTATTCCTTTTCGGAGTCTGGAACGTTTTGGTAGATATCCCTTATGTACTCCTCCGGTGTTATGATATTAATAATATTGGTTTCAACATTTATGGGAGTACCTGAGATATAATGTTTGATTCTTTGCCCGTTTACCACCTTCGGGTTAGTGCCTTCGGTGTTGTTGATCTTGATGGCACCGGAACGATAAACTTCCTCGATAATGAAAGGACCTTCCCATTTGGAGAGAAGCTTTCCTGCAAAAAATCTTAAACGAGAATTGTATAGCAAGACATGGTCACCTACATTAAATTCACGCTTTTGTATCCTTTTGTCATGCCATCTTTTAACTTTCTCTTTAAACAATTTGGCATTCTCATAGGCTTGGGTTCTCCATTCATCAAGTGAGCTAATGTCAAATAACCTCTTCTCACCGGCAAGTTTGAAATCATAGTTAAGCTCTTTGATTGCCCAATAAGCTTTATGTTCTTGTTCAAGAGGTAAGTGACATGCTTTTCCATAAACCATCTTATATGGAGACATACCCATAGGGTTTTTATAAGCAGTTCTATAAGCCCATAATGCATCATCTAGTTTCTTAGACCAGTTCTTTCTAGATCTATTAACAGTCTTTTGCAAAATCAACTTTATTTCTCGGTTACTTAATTCTACTTGACCACTAGACTGAGGATGATAAGGAGATGCAATTCTATGGTTAACATCATACTTAGCAAGCAATTTACGGAAAGCACCATAAATAAAGTGTGAACCACCATCAGTCATTAAATATCTAGGGACTCCAAACCTCGGGAAAATAACTTCTTTAAGCATTTTAATGGAGGTGTTATGATCAGCACTACTAGTTGGAATAGCTTCTACCCACTTAGTAACATAATCAACAGCAACCAAAATATAAGCATTTTAATGTGTATACCCATTAGAGGAAGGAAAAGGTCCCATATAATCAAATCCCCAAACATCAATTGGTTCAATAACAAGTGAATAATTCATAGGCATTTCCTGACGTCTACTAATATTACCAATCCTTTGGCATTCATCACAAGACAAGACAAACTTACGAGCATTCTTGAAAAGAGTAGGCCAATAAAAACCAGATTGTAGTATCTTGTGTGCAGTTCTATCTCCAGCATGGTGCCCTCCGTAGGCCTCGGAGTGACACTTGCGTATGATCTATTCCTGTTCATGCTCAGGTACACAACATCTAATAACACCATCTACTCCTTCTTTATAAAGGTGTGGGTCATCCCAGAAATAATGTCTTAAATCATAGAAAAACTTTTTCTTTTGCTGGCATGTGAAACTAGGTGGTATAAATTTAGCAATAATATAATTAGTACAGTCTGCATACCAAGGAGTACTACGAGAAGCATTTATGACAGCTAATTGTTCATCGGGAAAGCTATCATCAATAGGTAGTGGGTCATCAAGAATATTTTCTAACCTAGACAAGTTGTCTGCTACAGGGTTCTTAGCTCCCTTTCTATCAATAATATGCAAATCAAATTCTTGCAGCAAGAGAACCCATCTAATAAGTCTAGGTTTAGCATCCTTCTTTCCATAAGGTATTTAATAGCAGCATGATCGGTGTGAACAGTTACTTTGGAATCAACAATATAAGATCTGAACTTATCACAAGCAAATACAACCGCTAAAAATTCTTTTTCAGTAGTAGCATAGTTTCTTTGAGCACTGTCCAGAGTTCTACTAGCATAATGGATAACATTAATTTCTTATCAACTCTTTGTCCTAGAACAGCACCAACAACATAATCACTAGCATCACACATAATTTCAAAGGGTAGGTTTCAATCAGGTGGTTGAACAATAGGTGCAGAAATTAAGGTCTTCTTAAGTATTCCAAATGCTTCTACACAATCATCATAAAAAACAAATGGAACATCCTTTTGTAAGAGATTAGTGAGAGGCCTAGAAATTTTAGAGAAGTCTTTAATAAACCTCCTATAGAAACCAGCATGACCAAGGAAACATCTTATACCTTTGATATCTTTAGGACACAGCATTTTTCAGTAGCATCAACTTTAGCTTTATCAACTTCAATACCTCTTTAGGAGATTTTATGCCCCAAGACAATACCTTCATTAACCATAAAGTGGCACTTCTCCCAATTCAAAATAAGATTAGTTTCTTCACATCTCTGCAAAACTCGATCAAGGTTGCTTAAGTAATCATCAAAAGAAGTTCCATAGACGGAGAAATCATCCATGAAAATCTCAACAATCTTTTCACAAAAGTCAGAGAATATAGCAGTCATACATCTTTGAAAGGTAGCAGGTGCATTGCATAAACCAAAAGGCATACGTCTATAAGCAAAGGTACCGAAAGGGCAAGTAAAAGTAGTTTTCTCTTGATCCTCTTGCAACACAGGTATTTGGGAAAAACTAGAATAACCATCTAGAAAGCAAAAGTGTGTATGTTTTGATAGTCTTTCTAGCATTTGATCAATAAAAGGTAGAGGATAATGATCTTTCCTAGTAGCTTTATTTATTTTTCTAAAATCAATTACCATTCTATAACCTGTGACAATTCTTTGCGGAATCAATTCATTCTTATCATTAGGAATAACGGTAATACCTCCCTTCTTAGGGACACAATGAACAGGACTTACCCATCTACTATCAGTAATAGGATAAATTATACCTGCTTCCAGAAGCTTTAGTATTTCATTTCTTACCACCTCCTTCATCTTTGGATTCAACCGTCGCTGATGGTCAATGACTGGTTTAGCATCAGGTTCCATATTAATTTTGTGCTGACATAGAGTGGGACTAATGCCCTTAAGATCATCCAGAGTATATCCAATAGCTGCACGGTGCTTCTTCAGAGTTTTCAATAATTTCTTTTCTTCATGCTCTGAAAGGTTAGTACTAATAATAACAGGATATATCTTTTTCTCATCAAGATAAGCATATTTCAGAGTATCAGGTAATTGTTTAAGATCAAACACAGGATCACCCTTGGGTGGTAGAGGATCTCCAAGAGTCTCAACAGGCAAATTGTGTTTCAAAATAGGCATTTGTTTAAAGAAAATCTCGTCTAATTCCTTTCTTTCATTCATGAACATATCATTTTCATGGTCTAGCAAATATTGTTCTAAAGGATCAGTAGGAGGCACGACAATAGAAGCAAGACCAATAATTTCATCTTTATTAGGCAATTCTTTATCATGGGGTTGTCTACGAAATTTAGAGAAATTAAACTCATGAGACGCGTCCCCAAAACTTACAATAACAGTTTCTTTCTCACAATCTATTTTAGCATTAATAGTGTTCAAGAAAGTTCTACCAAATATAATGGGACAAAAATCATCTTGTGGGGAACCAAGAACTAGGAAATCAGTAGGGTATTTTATTTTCCCACACAAGACTTCAACATCTCTAACGATCCCAATTGGTGATATAGTATCTCTATTAGCAAGCTTAATAGTGACATCAATATCTTCTATTTCAGCAGGTGCAATATCATTCATAATTTCTTGATACAAGGTAAAAGGAATTACACTCACGCTAGCACCCAAATCACATAAGCCATGGTAACAATGATCTCCTATTTTAACAGAAACAACATGCATGCCAATAACAGGTCTATGCTTATCTTTATCATCGGGTTTAGCAATTCTAGCAGCTTCATCACAGAAATAAATAGCATGCTCATCAATATTATCGACCAAGAGATCTTTAACCATATCAATAGTAGGTTCAACTTTAATTTGTTCAGGGGGTGTAAGTGTTCTAGTATAACTCCTACGAACCATAGCTGAAGCTTTAGCATGTTCCTTTATTCTAACAGGGAAAGGTGGTTTCTCAATATAAGCAGTAGGAACAATAGGATCAAAATTATAAATAATAGTTTCCTCTTCAGATTTAATAGGTTCTACTATTTTTACTTCAATGGGAGGATGATATTTAAACCATTTCTCCTTAGGGAGATCAACATGAGTAGCAAATGATTCACAGAAAGAAGCTACTATCTCAGAGTCAAGTCCATATTTAGTGCTAAATTCACGAAAAGCATCGGTATCCATAAAAGATTTTACACAATCAAACTTAAGGTTTATACCTGACTCCTTACCTTCGTCGAGTTCCCAGTCTTCGGAGTTGCGTTTAATTCTTTCCAATAAATCCCATTTGAATTCAATAGTCTTCTTCATAAAAGAACTAGTACAACAAGTATCAAGCATGGATTGATCATTACGAGAAAGCCGAGCATAAAAGTTCTGAATAATAATTTCTCTTGAGAGCTCATGATTGGGGCATGAATATAACATTGACTTAAGCCTCCCCCAAGCTTGAGCGATACTTTCTCCTTCACGAGGCCAAAAACTATATATATAATTCCGATCACGATGAACCAGATGCATAGGATAAAACTTCTGATGAAATTCCAATTTCAATCGGTTGTAATTCCAAGTCCCAATATCATCGCATAGCCTATACCATGTTCTTCTCCTTCAAAGATAAAGGAAAGACCTTCTTATTGACTTCATCCTCAGGCAAACCTGCAAGCTTAAATAATCCACAAACTTCATCCACATAGATTAGGTGCATATCAGGATGTAATGTTCCATCTCCTGCATAAGGTTTAGCTAGCAGTTTCTCTATCATACCCAAAGGAATTTCATAATAAATATTTTTAGTAGGTTCAGTAGGTTGAGGGGCAACTCTTTGCTCTTCCGGTCGGGGTGAAGATACCCCGAACAAACCCCTCAAAGGATGATTTTCCATAGTGACAAGTGACATTAAATTTCAGCACGTAATATAAATGTTTCCTTACCAAAGGCGCTTCACTCCCCGGCAACGGCGCCAGAAAAGAGTCTTGATGACACACAAGTATAGGGGATCTATCGTAGTCCTTTCGGTAAGTAAGAGTGTCGAACCCAACGAGGAGCAGAAGGAAATGACAAGCGGTTTTCAGCAAGGTATTCTCTGCAAGCACTGAAATTATCGGTAACAGATAGTTTTGTGATAAGACAATTCATAACGGGTAACAAGTAACAAGTGTAACAAAGGTGTAGCAAGGTGGCCCAATCCTTTTTGTAGCAAAGGATAAGCCTGTACGAACTCTTATATAAAGCAAAGCGCTCCAGAGGACACATGGGAATTGTTGTCAAGTTAGTTTTCATCATGCTCATATGATTCGCGTTCGATACTTTGATAATTTGATATGTGGGTGGACCGGTGCTTGGGTGCTGTCCTTACTTGGACAAGCCTCCCACTTATGATTAACCCCTCTCGCAAGCATCCGCAACTACGAAATAAGAATTAAGATAAATCTAACCATAGCATGAAACATGTGGATCCAAATCAGCCCCTTACGAAACAACGCATAAACTAGGGTTTAAGCTTCTTTCACTCTAGCAACCCATCATCTACTTTTTACTTCCCAATGCCTTCCCCTAGGCCCAAATCATGGTGAAGTGTCGTGTAGTCGACTTTCACATAACACCACTAGAGGAAAGACAACATACATCTCAGCAAAATATCGAACGAATACCAAATTCACATGATTACTTATAACAAGACTTCTCCCATATCCTCAGGAACAAACATAACTACTCACAAAGCATATTCATGTTCATAATCAGAGGGGTCATAAATATCATTAAGGATCTGAACATATGATCTTCCACCGAATAAACCAGCTAGCATCAACTACAAGGAGTAATCAACACTACTAGCAACCCACAGATACCAATCTAAGGTTTTGGGACAAAGATTGAATACAAGAGATGAACTAGGGTTTGAAGAGGAGATGGTGCTGGTGAAGATGTTGATGGAGATTGACACCCTCTCGATGAGAGGATCATTGGTGATGACGATGGCTTTGATTTCCCCCTCCCGGAGGGAAGTTTCCCCGGCAGAACAGCTCCGCCAGAGCCCTAGATTGCTTCTGCCCAGGTTCCGCCTCGAGAAGGCGACGCTTCGTCCCGAAAGCTTCCTTACGATTTTTTCCAGGTCAAAAGCCACCATATAGCAGAAGATGGACACCGGAGACCTACCAGGGGGGCCACAAGCCCTAGGGGCGCGCCCAGGGGGGTAGGGCGTGCCCCCAGGCTTGTGGCCACCTGGTGGGTCCCCCTCTAGTATTTCTTCGCCCAATATTTTTTATATATTCCAAAATAATTCTTCGTAAATTTTCAGGACTTTTGGAGTTGTGCAGAATATGTCTCTCAGATTTGCTCTTTTCCAGTCCAGAATTCCAGCTGGCAGTATTCTCCCTCTTTGTGTAAACCTTGTAAAATAAGAGAGAAAAGGCATAAGTATTGTACCATAATGTGTAATAACAACCCATAATGCAATAAATATCAATATAAAAATATGATGCAAAATGGACGTATCAGTACCACATATAAACAATTATGTATGCTTGGAGCCTCACCCGATTGGTAACACAAAATAGAAATCCTTTTCAATCACCCCATTGCAGTTGCTAGAGAAAGATCAATATGGTTGTAGCATATTTAGACAATTGCATATTTGAGTATGACATAATATTGTATCTTACACTTAAACCATTGTTATGTCCTTCAGATTGAATTTATAGACCATAAGGAACAGATCATGTTTCTTAGCGAAGTTTTCTCCCTCTTTGCATATACTCTATTACTTGTACTTTTTTTGCTTGGAAATTATTTGCTATTTAGTCTTGAACATCTGATCTTCCATTGGTGGAATTTTTTCAGTTATCTTGAGACACTGCAGCTCCAATCATGTGGATCTCCTTCAAATTTTGTTCAATTCATGCAAATTTAAGTTATATGTTTTGTGCCTGTATATTTATCAAGACTATACCATTTTATTATACAAATAGACAGGTGCAGCAACGCGCGTCATCCATGATCTAGTTCTTTCTTATATCTCAAGAAGAATAGGGTGAGCCTTCATGGTGTTCGTGTGCCTGCATGGTAACACTCATCCAATGAGTAGCTTCCCTCCAAGGAAGTGAACATCGGGATACATCCTGTCTTCGTGTCTTCGGTTATCCTTACTCGCGATTTACTTTGATCATTTGACCTTACATTCACTCAAAATTGTTCATTTTTGGAAAAAAAGAACTTCACTAAAACGTGTTGAACAATTTATATTGCATTGCTTATCTCATTGTAGCAATTGTTTAAGCTCACCTTAATATTCCACTTTTGCCTAAACATGCTAATAATTAATTAAAATTTGTAATTGTACGTATACATCCCACTCTAAGTCCAGTAGCAATGAATTGGTTGAATAGAATAAAAATTGAAGAATATCATTTAAACAGTTTAAATCCTACCAAAAACATGAAATTTAGGGGTAAAATGGAATTAACTCATTTTTTTAGATCCGAATGAACACAATTGTAAAATCAATTGAGAATTAGTTATTCTCGATTGAGTCAGACATATACGCCCCTTTAAGTTTTCCCTTTTCTACCTCGCTTGGTCTCTCCAGACATCATTCGTGTGGATCTCATCCATGTTTCTCACCCAACTTTCTCCGTATGTAGACCAACACATAGACAAAAGCCAGATATTTAGCACAATAAATAATATTCAAATCTTCAAAGATCTACGCCCTCAAGAGCCAACTCCATGCACTTTTTTACACCAATGCCTCTACCTTATACACTCATCAAATCTAGGTAATTTGTACATGTCCATGAGTAGGCTTGTCCATCTCTTTTGTTTAAAACTAGATAATAGCTTGCGCATTGCAATTGGACATAAATATTCTAGTAGGTTTGCTCACGATTGCGTCCATCATTTGTTCATTCATGACACTAAGGAGTGGGACAACTAAGTGGTTTTTAAGAAAGAAAAAAACAAAGGGAAAAAGCTAGATATTGGAGGGAAATAAATCAAAACAACTAGGGGAAAGGAAAAAAACTACATACGAGAGGTTGGAAAGAGGAGACAACACTTCTCCAAAATTAAGAATTTTTTACAATATACATTGTGTCTTCTATATGCATGCAAAGTGTCATATGTTGTGCCCTAAGCAATAAAACAAAACCAAACCAACACTCTACAAAATAGAAGTTGGAAGCAATTCCCCAGAGGCCACAAAATTTGTCTTTCACAAAAATTTACATGTACATATAAGACATAAACATGTTTTTTTGGGAATACGCCTGAGACGTATCATTCCATTGATAGGATTGGAAGGGAAGGAATATAGGAAGCTGCTCCTACTGACGTACGCTAGCCGGCGCCACTAGGAGAGCTAAGTGAGCAGCAGAAAGGGGGTGCTCAGCCCAAGTGCATGCTATCTGGTTACAAGGATGATACAGTCCAGTCCTTTAGGGTGTGTTTCGTTGTAGAACCAAGTAGAATGGAATGTAATGGTTCCATTCCAATAGAATGGAATGGTTCCATTTTCGTGTTTGATAGAGCTAATGGGATGAAACGGAATGGTTCCATACCAGTGTTTGGATAGAGAAATGTGATGCAATATGTATCACTCAAATTCAGTAAACATTATTGTTACTGCAGGTTATCTGAAGGGCATTTTACTACATTTAACAACGCCCAAAAAGTTTAAGCTGTATCTCTAGACTATGAACCACGAACTGCCACTAGAATACCAGATACATCAATCAGCAGGGGCGGCAGCGTGGCTCCCCGGGCTCACCTGCAACAGCTTCCCCGGCCTCCATCGGCTCGACACGGCCGGCGGACGGAGCGCGGACACGGCACCCGCGGCTTCTAATTACCGGCGGCCGCCGATTGCCTTCACCGGCGGCGAAGCTCCGACGGGGCATGCGGTCAGAGGGAAGAGAGAGAGGGGCGGAGTTCGTGGGCGAACGAGGCGTTCCCTGTGGTCCGCTCGATTTGGAGGAACCGCTCGGTTCGGCATATAGGTGGAATATTCCCCTCCAAAGAACCAATGCGTTCCATTCCCTTTTTCAACTAAACACGAGAACCACTCCCAGGTGCGGATCCAACCCGTTACATTCCACTTCATTCCTCCAACCAAACACACCCTTAGCACCTGCTTTCGCCCATTGCTTGGATCGTCCTTGATGCTGGCCACGAGGTTGGTAGCCAAGACCCGTGCACCGTCGAAGATCGCACTATTGCGGTGTTTCCAAAGGCTCCATGCAGTGAGGATGATCAGCGAGGACACACGTTTACGTTAGCTGGCACGGACGTAGCCACAACAACGCTCCACCAGGCGAAGAAGTTGTTAGCTATGTCCGGAGGTGGTACAGTGAGGCGGCACCACGAGAGGACATCGTGCCAAGTGGTGCGTGAGAACACACACTAAGCGAGGAGATGACGTAGCGTTTCGTTCTCCTGCCGAAAATGTGAGTTTAAAAAAAAAAGAAAATTGTGCTAAGAACATCATTTGGTTCACTGCCGAGTAGATTCTCCTGTCGATTTGAATTGCCCATGGAGTAATCCACAAAACTCCGGTTTAAAAAAAGAAAAGAGCAAACTTAGTTTAAACAATATATATGTGACAGAGTGACATTCTGAATCACATTTTATTTAATATGCAACTTTGAGTTACATTGATCTTAAACCCTATTTTAGCATTAAGGTGTTTTTTTATACTTCAGGTGTTTAAGGTGTTTACATTGAGGTGTTTTTTGTCATTTCGAGGGGAAGGAAATTTCCTACAGCTTTTGTTGTTTTTTGCAGAAGAGGAGAAAATTTCCAAGCTATGGATCCGGTCCATGCTTTGAACTCGTCAGCCGCCTTGTCCCTTCGGGGACATCCGATAACTCGTCAGCCGCCTTCCTTCTACTTCTACAACCGAGGCCGCCGCGTGAACCCGTCACCACACAGCAGCCATGGCTTCCCAGCCGCCGCCGCCGCCGCCGTTCGCTCCCACCGCGATAACCTCTCTCGGCGACGACCTTCTCCGCCAGATCTTCCTCCGCCTACCCGCCCTCCCGAGCCTCGTCCGGGCCGCCTTCGCCTGCCGGACCTTCCTCCGCGCCGTCCGCTCGTCCCCGGCCTTCCGCCGCAGCTTCCGCGCGCTCCACGCGCCACCCCTCCTCGCGCTCTTCCTCGACCCCAACTACGAGGTGGTCCCGGCCTCCCCCTGCCCCTGGCGCCGCTCCGACCCGGACCTCGTCGCCGCCGATTTCTTCAACACCCGGGTCCCCCGCCGCGGCGACGCCCACGCCCCCGGTTGGGAGATCAGTTCTAAGTCTCCTAGCGGCGACGGCTACTTGTGGCTAGTCAGCTGGAGCGGCGGCGCCGAGCAGAGCCGGGCTGTCGCCTACAACCCGCTGATGCGGGCTCTGGATCTCAACATCTATCGGCCGGGGTTACGCTACATCGACATCGACCTTGAGTTCTACACTATCCCCTCCGCATATCGTCAGGGGCCGTCCCGTGTGGTCTGTATCCGTCACCACCGCCAATGGCGGGAGCGCGTCGCTGTCTTCTCATCGGACACCATGGAGTGGCAAATTCTCCCAGCTAGTACGCCGCTGGGGCTGCGTGAATCCCTCACGGCCGAGATTGGCACGATGATGCATGGGCTCATCTGGTGGCAAAACTGGATGTATGACCAAATTGTGGTGCTCGACACCACGACTTTTCAGTTCTCTCTAATCGATGTGCCGAAGCAATTGGAGACGGAGTGCGATGAATCAACATATAAGCTTGGCGAGACCAAGGATGAGAAGCTCTGCATCGTGGATATAAAGGACAACACACTTGTTTCTTGGTTCCTGACATCCGACGATGACATTGCCTTCAGCAGGTGGATGATGTACAAGGAGTTCCCATTGAACCCGATTGTTAAGGAGTTCACCGGGTTCTCGATGGAGGAAGAGGGTTGTCATGCCAGGGTGGAGCTTGTGGAGGTCATCGATGGCTTTGTATACCTGTCTATTTTCTACGTCAAGGACACACAGTCCCGTGAGTTGTACCTATCATTATGCCTGGAAACATCGGAAATGAGCGAGCTCTTTCATGATGCATATCGTGATAATGTGGAGGTCCATCCTTATGTTATGGCATGGCCTCCCTCTTTGTTGCCAAGCAAGGTGAGCCCACGCTTATGTGTGAAGTATTCTTCTTTTTTTTTTTTGTACATTGTGTGCATTTAATTTACTTGAGCGTTGGACATTGCTGTGAAAAGCTTCTGACCAGTTCTTAGCTTAGGTTTAGACACACTAACATGCCTGATTTGCATTAAGAGTAGTTCGAGAATTCAATTGCAGATTGTTCATTAGTACGAGGATGCAATTTTATAAAATTTTAGCTTGAGCTTTTGTGCCGGTTACATGATAGCACAAGCATATTTTATAGTGCTGCTGTACTGCACATGTTTAAGATTGGATTTTTTGTCCACTAAAAAGCCCTCTACACATACTTTCTAGTGGAACAATATCACATTTCACCTTCACTGCCTGTGTAAAAGCCTAACTAAATTGGTGCTGTAATCTTGGAAAATACAGTCTTGCACAATTTCTGTAGACAAATACTTGAATTCTTATGCATACTAAAATCCCTCTTTGTCACAGGAGGATTCAGAAACTGAAGTTACTGGAGACAGGGTTGCAGATGATGGTCCCGTGGGCACAGAAGAGGCTTCCTCCATCCTTGTCACTGCACTGCAGTCACTCAGCCAAGCTCTGATGGATGGCAGTGACAGTAACAAAGAATTAGTGGTGGGGTTAGATGACTTCTTGCTTGACAGTACTAATGAAACAGCGGTGGAGTTAGCTGCCTTTTTGCGTCCTACTGAGGATGACAAGGACTCTCTTATGAGCAAAATCATTACTTTGGATGCACAATTGATGACCGCAAGAGACCGTATCTTGAGGATAAGTGTGTGACTTTGAGATTGACACACCAAGTACAGAAAGAGAAACCTGATGATGAATTGATGATAAGTTTACAGGGGGCAGATGTCAAGAGCTTGCTGCCACTTCTTTGCCAGTTGAAGTATTGTAAGTGATCATGGTGTGTATGTGTGTTTAATCTGATGATAAAAGCTTTTGTTGAAATGCCTTGGTGCTTCAGTTTTTTGGATGATGTGAAGAGAGTGTATGTGTGTGTATTGTATACTAGTTTCATATACTAGGTCTGATGATGTTTGCAACCACTCCATCAATATGACTAGTTTCTTGTACTCTGCTTCTTTGGGTCCAAGGTCTTGAGGCAGACTTAATATTGTATTGTTGGCTCAAGCTCCGCCGCCGGATACAACACTAAGTTCTACATACCTTACAGCTTTACTTTTGCAAATTTCAAGAAGGGAAAAGCTAATGACCGAGTCCATTTAATTTGCGTTCAATAATGCATAGATACTTTATATACTGCTATGATGTGAAGAGAGCGAATGTGTGTGTAGTGTATACTAGTTTCACATACTAGGTCTGATGATGATTGCAACCATCACTCCATCAATATGACTAGTTTCTTGTACTCTGCTTCTTTGGGTCCAAGGTCTTGAGGCAGACTTAATATTGTATTGTTGGCTCAAGCTCCGCCGCTGGATACAACACTAAGTTCTCCATACCTTACAGGTTTGCTTTTACAAATTTCAAGAAGAGAAAATCTAATGATCGAGTCCATTTACTTTGCGTTGGATGATGAATGGTTGCTGATTTGCGGTGCACATCCCATGCTGTTATAGTTACTTTATCTACTCTAACACTGGTTCTTTTGGATTGCAGGGTCATGGTTCATGTTTACTTCGAGATCTATGTGCAAATATGACTAGCTCTGAATTGCTCCAAGCTCCTGGTACCTTCTATGTCTCAAACCACCAGGGCCGGCCCTGGGCCATGGCGGCGAGTGCGGCCGCCTAGGGCCCAGCCCCGGCAGGGGCCCATACCTTGTGTACTGTGTATACTCGGCCTTGGTTTTACTATAGAGATGAAGAAGAAAAGCCGATGCAGCAGGCCCAGCCCACTAGGAGAGGTGCAGCAGATTTGCTAATCGCTTCGTTATTTACCCTAATAAATGCTAATCGCTTCGTTATCTCCCCGAAAGCGCGGCCGCTCGTTTTTTCCATCGTTCTTCTTCCAAGACTTCAGTCCCTTTCTTCCCAATTAATTGACCCAAGCCCCCAAGAACTCAGGACTCCAAAAGATGCAGATTAAACATTTTTTCTGCATTCTCTTCTTCTAGCTATCTACTAAGTGTCCCACAAGGCGAAGGTCTAGGCGGCGGCGGCCGCCTAGACCATATTCGGCTGCCTGTTGAGACATTGACGGCATCGCTCGAGCGCCGTAGCGCGCAGCTGCAACGGGAAGGCAGGGCCCAGGTAGGCAGTCGAGTCCATGAGTTTTTCGGTTGCAGAGGCTACACACTATCTATGTAATTATTCTAACAATTGAACCTTGTATAACTAATTTTTTTCTGTTCTAATGAAGTGATCATTAGCTCCTTTATTTCATTTTTAGTACACTTGCAGACAGGAGGAAGCTTGATTGCTTAAGTATTTCTTGAGTTTGAATGAATGGGCTTAAATCTCTTCTAATTTACTCCAAAGTTGAGTTGAGGAGTGAGGACTTCAGAATTCAGGTGTTCTCACTCCTTTCTTATAAAATTGTTGCGTGATTGATGACTTTAATGGTTTGTTGGAGCCCATGTCGTATAATTAATTAATTACATATTTGTTATATATTAGTATCTTGTTTGCAATAATTCAAATTTCAGATGTTTGTACTTTTATAACGATTTTTATAGTATATAATATATAGGCGTGCAAATATTTCTTTTCACCTTATTATAGGCATCGGGCCCACTATACCTGATCGCACTAGGGCCCTTGAAATGCCAGGGCCGGCCCTGCAAACCACTCTCAGTTTTGGTATGGAATGTGCATTCAAACCTTCCTACACATTTCTACATTATGGGCCTGGATAGCTTCTGAGCGGTTAAATGGCGTGCCACATATGTATTAAGCTATGATGGTTTGGTCAGACCACTGCATCCTGATGACAATTACTCAATTATGTCAACTGAACTTGCATGCCACATTCATCATGCCAGGTTGCCTAATAGTTGAGTACCTTGATTACTTTCAAAGTATTAATTCCAGTATTATGCCTTGGTAACGTGGCAGATTTTCAAGCAGCTTAATCTTGAGGTTTTTGTTTGCGTATGCAACTTAAGCTATAATAATAACAATTATTATTTTTCTCCCTAGAAAAGAGTTTGTTCTTCCAACTCATCTTAATAATGCATAAATACATAAGATGTTTTGGATATTTCAATATGGACTATGTACGGACTGAAAGGAATGAACAAACACACTAAAACGTGTCTATATACATCTGATTTGGAAAAAAGTTAGAACATCTTATATTTGTGAACGGAGGGAGCACCATTGTAACCCCTGAATTAATGTTGCCTGTGAAATAAAATTTCAATAACCCTGCCAGATCCAATCTCAATTCTACTAACCTTGTCAGATGCATTTCAATTCTATCAGCTATGTTGTGATTTGTTCTATCATCGAATTATCTGCCTTCTGCAACTTACGAACATGCTCACCAGGTCATATGCGTCGGACTATAGTGCCAGTCTTTTGGGTTTCCATGTCAATAAAAAATAAAGTTAATTTGACAGGGGAAATATTCAAGGAAATGGTATCTCTTATATCCAAGTGTTACTAAAAGAACCCTAGCTTGTTCCTTCTAATTTTACATTTTTCAAGTGCAATCACAACTTTTGCTATCATCTCTTTACAGTTACTCTGGTATGGTGATTCGATCGCCAGGATCTTAGCTTCTTTGCAATCTTACGCTTATTTTGGGAACATCCAGCCTTTAAGGTCACCGAGAATTCCTCCAAAGCTGCAGCCTTTGAAAGCAGAAACTTTGCAAGCATCTTTTCGAGTTGCAGCCCTCTGTACATCCAAATGTTGATTCTTCTCAGCTTATCATCCAAGCAGTTGATGGGCGTTGGCCAGAAACCACTATCGGTCACCTGGCTACTATAATCGGCACCATCCTCATCGTCGTTCTCAGGCTCGCTATCTGATTCGGTGTGCACTTCCTTTGGAGTCTCTGAATCCAGAGGAAACAGCGACAGTACCTCCAAGTTCTGGGTGTCACAAAGCAAGATGGCAACTGACTGGATGTTGCGATCGTTGCGTAGGCAACACTGGAGGCCTAACTGCGTAAGATGCTGTAGGCAGGGCACCGCACCTTTGAACAAGCTGCAATAGTAAGCCATTGATGGGCGCAAGGAAAGGTGAAGGTACGCCAGTTTGGTGCACCGTTTGATGAGCTTAGTGGCCGGAGCAAATTCTGTTGGTTCTTTTCCGGAGAGGTCTTCACAAATTTCAACTGTCAGCACCGTGACTCCGGCAGGGCTTGCAAGCTTGAAGAGCGATCTGTGAGGAAGGCCCACCTTTGTAGTGCAACGACCGGATGCAGGAGCTGCTCAGCTTGATGCGCCTGGCATGGTGGCAGCAGATCATGGTGAAACTCCGCAGGTGGGCGCTGGTCACCGTGATTTTCGTGAGACTCGGGCACTCCTGCAGCGTCAGGTCAGCTAGGTGTGGGCAGTTTGAAAGCAGCTGCTGTAGCAGCCCTCCTGGGTCCATGATCCTCGCAAGGCAGAGCGACTCCATGGACAATCTTCCCGGCAGGTCGAGCGTCCAGTTTGTCAGGCGCAGGCGGCGGAGAGTGGGGCACCCAAAGAGGTGGTGCTGCGTCCTGACATACCTTCCCCTATCATAGCTATCGAAGTCCGCCGAGCCCTTCCCGGACGACGCAAAGGGGCAGAGGCGGCGGTCGGAAGAAAACCAGTATATGAGCTTGACATTGATCTCTTCGACGCAAGAGGAGACTGCGGAGACGATCCACTGATCGAGCAGGTCGCGCGGCGGGTTGGAGGCGCTGAGGCGGAAGGTGCGGATGGGCGTCCCCGGGCCCTTGCAGAGGATCGCGCCCGTCACCTGCTGGTCGAAGCAGACCCGGACCTCGTTCCACCTGCCGCCCTTGGGGTAGACGAGGTCGACGACGGGTACCCCAGCGTAGACGTCGCGCCATCGCCGGGAGAGGGCGCTTGTGAGCACGGCCTCGTCGGACCGGAGGTGGGAGAGGATGCGCTCGAGCATCTCGTCGGGGAGAGCGCTCAGCCGGTCCTCTTCATCTTCATCTTCGTTGATCAGACGCGGCCGGCCGCCCCTGTGGTTATTGACGAGGAGTATAGGTATGGTTCCGTTTTGATCTTTTTTTTTTCATTTGTGTTTTAATCTCTTACCGATCTTTCTCGACTTGTACTCCAAGTCTCCAACACGTCTGGGGGATAACTAAACCTTTATATTACCCTTAATTAAAGTTGGTAGCCACACATTGAACGTTTGCTGGACCTCAGCACGGGTAAGATTAGATATCAGAAGGTTCCCGTGTAGCTCAGGCTACATGGAATCTCTTATCCTCAACCTTCTAGTTTTGCTTTGAGTTCCGTACTTTCCAACTAACTTACAACAAGGAGATTTCTCTATTTTTTCTCTCTCAAATGAAACAACATATGAACTTCAAACTTTGCAGATCGAACAAACATTAGAAAACAAACATTAGAACATCAATGTGTGAAAAAACTTTCAGATTTTTGGGTCTGATATAAATATACAAAATGAGATTTTGTTTGACTAAAAATATTATTTTAAGTATTTAAAATGCATGAAAAAATCTGAAAGTTTTTTCCCACATTGTAGTTAGAATGTATTGTTGTTCTGCAAAATTTGAAGTTTATATGTTGTGTCGTTTAAGAGAAACAAAAAAGACAAATGCGGCTGCACGGATCGCGATGCAGAAATGGATGACAAAGATAAGCGGTACCATGTAACTCGAGCTACAGAAAACCACACTCGATAGATATCGACATGGCTTCACGGAAGGAGCAGAAGAAGAAGTCGTCGAGGAGGCACAGTGACCGGATCAGCGGCCTCACCGACGACGTGCTGGGCACGCGCGGCAGAGCTGTCCCGCCGGTGGCGCCGCAGCGTCCACACCATCTCGTTCGACGAGACAAAGGGCGAGAGGGCCCATGACTGGTACACCTACTACGTGCAGGCGTTGGAGATGGTGTGGAGGAGAGTGCTAATGATGCAGATAGAAAAGCCCCTATGGAACAGTTTACATGCTAGCCGGTGCAGTTTAGTCATTAGTCATTGCAACTTCGGCGATTTTGTTCATATAAGCATGAGATTGATTCCCACTAATGCAGGTTTGGAACCCCTAGAAACTCTGCCATCACCGATGTTAGTGTTTAGTTCTGTATCATGTTATGTTTCTCGCTGTTTGGAGTGTGAAGAACATAAGTCTTATCTGGAATGTTTCTCACCGTTCGTAATGCGAAGAACAGAAGTCTTGTCTCAAATGAATATCAGTAGTGTGTACCTTTTTTTTTGCGACTAGTAGGATGTACCTTTTGTAGTATATGTGTTCTCCATGACTTGAGAGAATGCCCTGATTGTTAAATTGTTGTGTTTAAAAAGGTGATCCAAGACTCCCAAGTTATGAGTACTCTGTTTCCGTTTGGCCCGGTGGGTGCTGGCTGTAGTGACGGCAGGACGCGAGCTGAATATTGAATCGGTAGTTGCTAGCAGCAAGCACTGAAGCTGTCAGGCAGAGCATCTCTACTGTGCCAAAGTGGAAAAAAAAAATACTGCAATCAAATGCTCACTCGCTCTGTTTCCAGTAATAAGTTTATTTTTAGTTTTTTTGTACGTCAAATTATCTGAAGTTTAATCAAATTTATACAGCAATTTACCAAAAATCTCTGATCACGGTTAATTCTTGTGAAATCAGAAATTGTTTTCTTATACAGCAATTTACCAAAATCTCTGACCACGGTTAATTCCAAGATAAACATCAAGAGAAATTTCCTCCAAAACATCATTGGGTGAGAACACTATGTGTATCCTGCTAATGAGCAACAAGAAATATCAGCTTAAAACAACACACCCGCAAAAAACACATAAATAAAATACATAGTTTCCTCTCTCCTGAAAGATGGTATAGACCTTTATGAGTTCCTTCCTCCAAACATCAATGGCCACTTCCTAGCCTTGAACGGATGAACATACCCGCACTTTTTTGTTCCCTTTTCATAGAATGGTAAGGACCCCACTGAACCGCTTCCTCCAAAGTTTAGCAAAGGCCAACGCCCTACCATCACGTGTGTTTCTCTCTGCTACCTTCAGAGATAGAATAAATGAGTTACTCCCCACCACTGGATCTATGATCATACGCTCAAGAGAGGTTGTGTTCTGAAGAAGATGGCGTGCCAGCTCAAGCTGACAATTCAAACCGTAAAACCCTGTCATTCGGATAGTCTTGAGATGATTGTGCGGAGGCAGCGGGGAGGGATCCACACTCGGTTCCCAGATGTGGGTTGCTGAGGCAAAACAACCACTGGTATAAAACAGGGCTCCACATGGCCGCTGTGGGGCGCCCAGGCCGGAGGACCTTTAGTCCCGATTGGTAACACCGACCGGGACAAAAAGGCAGCCACGCGTTAGCAGCTCCCAGGCGCTGGGATTTTTTTTAGGGGGGGGGGGGGGGGGGGGGGGGTGGAGCGTTTGAGGGGCGTTTTGGAGGTTTGGGGTTTCATTTGTTGGTTAGGAGCGAGCTACTACATATAGAGAGAAGTGACCTCTCTTTCTCCGTGCTTGGTCGACGCTAGCTACTACATATAGAGAGAACTCGACGCTAGCTAGTAAGCAAATGAAGGAACTATTAATTACACAAGATCACTATGAACATATATAGAGAGAAGTGACCTCTCTTTCTCCGTGCTTGGTCGAACAACAAGTTTTCGTATATCTATCCGAAGCTACTACATATATACAATATAACATCTCTTACGATCCCTGACATCATCTACCGAAAATCCATTTGAATTTTCATATGGTATTCTCCCTTTTCATGTATGACGTGGTCAAGAAAGAATCCCGCCAATTCCTCTTGAATTGCTCGTATGCGATCATGTGGTAGGAGTTCATCCCGCATTTGCCACATCTAATTTAAAGAAGGGAGTCAATACATATATATGAATGAAACTCAACACAATTGATGGTAATAAAATAAAATTATGAATATTGTTTACGTACTTCAAATTGTTTGTCAGAGTAGCCCCGCTCAGAGGTCGAGTGGGCGCATGAACTCGCAAACGTAGTATCCACATAAATTATTCCCGCCTGCCTGCCACAAGTACTTTACGAGAATAGAGTTCAATCAAACTGATAATCAAGCATGATAATGGTATTGATGAAACTAGAATCAATGAGAGATGCGCGGAACTAGCTAGTACTACTTACTTTGGGGTGTGTAAATCGCAGCTCCTTCTTCAGACCCGGAACCATTTTGGTGAACTTTTTTCCAAACCCTGCCCGACAAAGAAAATGATTACTTGATATCAGCAAATGAACGAAAGTTACCGATATGGTGCGATAATAATTGAACTTACTTCTGGAGCATTTCACTCATGTCCGCATAATCCTTAGAATCTTTACGTCTCGAGTCTAAGACAGTTACTACTCCCCCGTCAAGCTTAATGGATAGAAGAATAAAGTGGAACCTGCGCACGCATAACTCATCAATTACAGTACTTAACCTCGAGTAAGCGAAACCGAATATGCACAAGATAGTAACACTCACTTGAAGTTGTAAGGAAATAATATTTCCCTTTTGTTTTGATGTCGAAGGAACACTTTTAGCAAGTTTTCCTCAGTATCTTCAACTCCGTTTTCTACCGTCCATTCATTTACAGTATTTGGGCTAATGAACCCAATGTCATAGATTTGTCCTCTTTTGCATTCGACGATCTTCAATCTGCATAATATAGTGAGGATAATTATATATACATGCAATGAACGAGCTGAGCTAGAGACTTAATTACAGAAATAATACTTACAGACAGTAGCAAGACATGAGTTGTTTGTCGAGGGCGTCTTGATTGAATAACTGAAATAATTCCATAAATTCAACAGGCATCACCTCAACTCCAATGAAGTCGGGCTCATCTTTAATTCTCAGCAATATACTGTCGGTCCCAGACTTGCTGCAGGTTTCCAAGTACCAGGCATGCAATCTTTGCATCGTCGTTGGTAGATGCGGGAGCTGATCAGGTTTGACAAGAGGCTTCCCGTGCTCGTATCTAAAGGTCTCTACTACCTCAGCCATTTCAAACTGTACATCATCGCCCACGTAATCACCAAGAGTGGTACTGGGCGCTAGTCCCGGATGATTAGCGATATCGCTAGACACCTTGAGCGGGTGGCACGATTGCTTCTCCTATTCGCCGAGCTGGGGAATTGTTTTCCCACTTCGTCTTGCAACACTGGTAGTACTTCCCGACCGCCGCGCTTCATCATATGTCTTTTCAATACAGCGGTCATAGTTGGATTGCGCCGGAGACGGTGGTGGTCGCTTAAGGGCATCCAGAGTGCGCTTCGCTTTCACCGGATCTATTATTTCCTTCGGAGCTGGATGTTTCCGTTCAAAATGGGCCTGCACTTCGTGTAACACCGCCGGTGGTTAACTATAGTAATCAACCTTTTGATTATGCCTTGTCATCATGTTTAACAGTGCATGATCATCATTAGCATCATATTGCATTTCAACTCCTAAGTCAAAATCCAAATTTAAATGAAAGTGGAAAATAAAAGTTGTCCAACATAAAAAAATAAAATGTTCATTAAATAGCAAATATTCCAGAGACCATTCTAAAATTGTAACCAACAAATAATAAATTAATTAAGAGACCCTAACAGTAGCAAAACAGCATTATTTAATACCTTTTTAATTAAATAAAATCCCAAATGAAAACCTTTGTGCTCAAAACCATTTTATTGCAGTGGCATATAATGCACCATGTTTGTTTGGGCCAGTCTCATATTTTACAAAAGTCCAGAAGTAGCCTAGACATTTTTTTTGCAAAACAGAAAAGAAATGAATAAAGAAAAAGAAAAACAAAGTAAAAGAAAAAGGACCCCCCCCCCCAACTGGGCCGTGGCCCAGCTGGACCCCCAGGCCGGCCCACCCCATCCCCATAACCCCCCACTCCCCCCCTTGTGACCTAGCCCACCCCCACCTCGATCCCCACTTCCCCCCAGCCCGATCCAGATCGGATCGGGAGGGAGGAGCTCCCTCATCGCCACCCGCCGCCACGCCGCACGTCGCGGCGCCCGTCCCCGACTCCCCCCCCCCAACGGGCCATCAACAGATAGCGCTGTTTCTTGCTTGTGAGACCGAAACGCCCTAATAACCTACTACTTAACTCTGCAGAGCGATCGACGGCTCTGCAGGTCGACCGACGCGCCGCCAGTGCTCCCTCGCGCCCTCCTGCTCCGCCTAGCGCTCGCCGCGCCCGACCAACCCCGCGCGCGCCCGTGCCCCGGCCTCGCCTGCCTCGCGCCTCCCACGCCGCGCTGGTCCCGCTCGCCGCTCGCCTCGTTGCCGCCTGCAGTTGCCCGCGCGCTGCTGCTCGCCCTCGCGGCCACCGCCCCTTCCCTGCGTCCCCGTTCGCCGCCGTCGCCTTGCCCCGACCGGGCCAGCGCCGGCCGACCGGCCAGCCGCGCCTTGGCCGTGGCCTCGCCGCCCCTGCTGGGCGAGCGCCCGCTCGGCGCCTGACGCCTGCTTGCCCGCAGTGGCCTGTGGGCCACTGACATATGGGCCCGGCCCCCCTGGGCCACTTACACGCGGGGCCCAGCCCCCAGAAGCGAAAAAAAATGTGTAATAAAAATAATTAAATAAATAATTAATAATTAATATATATATAATAATTAATAATAATAATAATTAGTTAATTAATTAATTAATTAGTGAATTTAATTAATCCTGCTTAATTAGTCTAATTAATTAGTTAGTTTAATTAAACAGTAATTAATTAGCTAAACCCTAATTAAACCTAACAGAGTATGACAGGTGGGACCCACTGGTCCTGACGTCAGCAAACACTGCTCTGGATAATGTTTGATTTAAATAAATAATTAAATTCCAGAAATTAATAAAAGCTTTAGAAAATCATATAAAATAATCCGTAGCTCAGATCAAAAAACTTTGTACATGAAAGTTGCTCAGAACGACGATACGAATCCGTATAGGAGGTCCGTTTGTCCGTCACACGTCCCTAACTATCCGAACATGCAACCGTTCCCCTCCGGTCATCTGTCTGACAAATGTCTGGAACCGGGAAAACATTCTCGGATGAATCCCACCTTCGCCAGTATCACCCGGCACTGCGTTAGATCACCTCCGTCACCGCGTATTGCCATGTTATGCTTTGTGCTGCACTTGTTCGTTGTGTATTTATACTGTTTCCTTCCCCTCTTCTCTCTCGGTAGCCCCCGACACCGACGTCGTCCCCGAGGCCGACGCAGCTCCGGAGCCCGAAGACACCATTGACAACCTTGCCCTTGCCGCCGAGCAACCAGGCAAGCCCCCCCTTTGATCATCCCGATATCGCCCATTCTATTTTCTCATGCTTGCATTAGAATTGCTGCTGCTACTGCTTTACCTATTCTGATGCATAGCCTGTTTATTGTATCCTGCTGTTGATAATTACCTGCATATCCTAAACTGCTTAGTATAGGCTGGGTAGAGACCTATCAGTGACCCCACTTATCCCGACTGCCCCGCTGGATTATCTGAAGACCCGATCAACGGGATTGAAGACCAGGCCCCGACACCGCACATCACCCCCCTTAGTTGTAACGACACTGCAGCGTTACTATCAAGTGCCGAGGGTGATTCCTCCTTCACCGCTTCCGATAACGACGCTGTCGTGCAACACATCAAGTGTGAACCCATCGAGGGTGATTCCTCCGAGTTCACCTTGACGGAGACATCGAGTAGGAATCCAACGAGGGTGATACCTCGGATTCCCCTGATGTTATGGACACACGGATACTTGGACTTTACACTGTTACTTGGATAGGCGGGTCGACCCTGAGGGGTACCCGCGTGCGCCTGAGAGGTGAGTGTTGTGAAGACGGGTGCCTGTATGGTGCCCGAGTGATGAATACGAGGCACGGCCGGGCATTCTTAACCCTTGCAGCAAGTCCTCGAGATGGGGCGACGGGGTCACATCTTTCGTGAGTCTCTGCTCGTTACCGCAAGCCCTAGTCCACTAACGATTTGGATATTTGATCCGAGCAGGCCTCTGGCCTGATAGCACTAACCATCACGTGGGCATAGTATGGGCGTTCTGCATCGTAGCATCAGCCGACAGTTCTGTCAGACGTCCAGTTCAGCATTGTGGCACGGTCGGATCGTACCGACCCTCCGAGGCGATGCTGGTATCCACCCTGCACACAACGACCCGGAGTGCACAGGGCGATGGCCCAAGACCCCTGAGTGCTTAGGATGTAGACCGGCGGGGACCTCTCTGCTGAACTTTAGGTAGGGCTGCGGTGTATCGTTTGGCCGAGGCCGGGCATGACCCAGGAAAGTGTGTCCGGCCGGAGTTAATCGAGCATGTTGGGTAAGTTGGTGCACCCCTGCAGGGAAGAAAACTTCTATCGATGGCCTGTCCTACGGTAACGGACACTCGGAGTTGTATCCTGATTGATACAATTTTAGAACTGGATACTTGGATACTATGGCTCTGGGATTGCTTCTCGCAGGGAGTCGAGAAGGGATCTCAGGACGAGGTTGATGACTGTATGGCTCTGGGATTGCTTTCTCGCAGGGAGTCGAGAAAGGATCTCTGGGTGAGGATGAGACTTAATGATACTGCTACATTATATTGATCTGTTCTGCTCTCTTCTATTGCTGCAAGGCCGATGAAGATGCTAGTCTTCGATAGGACTAGGCCTTCTCTCTATTCTGGCATTTCTGCAGCCCAGTCCACATATACAGCCTCCCTTTGAAAATGTTGCATATGTAGTGTAGATCCTTGCTTGCTGAGTACTTCTGAGTACTCACGGTTGCTTTGTTTTCCTTTTCTCCCCATATCAGTTTGTCGCGACCAGAGGACGGAGCCCCCTGAGACAGATGCCCCGTCGATCGACTACTACTACTACCCAGAGGATGGATACTACTACGAGTTGACTGACGACCAGGAGTAGGATCGGAGGGTCCCAGGCAGGAGGCCTACGCCTTTCGATCGTAGTGTTTTATTTTGCCCCGCCTTTCTAAAGGCCTTTCTGTTTCTGTTTCATATCTGTACTCAGATATCTGATGCTTCCGCTGACGCTTGTACGCAAGCTTATGTATTCGAGCCCTCGAGGCCCCTGGCTTGTAATATAAAGCTTGTATGACTTTATTTATGTTTTAGAGTTGTGTTGTGATATCTTCCCGTGAGTCCTTAGGCTTGATCGTGTGCATTTGCGTGTATGATTAGTGCACGATTGAGCCGGGGGTGTCACAAGTTGGTATCAGAGCCGACTGACTGTAGGAACCCCCTTTCCAACTCCTTGGCCGAAGTTGAGTCTAGTAACCGAAAATTGTTTTACTAACTTGGCTGTGTGGCTTACGGGCCCACGTCGCCAATTGGGTGGTATTAGTATCTTTTACTCCTCGACCTTTACTCTGGGACTCTGACCTCTCTTCTATTCGGGTTAAAATTTTACTAACTCCAACATCAGGTTCTCGTGATCACATCCACCCGGTGTTCTGAAATATTCCCCCCTTGCTCCAAGATTGTGGACCAGGTTCTGCTTGCAGGATCCTCTTATCGAGGGCACCCTGTGTTTCACTTGCAGATTCCTCTCCCCAATAGTTTTCTCCGGCGTTGATGTAGCCTTTGCTATGTCTCGTTGTGTACTTCCCTACCGCGTGCCTGCGCGCCGCCTAGATGTCTAGCCCTCCCCTTTCAGCTGTCGTATTGCCGGATTGTAATCGAGGCTATGTGCGAATTTGAATGTCTGGTGCGAATATGCTGAAGTATCTATTGCACCTCCTTCTGTTGTGCGTGTTACTTCATGAATCATTCCATACACCTGCAGTTCTTCTTGCTAAACTACCCCTGTTGATTTGGCAGGATGGCTGACGATCCTCCACCTCCACCCTATATTGCCGCCATGATGCAGCAGTTTGAACTCAACCGTCAGCAGTTTGAGCTCAACCGTCAGTTTATGACCGGAGTATTGGCTCAATTCCCAACTCAGAATGCTCAGCAACAGAATGCTCCAATAACTCTGCCAGAATTTGTGCGCCTCAGTCCATCCGTTTTCCGCAACTCCACCAATCCTATGGATGCTGATGATTGGCTTCGTGACATCCTGTTTGAGATGGAATCAGCTAATGTTGCTCCTGACAGTTACGTCACCTTTGCGACATTCCACCTGAAGGGCCCAGCTGCTCAATGGTGGGAAAGCCACAAGGCTATGTTGCCTGCAGAGACTGTAACCACTTGGCAGAAATTTCAGTCAGCTTTTCATGCATGTTACATTCCTCAAGGTCTGATGGACCAGAAGAAGCAGGAGTTCCGTAAACTCTCTCAGGGTAAAATGACTGTGGATGAATATCAGAGGAAATTCCTTGAATTATCCCGCTATGCTGCGGATGACATCGACACTGACACTCGCAAGCAGGAGAAATTCCGTGAAGGACTGCGTACGGATATAAAACTTGCACTTGTTGTCCATGATTGCACAGAATTCGCAACGCTTGTCAGCAAATCTTTCCAAGTTGAAACAGCTCTGACTGAGTACCAGGAGTCACTCAAGCGCACTCATGAAGCTGGCTCATCCTCGGGTCAGCCTGTTCAGAAGCGTCGAGTGTGGATCCCTCACAATGTTCATCACCTACCTGCTCCAACACCAAGACCGTCTTATGTTGCACCTCGTCTGCCTTCACCACCGAGACAGCTTACGGTTCATGATGGACCGCCTAATGCTATGGATTCTCATCAAGTTGCGCCACGTCCTCCTAATGGTCGTAAGAAGGGTTGTCGAAACCGCCGATTCAGAAACCGTAATACCATACCGTCTGCTGTTGTGCTTGGCTATGCCAATCACATCAATGCTGAAAAGGCTCAGAAGGAACCGACTATCGTGCTGGGAACACTCTCTGTGAATTCAGTACCAGCCTCTGTTCTCTTCGATTCAGGAGCATCGCATGCTTTTGTGTCCCAACAGTTTGCTCAATCACATGAGTTATACTTGGAAGAATTACCCACTCCTCTAATGGTTCAGTCCCCGAGATCCAAGTGGCAAACCACAATGCTAAGCCCTCACAACCACATCGAGATTGGAGGTCTACTTTTTCCGGTTTCTCTCATTGTACTTGGACCTTCCGACATAGACATTATTCTCGGTATGGACTGGTTGACCGCCCATAATGCTTTGATTGACTGTGCTACTAAGACAGTCCAGCTCACACACCCTTCTGGTCAGGTGATCAATTACTCAGCCCGAATAGCTCAGGATGCTGAAAGCCAAATATATGTTCTGAATGCATTGAATGCTTCACCTCTTGAAGGCATCGAGAACGTTCCAGTTGTTCGTGAATTTCAAGATGTCTTTCCAGAAGAACTTCCAGGAATACCCCCTGCTAGAGCTGTTGAGTTCGTCATCGACTTGAAGCCTGGCACTACCCCTATTGCGAAGCGCCCTTATAAGATGCCTCCGCATCATCTTCTCGAACTTAAGGAAGAAATCGACACGTCACTTAAGAAAGGTTTCATCCGCCCCAGTTCCTCTGCTTGGGGAGCACCTTCACTCTTCGTTAAGAAGAAGGATGGAACTAACCGATTGGTTCAGGATTACCGGCCCATTAACCAAGCTACAATCCAGAATAAATATCCGCTTCCTCGGATCAATGATTTGTATGATCAACTTGCTGGATCATCAGTATTCTCTAAGCTTGATTTGAGATTGGGATACCATCAGATCCGTGTTCGTGAAGAGGATATTCCCAAGACTGCATTTGTTACTCGCTATGGCTCCTATGAGTACACTGTAATGTCATTTGGCTTAACAAATGCTCCAGCCACATTCTCCCCTCTGATGAATTACATCTTCATGGATTACCTCGACAAATTTGTCGTGGTATATCTGGATGATATTCTGGTCTATTCAAAGAATAAGGAAGAACATGCCGAACACCTCCGTCTTGTACTGGAAAGGCTCCGAGAACACCAGTTGTATGCCAAATACTCCAAATGTGAATTCTGGCTTTCTGAAGTAACTTACCTTGGTCATGTGATTTCCAAGGATGGAATTGCTGTTAACCCAGAACGAGTTCAGGCTATTCTTGACTAGACTCCTCCAAAGAACGTCAAGCAAGTGAGAAGTTTTCTCGGCCTTGCAAGTTATTGCCGTCGTTTTGTCGAGAATTTCTCAAAGATTGCTAAGCCTTTGACTGATCTGCTTCACAAGGGCGTTAAGTTTGAATGGACAGAAAAATGTCAGGAAAGTTTTCAAACACTCAAAGACAAGCTAACATCTGCCCCAGTACTATCTCCTCCAGATACCCGCAAAGACTTTGTGATTTATTGTGACGCATCCCGTGAAGGATTAGGCTGTGTCCTAATGCAAGAGCGTAAGGTGATTGCTTATGGCTCTCGTCAGTTGCGCCCACATGAAGAGAATTATCTGGTACATCATCTAGAACTAGCTGCTGTGATCTATGCATTGCAGTTGTGGCGACATTACCTTCTCGGTAATCGTTGCGAGATCTACACGGATCATAAAAGTCTGAAGTACTTGTTCACTCAACCATCTCTAAACCTCCGTCAGCAAAGATGGATGGAGGCCATTGCAGACTATGATTTGGGTATATCCTATACCCCTGGCAAGGCTAACGTGATGGCTGATGCCTTAAGCCGCAAGTCCTATTGCGACAACCTCATGGTTAGGCGAGCTCAACCTCGTCTTTATGAAGAACTGCGCAAGCTGAATATGCGTATTGTTCCACAGGGATCTCTTAATAACCTTGTGATACAACCAGATCTTGAGAAAGCTGTTAAGGATGCGCAAGCTAAAGATGCTGAAATTGATCTGATGAAGAAAGACCTTCACCTTGTAAAGTACAGGGATTTCTCGCTGTCTGAAGATGGAACCTTGCATTTCATAAACCGCATTGTCGTACCTCGCTTCGAACTCATGACTGACAAAGTCATGAAGGAGGCACATGATACACCGCTGTCTATTCATCCGGGTAGCACCAAGATGTATCGTGATCTCCGTCAAAGGTACTGGTGGTCTAAGATGAAGCAGGACATTGCTCGATATGTTGCTGAATGTGATGTGTGTCGTCGCGTTAAAGCAGAACATCAGAAACCAGCTGGAATTCTGCAACCACTTCCTATTCCTCTATGGAAATGGGATAAGGTTCAGATGGATTTCGTTACAGGACTTCCCAGGTCATAGAAGGGTCACGATGCTATTCTTGTCGTCGTCGACCAACTTTCTAAAGTTGCACACTTTCTGCCCATCAAGGAAACTATCACTGCTAGCCAGTTAGCAGAGTTGTATATCTCCAGAATTGTATCACTCCACGGTATTCCGAAGGAGATCAGTTCGGACCGTGGCAGCCTTTTCACTTCCAAATTCTGGGAAAGTTTCCAAACAGCTATGGGAGCTCATATTACCTGGAGTTCAGCTTATCATCCACAATCCCAAGGCCAAGTCGAACGAGTCAATCAAGTGCTTGAAGACATGCTTCGGGCTTGTGTTATTTCATTCGGCAAGAAGTGGGAAGAATCTCTCCCGTATGCCGAGTTCTCTTATAACAACAGCTATCAAGCCAGCTTGAAAATGGCTCCCTTTGAAGTTCTTTATGGACGTAAGTGTCGAACCCCTCTGAATTGGTCAGAAACTGGGGAATGACCGCTCGTGGGTCCGGATATTATTCAACACGCCGAAGAACAAGTCCGTATTGTCCGGGAAAATCTCAAGGCGGCTCAGGACCGCCAGAAGAGCAACTATGATCGCAAACGATGGGGTTTGACTTATCAACCTGGTGATCAAGCTTATCTACGTGTCACCCCTATGAAGGGCACTCACCGTTTTGGAATCAAGGGCAAGCTAGCTCCGCGCTACATTGGTCCTTTCCGCATAATTGCTAGACGTGGTCAGGTGGCATATAAATTGGAGTTGCCACCGCAATTCTCTCATATCCACGACGTCTTCCATGTGTCGCAACTTCGTCAATGCTTCAAGGAATCTCCGCACCGAGCTGTGGATCACGAGGTGCTCGAATTGCAAGATGACCTATCTTATAAGGAGCATCCGATCCGCATTCTCAATGAAGCTGAACGTCGGACCCGTCAGAAGGTTACCAAGTTCCTCAAAGTGCAGTGGTCAAATCATACTGAAGATGAAGCCACTTGGGAACGCGAGGATAATCTTCATGTGGAATACCCCAAAAATTTTCCTTCTACCTCTTAATTCTCGGGACGAGAATTCTTGTTAGTGGAGGAGATTTGTAACACCCCCGGTGGTTAACTATAGTAATCAACCTTTTGATTATGCCTTGTCATCATGTTTAACAGTGCATGATCATCATTAGCATCATATTGCATTTCAACTCCTAAGTCAAAATCCAAATTTAAATGAAAGTGGAAAATAAAAGTTGTCCAACATAAAAAAATAAAATGTTCATTAAATAGCAAATATTCCAGAGACCATTCTAAAATTGTAACCAACAAATAATAAATTAATTAAGAGACCCTAACAGTAGCAAAATAGCATTATTTAATACCTTTTTAATTAAATAAAATCCCAAATGAAAACCTTTGTGCTCAAAACCATTTTATTGCAGTGGCATATAATGCACCATGTTTGTTTGGGCCAGTCTCATATTTTACAAAAGTCCAGAAGTAGCCTAGACATTTTTTTGGCAAAACAGAAAAGAAATGAATAAAGAAAAAGAAAAACAAAGTAAAAGAAAAAGGACCCCCCCCCCAACTGGGCCGTGGCCCAGCTGGACCCCCAGGCCGGCCCACCCCATCCCCATAACCCCCCACTCCCCCCCTTGTGACCTAGCCCACCCCCACCTCGATCCCCACTTCCCAACGGAAGAAGTCCCGATATAGATCGGATCGGGAGGCGAGGGCTCCTCCGTCGCCGCTCGCCGCCACGCAGGCTGAGGAGTCAACCGGGCCCGTCCCCGACTCCCCCCCAACGGCTCCATCACGCCTCGCCGCCCCTCGCCTCTTCTTTGCTTGTGAGCCGCCGCCCCTCTCCTCTCCTCCCCTCTGCGCACGCGCGCTCGCGCTCGCGCTGGCCGCGCGCCGACCGCGCCCGCCCGTGCTCCCTCGCGCCCTCCTGCTTCGCCTAGCGCTCGCCGCGCCCGACCAACCCCGCGTGCGCCCGTGCCCCGGCCTCGCCTGCCTCGCGCCTCCTACGCCGCGCTGGTCCCGCTCGCCGCTCGCCTCGCTGCTGCCTGCAGCTGCCCGCGCGCTGATGCTCGCCCTCGCGGCCACCGCCCCTACCCTGCGTCCCCGTTCGCCGCCGTCGCCTTGCCCCGACCGGGCCAGCGCCGGCCGACCGGCCGGCCGCGCCTTGGCCGTGGCCTCGCCGCCCCTGCTGGGCGAGCGCCCGCTCGGCGCCTGACGCCCGCGCGCCCGCGTGCCCGCAGTGGCCTGTGGGCCACTGACGTATGGGCCCGGCCCCCCTGGGCCACTTACACGCGGGGCCCAGCCCCTAGAAGCGAAAAAAAATGTGTAATAAAAATAAATAAATAAATAAATAATAATAAATATATATGTATATAATAATTAATAAAAATAATATTTAGTTAATTAATTAATTAGTTAGTGAATTAATTAATTTAATTAATCCTTCTTAATTAGTCTAATTAATTAGTTAGTTTAATTAAACAGTAATTAATTAGCTAAACCCTAATTAAACCTAACAGAGTATGACAGGTGGGACCCACTGGTCCTGACGTCATGCTGACATCAGTAAACACTGTTCTGGATAATGTTTGATTTAAATAAATAATTAAATTCCAGAAATTAATAAAAGCTTTAGAAAATCATATAAAATAATCCGTAGCTCAGATCAAAAAACTTTGTACATGAAAGTTGCTCAGAACGACGAGACGAATCCGAATACGCTGTCCGTTCGTCCGTCACACATCCCTAACTATCCGAACATGCAACTGTTCCCCTCCGGTCATCTGTCTGACAAATGTCTGGAACCGGGAAAATATTCTCGGATGAATCCCACCTTCGCCAGTATCACCCGGCACTGCGTTAGATCACCTCCGTCACCGCGTATTGCCATGTTATGCTTTGTGCTGCACTTGTTCGTTGTGTATTTATACTGTTTCCTTCCCCTCTTCTCTCTCGGTAGCCCCCGACACCGACGTCGTCCCCGAGGCCGACGCAGCTCCGGAGCCCGAAGACACCATTGACAACCTTGCCCTTGGCGCCGAGCAACCAGGCAAGCCCCCCCTTTGATCATCCCGATATCGCCCATTCTATTTTCTCATGCTTGCATTAGAATTGCTGCTGCTACTGCTTTACCTATTCTGATGCATAGCCTGTTTATTGTATCCTGCTGTTGATAATTACCTGCATATCCTAAACTGCTTAGTATAGGCTGGGTAGAGACCTATCAGTGACCCCACTTATCCCGACTGCCCCGCTGGATTATCTGAAGACCCGATCAACGGGATTGAAGACCAGGCCCCGACACCGCACATCACCCCCCTTAGTTGTAACGACACTGCAGCGTTACTATCGAGTGCCGAGGGTGAAACCTCATGTAGCACTTCTGATGTTAACTCTGTAGAGTAGCTATTCGGTCGTGGTCATCGAGGGTGATTCCTCCTTCACCGCTTCCGATAACGACGCTGTCGTGCAACACATCAAGTGTGGACCCATCGAGGGTGATTCCTCCGAGTTCACCTTGACAGAGACATCGAGTAGGAATCCAACGAGGGTGATACCTCGGATTCCCCTGATGTTATGGACACACGGATACTTGGACTTTACACTGTTACTTGGATAGGCGGGTCGACCCTGAGGGGTACCCGCGTGCGCCTGAGAGGCGAGTGTTGTGAAGACGGGTGCCTGTATGGTGCCCGAGTGATGAATACGAGGCACGGTCGGGCATTCTTAACCCTTGCAGCAAGTCCTCGAGACGGGGCGACGGGGTCACATCTTTCGTGAGTCTCTGCTCGTTACCGCAAGCCCTAGTCCACTAACGATTTGGATATTTGATCCGAGCAGGCCTCTGGCCTGATAGCACTAACCATCACGTGGGCATAGTATGGGCGTTCTGCATCGTAGCATCAACCGACAGTTCTGTCAGACGTCCAGTTCAGCATTGTGGCACGGTCGGATCGTACCGACCCTCCGAGGCGATGCTGGTATCCACCCTGCACACAACGACCCGGAGTGCACAGGGCGATGGCCCAAGACCCCTGAGTGCTTAGGATGTAGACCGGCGGGGACCTCTCTGCTGAACTTTAGGTAGGGTTGCGGTGTATCGTTTGGCCGAGGCGGGGCATGACCCAGGAAAGTGTGTCCAGCCGGAGTTAATCGAGCGTGTTGGGTAAGTTGGTGCACCCCTGCAGGGAAGAAAACTTCTATCGATAGCCTGTCCTACGGTAACGGACACTCGGAGTTGTATCCTGATTGATACAATTTTAGAACTGGATACTTGGATACTATGGCTCTGGGATTGCTTCTCGCAAGGAGTCGAGAAGGGATCTCAGGACAAGGTTGATGACTGTATGGCTCTGGGATTGCTTTCTCGCAGGGAGTCGAGAAAGGATCTCTGGGTGAGGATGAGACTTAATGATACTGCTACATTATATTGATCTGTTCTGCTCTCTTCTATTGCTGCAAGGCCGATGAAGATGCTAGTCTTCGATAGGACTAGGCCTTCTCTCTATTCTGGCATTTCTGCAGCCCAGTCCACATATACAGCCTCCCTTTGAAAATGTTGCATATGTAGTGTAGATCCTTGCTTGCTGAGTACTTCTGAGTACTCACGGTTGCTTTGTTTTCCTTTTCTCCCCATATCAGTTTGTCGCGACCAGAGGACGGAGCCCCCTGAGACAGATGCCCCGTCGATCGACTACTACTACTACCCAGAGGATGGATACTACTACGAGTTGACTGACGACCAGGAGTAGGATCGGAGGGTCCCAGGCAGGAGGCCTACGCCTTTCGATCGTAGTGTTTTATTTTGCCCCGCCTTTCTAAAGGCCTTTCTGTTTCTGTTTCATATCTGTACTCAGATATCTGATGCTTCCGCTGACGCTTGTACGCAAGCTTATGTATTCGAGCCCTCGAGGCCCCTGGCTTGTAATATAAAGCTTGTATGACTTTATTTATGTTTTAGAGTTGTGTTGTGATATCTTCCCGTGAGTCCTTAGGCTTGATCATGTGCATTTGCGTGTATGATTAGTGCACGATTGAGCCGGGGGCGTCACACTTCGGCAGCACTGATGTCCTTGTTTTCCTCATCAGTCCTCTCATATGGTAACTTTGGAGGAGCCCTGAGGCTTGGACCAGCTCTGAATTTCTTCCCGCCTGTTGTACTGCTAGCCGCCGGAGCGGCGACGGCTCTCTTCCGCCGTTTTTGAGGCGGCGGAGTCCGCTGACGCACTGGAGGAGGCGGAGTCCGCTGACACGCCGGAGGAGGCAGAGGAGGAGGCGAAGTCCGCTGACTCGCCGGAGATGGGTGAGGCGGAAGAGGACTCTGCTGAGGGGCCTCCTCCGGCGGAGTCCGATGAGACGGCGGAGACAGCTCACGTGCCGGAGACGACTCAGGCAGCTGAGACGGCTGAGCTGGACTGTGAGGAGTCTGCTGAGGATCCGGCTAAGTCTGGTGAGGCGGCGTCTAGTTTGGAAGCTTGATGTTCTCCTTTCTCCATAGACAGGTACTCCTTAAGGCATTTTCCAGAAAAATCTCCCCTTCATCTGTAGGGTACTCAAACTCCAGCCCCTCAAATCCCTCCATTATTTCGTCCACCCCGACAATAGCAAAGCCATGTGGAATCGGACGGCAATGGAAAGTTCCATCAGCTCGA
Organism: Thinopyrum elongatum; assembly: GCA_011799875.1. NCBI lineage: Eukaryota > Viridiplantae > Streptophyta > Magnoliopsida > Poales > Poaceae > Thinopyrum > Thinopyrum elongatum. The sequence continues at coordinate 635,332,556 of CM022298.1, forward strand.
GGAGGTAAGACAGAGCCGAGCGCCACCTTCAAGGTCAGGTTATGGCATTTCGCTATTAGCACATAATGTTCATTCTCCGTGATACTATCCACGGGGTAGCGAGGAGCTGTGATATCAGGCTGAACGAGCTCCGTGGAAGCCATGCTGCTTCTCCGCTGAGATGGTGGTGTAGCTTCGGGGGCAGTGTCCAACGAAGGATCTTCATGCCGCTGAGATGGTTGGCCGGTAGCTCACTGGCGCTCAAGTTCCTCTAGTTTCGCTAATCTTGCATTCATCTTCTGCATTTCGCTTGCTTCCTCTTTCTTCTTTCTCTCTCGGCTTCTATAACCACCGCTGTCGGGAAACCCATGCACCCACGGAACGGAGCCTGATGTGCCTCGTGTTCGTCCAGGATGTTCAGGATTCCCAAGGGCGTGTGTCAGCTTGTCCTTCTCTTTGTCGGGATGGAACCTCCCTTCCTGCGCTGCCTTGATTGCTGCATCAAGCTTCTTGACGGGTATTGCAAGTTGAGCTTTCGTCCAGACACACTTCCCTGTTTCTGGGTCCAAAGTTCCCCCAGCCCCAAAGAATCAAGTCCTTGACCGATCTGGCCAGTGCAATGTCGCTGATTGGACCCCTTTAGCAAGCAGGTCTTGCTCAGCTTTGTCCCACGCAGGCCGGGCTTTGCTGTAGCCACCTGACCCCGTAACATGGTGATACTTCTTCTTTGCAGCATTTTTCTTATTTGTCTCTAACCTTTGCCTGCCGTTCTCCAATTTCTTGTAGGCCACAAATGCGGGCCAGTGGTCTTTTATCTTCTCATATGGACCTGTGAATTCTGGAGTCTTGTCTTTGTCGACAAACTTTTTGTTCAAATCTTTCTTCCAGTTCTTGAATAGTTCTGCCATCTTCTTAAGAGAAAACGCCTTGACCTTATTCGGATCCGCCTCTAGCGGTAGGCTGAAATTTCTCATCAACGAGCTCCAAAGATCATCTTTCTGTCTATCCTGGACATAAGAAACTTCAGGGTCCTTCTTCTTATTCCATTCTTGGATGCTGATCGGGATGCTGTCCCTAACAATAACTCCACACTGATGTATAAATGTGTCACTGCTCCGCTTGGGAGCAATCGATTGGCCATCTCGAGCGACTTCTTTGATCATGAACCTTTCATCCTGGCGCAACCTTTTCTTCGGGCCTCGTCTCCTTACGGAAGTTTGGCTCGATCCGGAGGGCTAAAAGAAGAAAGAAGCGTTAATATATGTACATACAAAATAATTAATGCATCAAGTCAGTAGAGGATTAATTAATATATGTATATATACCTTGCCGGACTTTGCAACAGTTAAGGCTCCCTCCTCCGTTCGGTCACCGGAGCCATCATGATCTCCTTCCTCCTCCATTCGGTCACTGGAGCCGTGATACGTCTCCATCGTATCTACTTTTCCAAACTCTTTTGCCCTTGTTTTGGACTCTAATTTGCATGATTTGAATGAAACTAACCCAGACTGACGCTGTTTTCAGCAGAATTGCCATGGTGTTATTTTTGTGCAGAAATAAAAGTTCTCGGATTGACCTGAAAATTCACGGAGAATATTTTTGGAATATATAAAAAATATTGGCGAAAGAATCAACCAGAGGGGACCCACCAGCTGGCCACAAGGGTGGAGGCCGCCCCCCCTAGGGCGCGCCCGCCTGCCTTGTGGGTCCCCTGGACCTCCTCCGACCCTAACTCCAACTCCATATATTCATGTTCGGGGAGAAAAAAATCAGAGAGAAGGATTCATCACGTTTTTACGATACGGAGCCGCCACCACCTCATGTTCTTCATCGGGAGGGCAGATCTAGAGTCCGTTCGAGGCTCTGGAGAGGGGAATCGACGCCGTCGTCATTATCAACCATCCTCCATCACCAATTTCATGATGCTCACTGCCGTGCGTGAGTAATTCCATCGTAGGCTTGCTGGACGGTGATGGGTTGGATGAGATTTATCATGTAATCGAGTTAGTTTTGTTAGGGTTTGATCCCTAGTATCCACTATGTTCTGAGATTGATGTTGCTATGACTTTGCTATGCTTAATGCTTGTCACTAGGGCCCGAGTGCCATGATTTCAGATCTGAACCTGTTATGTTTTCATGAATATATTTGTGTTCTTGATCCTATCTTGCAAGTTGTAGACACCTATTACGATCTATGATCCGCATACCCCAAGGTGACAATAATTGGGATTCTTTCCGGTGATTACCGTAATTTGAGGAGTTCATGTATTCACTAAGTGTTAATGCTTTGGTCTGGTTCTCTATTAAAAGGAGGCCTTAATATCCCTTAGTTTCCATTAGGACCCCGATGCCACGGGAGGGTAGGACAAAAGATGTCATGCAAGTTCTTTTCTATAAGCACGTATGACTATATTCGGAATACATGCCTACATTATATTGATGAATTGGAGCTAGTTCTGTGTCACCCTAGGTTATAACTGTTGCATGATGAATGCCATCCGACATAATTATCCATCACTGATCCATTGCCTAGGAGCTTTTCACATATTGATCTTTGCTACGTTACTTTGTCGTTGCCACTGTTACAATTGCTACAAAACTGCTACTGTTACTTTTGCCACTATTACCGTTACTTCCATACTACTTTGCTACTAAATATTTTGCTGCAGATATTAAGTCTTTCAGGTGTGGTTGAATTGGCAACTCAGCTGCTAATACTTGAGAATATTCTTTGGCTCCCCTTGTGTCGAATCAATAAATTTGGGTTGAATACTCTACCCTCGAAAACTATTGTGATCCCCTATTCTTGTGGGTTATCAAGTCATCATGATCTCCTTCCTCCTCCATTGGATCACCGGAGCCGTCATCCTCTCTTTCTTGACCATCGGTGTCGTTGAGAAACGACAAGGTGATATCACCTCCGTCGCAGATTATATCCCCCAACAACTCTTCTTTTTCTAAGTCTCTGTCCATAGTTTCTGCAAATATTACAACATGGCAATATACAAACATGAGAGATGGATTAGGGGCAAACATGGACTTAATCACAACAAGGAATCATATGCATATGAGCAATGGATTAGTGGCAAACATCATGCAAAGTTCACAAGCTTTATAACAATCAGTTTCAGACGATCGTCGAGGACTCCTCCCCCTTCATGCCTGAGTTATCGAGGATATGTTGAATTCCCGAGAGAGTTAGGGGTGTTCTAACGTGGCACTACATGATATAGGTGAAGGGGGATAACATCCGGGAATGTTTTCCTGAAGTCTGCATTTTCGGATAGATGAACCGGAGGGGGAAGGTTCCAGGTTCGCTATGCTAGCTGCTTGTGCCAGTCAGTTTCAGACGATCGTCGAGGACTCCTCCCCCCTCATGTCTGATGAGTCGTCCTATCTTTTGAGAGAGGATACTTTGCGGACCGCCTCTCTCATGGTCGTCGACGATACTTGCGGACCCCCCCTCTCATGTCGGAGTTATCGGGGATATGTTGAATTCCCGAGAGAGTTAGGGGTGTTCTAACGCGGCACTACATGATACAGGTGAAGGGGGATAACATTCGGGAATGTTTTCCCGAAGTCTGCATTTTCAGACAGATGAACCGAAGGGGGACGGTTCCAGGTTCGCTATGCTAGCTTTAACAGAGAACATTCATCGAACAAACTTAATATGAGTTTTAGCAAGATCATCATGAACAAATATATTTTAACCAAGTCTATAGAAAAACAATAATATCATCTCCATATATGAGTTTTAGCAAGATCATCATGAACATTCATCGAACAAACTTAATATGAGTTTTAGCAGAGAACATTCATCGAACAAACTTAATATGAGTTTTAGCAAGATCATCATGAACAAAAAATTCACACTAATTTCTATGAACAAAAAAAAAATTCCACATGACAACATCTCATCTCCACATGAACATTATCTAAAAAAATAGAGCACCATACATCTGATCTCATCTCCACATGAACATTATCTATCTATCTATTCATCTAAAAAACAGATTTTTAGCAACGGGGCCGGTGGCAGAGCAAGGGGCTCGGGGGCACGCGACGACGGGGAGCAGGGGACCATGGGAAAGGGGGAGCTCACTGGGGGGCGCGGCGATGGCTGGAGGCCGGCGACAAGTACGACGGGCTCGAGGGGCACACGGCGATGGGGAGGAGGGCACGCGAGGAGGTCCGGCGCGTCGGCGAGGGCGTCGGGGCAGGGGGTCGGCGAGGGCGTCGGGGCAGGGCCCGGCGAGGCGACGACGCGTTCCGGCAGCTTGGCGGCGTCGAGGTGGTCGTCGGCGCCGTTGAGGGAGAGGAGGATATCAAAGAAAATTGAATGGAAAACTTCTAAGTGCTGCTTATATACCCAGAGCATTGGTCCCCCTTTAGTCCTGGTTGGTGGCTCCAACCGGGACTAAAGGGGGCCTTTGTCCCGGTTGGAGCCACCAACCGGAACTAAAGGGCTGTGCTGCCGCATCCATAAGTTTAGTCCCACCTCGCTAGTTGAGAGGGGCTCAGAGTGGTTTATAAGCGCTGCTGCCGCTACCCTCTCGAGCTCCTCTCTATTGCAGGCAGTACATGCCTATCTGGCGCCCTGTTTGGCCTGCTACCGCTGCGGGCCTGCATCCTGGCCCATTTCTAGGGTTTCTAGTTGTATGTGATGTCTACTACACAACTTGTTCTTATAGACTCGTGTTGGGCCTCCAAGCGCAGAGTTCTGTAGGACAGTAGCAAATTTCCCACAAGTGGATGACCTAAGGTTTATCAATCCGTGGGAGGCGTAGGATGAAGATGGTATCTCTCAAACAACCCTGCAACCAAATAATAAAAAGTCTCTTGTGTCCCCAACACACCAAATACAATGGCAAATTGTATAGGTGCACTAGTTCAGCGAAGAGATGGTGATAAAAGTGTAATATGGATGGTAGAAATATATTTTTATAATCTGAAAATAAAAAACAGCAAGGTAGCAATTGGTAAAACGGAGCACAAACGGTATTGCAATGCTTGAAAATGAGGCCTAGGGTCCGTAGTTTCGCTAGTGCAACTTCTCAACAATGCTAATATAATTGGATCATATAACCATCCCTCAACGTGCGATGAAGAATCACTCCAAAGTTCCTATCTAGCGGAGAATATAAGACGAAATTGTTTGTAGGGTACGAAACCACCTCAAAGCTATTCTTTCCGATCAATCTATCCTAGAGTTCGTACTAAAATAACACCAAGCTATTCTTTCCGATCGATCTAACCAAGAGTTCGTACTAAAATAACACCATATGATACACATCAACCAACTCTAATGTCACCTAGATACTCCAATGTCACCGCGAGTATCCGTGAGTTGATTATACAATATGCATCAAACAATTTCAGATTCATAATGCTCAATCCAACACAAAGAACCTCAAATAGTGCCCCAAGATTTCTACCAGACGAACAAAGATGAGAACGTGCATCAACCACTATGCGTAGATTACCCCAATGTCACCTTGGGAATCCGCGAGTTGAGTGCCTAAACACATATCAAGTGAATCAATATGATACCCCATTGTCACCACGTGTATTCATAGCAAGACATACATCAAGTGTTCTCAAATCCATAAAAGTATTCAATCTGATAAAACGAAATCTCAAAAGGAAAACTCAATTCATCACAAGATAGAGAGGGGAAAACACCATATGATCCGACTATATTAACAAAGCCCGCGATACATCAAGATCGTGACATCTCAAGAACACGAGAGAGAGAGATTAAACACATAGCTACTGGTACAAACCCTCAGCCCCGAGGGTGGACTACTCCCTCCTCATCATGGTGGCCGCCGGGATGATGAAGATGGCCATCGGTGATGGTTTCCCCCTCCGGCAGGGTGCCAGAATGGGTCTAGATTGTTTTTCGTGGCTACAGAGGCTTGCGGTGGCAGAACTTCTGATCTAGGGTTATTTCTGATGGTTTCTCTATTTATAGGATTTTTTGGCGTCGGTCTCACGCTAAGATGGGCCTCGAGGTGAGCACAACCCACCGGGGCAAGCCAGGCCCCTCTAGAGGGCCGTGGTGGGTTGTGCCCTCCTCGTGGCTCTTCTGGCCCTCCCACGAAGCTTCGGGGGTCTCTTTTGTTCCAAAAAAAATCATCAAAAAGTTTCAGCTCATTTGGAGAACTTTCATTTCTACACAAAAAACAACACCACGGTAGTTCTGCTGAAAACAGCGTCAGTCTGGGTTAGTTCCATGCAAATCATACCAAAACCATATAAAATTGTTGTAAACATGGCATGAATACTTCATAAACTATAGATACGTTGGAGACGTATCAGCATCCCCAAGCTTAATTCCTACTCGTCCTCGAGTAGGTAAATGATAAAAATAATAATTTATGAAGTGTGAATGCTAGCAAAGCGCATAAGTTTGATCAATGAAAATTTCAGTCACTTTTCCTAGCATCATAACAGCAATTCTTTCTCATAAAACTTCTCATGTTAAAGTAGCAACCAATTCACATGTTAAGGTTCAAACAATGAATTCTCTTGAAACTCAACAACCTATATTCTTAGTCACCAAACAATTGCAATTCAACTTATTCAACAGAGTCTAAGTAAGAGCTCCACATACTCAATCATCATATAGTCTTCTATGATTGCTAGTACTCAAAGAATATTTTTAGAACAAATGGCATCCATCGAACACAAAGAAAGATAGGGGCTTAATGTTTCGCCTCCCAACTCATTTATCATAGAGATAATTGTCAACAATAATAAATCATGATCAAATATATTTGACTGACCATATGTGCCTAGATCTTTCCCCACCACATGATGCTTGCCAACTAGAGAATAGTTGAGGTTGAAATGAGAATTCATACTATTGACTCTTTGCATAAAAGTAATACCGAAAAGTAAAAGATAGGCCCTTTCCAGAGGGAAGCAGAGGTTGTCATGCGCTTTTTATTGTTGGATGCCCAAGCTCTTAATGCAAAGGAACGTCACATTATATTTCCCCTTATGATAGCAACCTTTATTATGCAGTCCGTCGCTTTTATTACTTTGCCATCACAAGTTCATACAACGCTCAATTTTCCCTTACAATAAAAGATCAAACATATTTAGGAGCATTTTTTATTGCTTTATGCACTGATGATAACTTACTTGAAGGATCTTATTCAATCCATAGGTAGGTATGCTGGACACTCATGGCAAGAAACTGGGTTTAAGAGTTTTTGGATGCACAAGTAATATCTCTACTTAGTACGAATTTTTGGCGAGCAAAAGATCCTACGCAAACACCACATGTTGGAGGATCCATAACAATATAACTTCTATGCAAATATACACAACCATAACTCATTACGTTATCTTCTTTGTCCAACTTCAACTAATTTTCTCAAGTTTGAAAATAATTAATGGGTATTCACAATCATAGAAGATTTCCAAGATAATATATTTATATGTGAAAGTTCTCTTCCTTATACTAATCATTCATGAATTGCTTGTATGACCAATATTGTGATTGTCAAGCTTCAAAAGATTTCACTTTCTCAACCCAATGTGAAGCTACTACTAGTCATGATATGAACATATAATTTCAACTTCATGATACTCAATTCATTCAATAATTTACTCATAGGATATAAGTGAAGCACAAGAGTAAATGACAAGCTACTCCAAAAAGATATAAGTGAAGATCAAGCGAGTAGTTAAGTAAATAGGTAGTTATGTGAGGACTCTTTCTTATTTAAAAACTTTTAGATATAAGTATTTTATTAAAACAGCAAGAAAAACAAAATAAATGACATTCCAAGAATAGCACACATCATTGAAGAAGCAAAAACTTAGGTTCAACCGAGGCTAACCGATAATTGTTGATGAAGAAAGGTGGGATGCCTACCGGGGCATCCCCAAGCTTAGATGATTGAGACTTCTTGAAATAATATCTTGGGATGCCTTGGGCATCCCCAAGCTTGAGCTTTTGTGTCTCCTTAATTCCTTTTATATCACGGTTTACCTAAATCTTAAAAACTTCATCCACACAAAACTCAACAAGAACTCATGAGATATGTTAGTATGAATCAATGCAACACCTTATCATTATCTACAGTAACAAATCACTAAAATGATTATTTAACATCGCATACTAAATGCCTCTGCATATTTAATACTTTCATACTCAAATAGAATCATTAAACAAGCAAACATATGCAAACAATGCAAACATAAGAGCAATCTGTCTAAACAGGACAGTCGGTAAAAGAGTGAAATATTATTAATACTTCCCTACCACAAAAAATTATGAACATTTACCACACTGTAGAAAATTTATCATAGCTTATTGTGCAAAAAAATTCAATATTTTATCACATACTGACATTTCTCAAGAATTCACGCACTAGAGTGCAACTTTTTGTTTTCAAACAGCCACATATAGACTTGCAAAATAAGCATGGCAAAGGCTATACTTGACATTTTTATTGAAATAAAAGATGCAAAACATTATTCTAAATAACATAAAGCAAATACTAAAAAAATAAAATGACGCTCCAAGCAAAACACATATCATGTGACGAATAAAAATATAGCTCCAAGTAAGGTTACCGATAATGTTGGAGACGAAAGAGGGGATGCCTTCCGGGGCATCCCCAAGCTTAGTTGCTTGGATCTTACTTGAATATTACCTTGGGGGTGCCTTGTGCATCCCCAATCTTAGGGTCTTGTCACTCCTTATTCTCCTCATATCGATATCTCACCCAAAACTTGAAAATTTCAATCAAACAAAACTTAACGGAACTTCGTGAGATGGGTTAGTATGATAAAGACAAATCATTCACTTTGGTACTGTCAAATACAAGATTCATAATTGTTCTCAAATAATGCCTACTTTACTCTACAATTTATATTAAGCAATATAAGCCATAGAAACCATAAAACAAGCAAACTATGCATTGAAAACAGAATCTGTCAAAAACACAATAGTACATAAAGATCTGAATTAAGGTCATACTTCTGTAACTCCAAAAATTCTGAAACTTTAGGAAAACGTAGGAAATTTGTATTCCCACGAACTTTAAAAAACTCAGAATTTTTTGACGCTCCAGTGAATTTAAATAATTCTGTTACTGGGCGCAAAAGTTTCTGTTTTTGCACAGAATCAAGTCAACTATCATCCACATCATCCCAAAGGCTTTACTTGGCACTTTATTGAAATAAAAGTTATAAAACATGATTACTACATTATGCTAATCTTGTTAACACACAAAAATAGTAGGTAAAAGTGTTGGGTTGTCTCCCAACAAGCGCTTTTCTTTAATATCTTTTTAGCTAGGCATGATGATTTTAATGATGCTCGCATAAAAGATAAGAATTGAAACATGAAGAGAGCATCATGAAGCATATGACTAGCACATTTAAGTCTAACCCACTTCCTATGCATAGGAATTTTGTGAGCAAACAAATTATGGGAACAAGAATCAACTTGCATAGGAAGGCAAAACAAGCAAAACTTCAAAAATTTCAACACATAGAGAGGAAACTTGATATTATTGCAATATGTAAAAGCATATGTTCCCTCTCATAATAATTTTCAGTAGCATCATGAATGAATTCAACAATATAACTATCACATAAAGCATTCTTTTCATGATTCATAAGCATAGAAATTTTACTACTCTTCACATAAGCAAATTTATTCTCATGAATAGTAGTGGGAGCAAACTCAACAAAATAACTATCATGTGATACTTGATTGACATAATCAATTTGAGCATTAAAATCATGATGACAAGTTTCATGGATATCATTACTCTTTATAGCATACATGTCATCACAATAATCATCATAGATAGCAACTTTGTGATCATAGTCAATTGTAACCTCTTCCAAAATAGTGGATTCATCACTAAATAAAGTCATGACCTCTCCAAATCCACCTTTATCATTATAATCATCATAAATAGGAGGCATGCAATCATCATAATAAATTTTCTCATCAAAACTTGGGGGACTAAAAATATCTTCATCAAATATAGCATCCCCAAGCTTATGGTTTTGCATATCGTTAGCATCATGGATATTCAAAAAGTTCATACCAACAACATTGTAATCATGCTCATCATTCAAAGATTTTTTGTCAAACATTTTATAGAATTCTTCCTCTATCAATTGAGCACAATTTTCCTTTCCATCATTTTCAAGAAAGACATGATAAAGATGAATAATATGAGGCCACCTCAATTCCATTTTTTGTAGTTTTCTTTTATAAACCAAACTAGTGATAAACAAGAAACTAAAAGATTCAATTGCAAGATCTAAAGATATACCTTCAAGCACCCACCTCCCCGGCAACGGCGCCAGAAAAGAGCTTGATGTCTACTACACAACTTGTTCTTGTAGACTCGTGTTGTGCCTCCAAGCGCAGATTTTTGTAGGACAGTATCAAATTTCCCTCAAGTGGATGACCTAAGGTTTATCAATATGTAGGAGGCGTAGGATGAAGATGGTATCTCTCAAACAACCATGCAACCAAATAATAAAAAGTCTCTTGTGTCCCCAAAACACGAAATACAATGGCAAATTGTATAGGTGCACTAGTTCGGCGAAGAGATGGTGATAAAAGTGTAATATGGATGGTAGAAATATATTTTTATAATCTGAAAATAAAAAACAGAAAGGTAGCAATTGGTAAAACGGAGCACAAACGGTATTGCAATGCTTGAAAATAAGGCCTAGGGTCCATACTTTCGCTAGTCAATCTCTCAACAATGCTAATATAATTGGATCATATAACCATCCCTCAACGTGCCATGAAGAATCACTCCGAAGTTCCTATCTAGCGGAGAACATAAGACGAAATTGTTTGCAGGGTACGAAACCACCTCAAAGCTATTCTTTCCGATCAATCTATCCTAGAGTTCGTACTAAAATAACACCAAGCTATTCTTTCCGATCGATCTAACCAAGAGTTCGTACTAAAATAACACCATATGATACACATCAACCAACTCTAATGTCACCTAGATACTCCAATGTCACCGCGAGTATCCGTGAGTTGATTATACAATATGCATCAAACAATTTCAGATTCATAATGCTCAATCCAACACAAAGAACCTCAAAGAGTGCCCCAAGATTTCTACCGGAGAAACAAATATGAGAACGTGCATCAACCCCTATGCATAGATTACCCCAATGTCACCTCGGGAATCTGCGAGTTGAGTGCCTAAACACATATCAAGTGAATCAATATGATACCCCATTGTCACCACGGGTATTCATAGCAAGATATACATCAAGTGTTCTCAAATCCATAAAAGTATTCAATTCGATAAAATGAAATCTCAAAGGGAAAACTCAATTCATCACAAGATAGAGGGGGGAAAACACCATATGATCCGACTATATTAACAAAGCCCGCGATACATCAAGATCGTGACATCTCAAGAACACAAGAGAGAGAGATTAAACACAAAGCTACTGGTACAAACCCTCAGCCCCGAGGGTGGACTACTCCCTCCTCATCATGGTGGCCGCCGGGATGATGAAGATGGCCACCGGTGGTGATTTCCCCCTCCGGCAGGTTGCCGGAACGGGTCTAGATTGGTTTTTCGTGGCTACAGAGGCTTGTGGCGGCGAAAGTTCTGATCTAGGGTTGTTTCTGATGGTTTCTCTATTTATAGGATTTTTTGGCGTCGGTCTCACGCTAAGATGGGCCTCGAGGTGAGCACAACCCACCGGGGCAAGCCAGGCCCCTCTGGTGCGCCGTGGTGGGTTGTGCCCTCCTCGTGGCTCTTCTGGCCCTCCCACAAAGCTTCGGGGGTCTCTTTTGTTCCAAAAAAAATCGTCAAAAAGATTCAGCTCATTTGGAGAACTTTCATTTCTGCACAAAAAACAACACCACGGTAGTTCTGCTGAAAACAGCGTCAGTCTGGGTTAGTTCCATGCAAATCATACCAAAACCATATAAAATTGTTGTAAACATGGCATGAATACTTCATAAATTATAGATATGTTGGAGACGTATCAGTATGCAGGCCGTGGTGGCTAGTAGGTGGGCCTTTTTTTTTAATTTTTTTCATATGTTATGTTTTAAAAAAATTAATATTTTTTGCATGTGTTATTTTTAGGTATATAATTTTAGTTGCATAAGTTTTATTTTTTATTGATTCTTTTTAGTTGATTCCTTTTGCTATTGGAGTTTTATAAAAGCTTTTTTGTTTTCTATTAAAGTTTGTAACAAAAAATACTTTATGAATATTCTTTTTACTATTAAAGTTTTTAACAAATAAATACTTTGATAATTTTAGTTAATATTATTTTGATTCTTTTTAGTTGATTCTTTTTGCTATTGAAGAATATTATATTTAATTGATTCTTTTTAGTTCATTCTTTTTTCTGTTAGAGTTTTATAAAAGCTTTTTAGTTCATTCTTTCTGCTATTAGAGTTTTATAAAAAGCTTTTTAATTCATTCTTTTTGCTATTAGTTCATTCTTTGAGCTAAATGACCCTGAAATTTAAAAGCAGTACAAATGAACTCTAAAAAGGTTGAAAGTTGGCATGGTATCATCATTTCGCCCACATAGCATGTGCTAAAAAGTTGAGAGGGTTACGGCAAAACTGGATGCACTTCGTGTACAAAATGGATAATCTCTTTCGAAGTATTAGGGTTTCGGACGAAAACTCATCTGTTACAAAGGAATTTCATTTTTTTAATTTATTTCAAATATAGACTTTTTGTGCGTTCAACATGCACCATTCAAAGCTACATCATCAATTTTCAACCCTTTCTGGCTTCATTTGCTATTTTTCATGCATTTACTGATTTTTTATAGCTAAATGACCCTGAAATTGAAAAGCAGTACAAATGAACTCTGAAAAGGTTGAAAGTTGGCATGGTATCATCATTTCACCCACATAGCATGTTCTAAAAAGTTGAAAGGGTTACGGCAAAAACTGGATGCACTTCGTGTACAAAATGGACAATCTCTTTCGAAGTATCACAGTTTTCGACGAAAACTCATCTGTTACAAAAGGCATTTCATTTCTTGACATGTAACTGCAGTGATATTCTAGATCAAAGCCATCATCAGAATAGTTGTGGAGAGAAAGTCTTCACTTTTTCTTCACGTGTGTCCCTTGCTTATTGCGCCGTAACCATGGATAATCTTCATCGTTTAACTGGGTGCTTGGGTCAGCCTTCACTTTGAAGGGAGGAATTTCATGAAACTTTTCATAATCTCCAGACATGTCTGTCTTGCACTCCACTCCCACGATGTCTCTTTTCCCTGAAAGAACTATGTGGCGCTTTGGCTCATCGTATGATGTATTCGCTTCCTTATCTTTTTTTTCTCGGTTTGGTAGACATGTCCTTCACATAGAAAACCTGCGCCACATCATTGGCTAGGACGAATGGTTCGTCTGTGTACCCAAGATTGTTGAGATCCACTGTTGTCATTCCGTACTGCGGGTCTACCTGTACCCTGCCTCCTGACAGATTGACCCATTTGCACCGAAACAAAGGAACCTTAAAATCATGTCCATAGTCAAGTTCCCATATGTCCACTATGTAACCATAATATGTGTCCTTTCCCTTGTTGGATGCTGCATCAAAGCGAACACCACTGTTTTAGTTGGTGCTCTTTTGATCTTGGGCGATTGTGTAAAATGTATTCCCATTTATCTCGTACCCTTGGTAAGTCAATACAGTCGAAGATGGTCCCCTGGCCAACGAGTACAGCTCATCTCCAACAATGTTGTTACCCATGAGATGTGTTTGCAACCAACTGCCAAAAGTCCTGATGTGTTCACTTGTAATCCAGTCGTCAGACTACTCCGGGTGTTTGGAGCGCAGAATATTCTTTTGTTCATTGACATACGGGGTCACCAAGGTAGAATTATGTAGAACTGTGTAGTGTGCTTGAGCCCAAGAATGCCCGTCCCTACATATTATTGAATCCGCTCCTAGCATGCCTTTTCCAGTCAGTCTCCCCTCATACCGCGATTGAGGGAGACCAATCGGCTTAAGGTCAGGAATAAAGACAACACAAAACCCAATGACCTCCTCTGTTTGATGGCCCATGGAGATGCTTCCTTCTGTCCTAGCACGGTTATGAACATATTTCTTTAAGACTCCCATGAACCTCTCAAAGGGGAACATATTGTGTAGAAATACAGGACCCAGAATGGCAATCTCGTTGGCTAGATGAACTAGGACGTGCATCATGATATTGAAGAAGGATGGTGGGAACACCAGCTCGAAATTGACAAGACATTGCACCAAATCATTCTTTAACCTTGGTAGGATTTCTGGATCGATTACCTTATGAGAGATTGCATTGAGGAATGCACATAGCTTCACAATGGCTAATCGAACATTGTCCGGTAGAAGCCCCCTCAATGCAACCAGAAGCAGTTGCATCATAATCACGTGGCAGTCATGAGACTTTAGGTTCTGGAACTTTTTCTCTGGGATATTTATTATTCGCTTTATATTGGACGAGAAGCCAAACGGGACCTTCATACTGAGCAAGCATTCAAAGAAGATTTCCTTCTCTTCTTTGGTAAGAGCGTAGCTGGCAGGACCTTGATACTGCTTTGGATGCATGCCGTCTTTTTCGTGCACACGTTGCTAGTCCTCCCGTGCCTCTGATGTATCTTTTGTCTTCCCATACACGCCCAAGAAGCCTAGCAGGTTCACGCAAAGATTCTTTGTCACGTGCATCACGTCGATTGCAGAGCGGACCTCTAGGTCTTTCCAATAGGGTAGGTCCCAAAATATAGATTTCTTCATCCACATGGGTGCGCGTCCCTCAGCGTCATTCGGAACAGATTGTCCGCCAGGACCCTTTCCATAGATTACTTGTAAATCCTTTACCATATCAAGTATGGCATCACCAGTACGGAGGGCTGACTTCTTCCGGTGATCTGCCTCACCTTTGAAATGCTTGCCTTTCTTTCTTAAGAGATGGTTGGTCGGAAGAAATCGATGATGTCCCAGGTACACATTCTTCCTGCATTTGTCCAAATATATACTTTCGGTATCATCTAAACAGTGCGTGCATGTGTGGTATCCCTTGTTTGTCTGTCCTGAAAGGTTACTAAGAGCAGGCCAATCATTGATGGTTACAAACAGCAACGCATGTAGGTCAAATTCCTCCTGTTTGTGCTCATCCCACACACGTACACCTTTTCCATTCCACAGCTGTAAAAGTTCTTCAACTAATGGCCTTAGGTACACATCAATGTCGTTGCCGGGTTGCTTAGGGCCTTGGATGAGCACTAGCATCATAACGAACTTCCGCTTCATGCACAACCAAGGAGGAAGGTTATAGATACATAGAGTCACGGGCCAGGTGCTATGATTGCTGCTCTGCTCCCCAAACGGATTAATGCCATCTGCACTTAAACCAAACCATACATTCCTTGCGTCACCTGCAAAATCCCCCCACCTTCTCTCAATTTTTCTCCACTGCGA
The DNA here is from genome assembly GCA_011799875.1 of Thinopyrum elongatum. Lineage (NCBI taxonomy): Eukaryota > Viridiplantae > Streptophyta > Magnoliopsida > Poales > Poaceae > Thinopyrum > Thinopyrum elongatum. The sequence continues at coordinate 635,347,999 of CM022298.1, forward strand.
CCCGTCAGCGGGTGCTCTCAACTTCCCGTCTTTCTTACGTTCTTCTTTGTGCCATCACATCAACTTGGCATGTTCTTTGTTTCTGAATAGACGTTTCAACCGTGGTATTATAGGAGCATACCACATCACCTTGGCAGGAACTCTCTTCCTGGGGCGCTCGCCCTCAACATCACCAGGGTCATCTCGTCTGATCTTATACCGCAATGCACCGCATACCAGGCATGCATTTAAATCCTCGTACTCACCGCGGTAGAGGATGCAGTCATTAGGGCATGCATGTATGTTCTGCACCTCCAATCGTAGAGGGAAGAGAACCTTCTTTGCTTCGTACATACTGTCGGACAATTCGTTATCCTTTGGAAGCTTCTTCTTCATTATTTTCAGTAGCTTCCCAAATCCATTGTCAGATACACCATTGTCCTCCTTCCATTGCAACAATTCCAGTGTGGTACCGAGCTTTGTGTTGTCATCTTCGCAATTTGGGTACAACCCTTTTTTGTGATCCTCTAACATGCGATCGAACTTCAACTTCTCCCTTTCACTTTGGCATTCTCTCTGTGCATCAACAATGACCTGGCGAAGATCATCATCGGGCACATCGTGTGGTTCCTCTTGATCTTCAGCTTCCCCCGTTGCAGTATCACCGTATTCAGGGGGATAGTTGTCATCATCCTCTTCTTCTTCGTTGTCTTCCGTCATAACCCCTATTTCTCCGTGCTTGGTCCAAACATTATAGTGTGGCATGAAACCCTTCTCAAGCAGTTGCAAGTGAAGGGTTTTTGAGTTAGAGTAATCCTTCATATTCCCACAGATAGTACATGGACAATACACAAAACCATTCTACTTGTTTGCCTCAGCCACTTCGAGAAAATTATGCATGCCATCAATGTACTCGGAGGTGCGTCGGTCACCGTACATCCATTGCCGGTTCATCTGCGTGCAGTATATAATTAAGTGTATCAAAAACCATTACAGAACATCATGACTAGAGAAGTGACCAAATTAATACAAGTTCATCATCACATTAAAACCAAAGTACTGTAGTGATCAAATGTTATTACTGAAAAAATAAATACATAAAGTTCATACATAGTTCTCATAGAACAACATATAGCTCTCTAGCTAGAGCATCTAATTAAAACATACATTGAAACTAACATACAACTATGTAAAACATTTAAATGCAACAACAAATGCGATCATAATCGCAACTAAGGTAACAATTGATCCAACAACATAATGATACCAAGCCTCATTATCAATGGCATATTTTCTACTCTTTCTAATCTTCATGCGTATTGCATCCATCTGGATCTTGTGATTATCGACGACATCGGCAACATGCAACTCCAATTCCATCTTCTCCTCCTCAATTCTTTTCAACTAGATCGGGTTCACGCCTTAGCGCGAGGGTACCGGTCAAAACATTTTGACAAAGCATGTAACAATTTGTCGGTAGGAACCCAGGTATAGCATGTGTAGACAACCAATTGTGTTAGAAGCAAAACATAATGGGACTGAAGATGAACATCAGGTTATAAGACAGAATCAAGCTCTGTGCTTTCATACGACCAGAGATAAAACACAGGACCATACATTACTTTTTACGACAGAGAGATAGGAATTAAAATCTAAAGTCTATACATGCCTTGTTCAGAGCAAAGTGAAAATAGCAATATACCACCAGGTGGTACCTTCCACTACAAAGACAACAACGGGAATCTAAAGGCTATACATTTCTTGTTCAGAAGAACATCAAAAGGGCAAAGATACTGGCGTGGGCGATACGAAACAAAAGGTCGATGCTTCAGCAACTACATAAACATGATGGGTACGATGTACTAACCGAAACTCACAAGAAACTATCTCTTGTGGTCTCCAGGCGCTGCTGACTTCATGCCAATATAGCGTAGTCTCTCTGCTAATTTTTCTATGTTTGCAAGTGATTTTTTCATAGCCCTTTTGGTGCTGTCTTGCCCTCTTAGGTGCCGAGCAGCTGTTGTATTTTGTATCTGAGTAGAATATGAGCTCATATATCTGACAACGTAGTACCATCCTTTGCGTAGCTTCTTGATTGTCTCATTTGCTGCACCCAGCCACTTTACCAGGTGCTTGACTTGATTTTCCAGCCTTTTGACGTGGGTGTAGCGATAGTCTCTCATTTCTTTGCCATATGCATCTTCCATAAATCTAATGGCTTCGATAGCAGCACTGTCTTCTGCCTCTTCGTAGTTATTTGAAATCATACCAGATATCGAGGTTGGAACAAGCAAACCATCAAACAGTTGTAACGATGAATTAAAAGTAACCGTCACACGAGACTTGCTGCCCGGACATGTCTTGTGATGGTAAATTGCAGGGGGCAGCTTTAGAGCTTGCAGCATGAGGGCAAAAATATGGGAATAGGGAATCACTATTAGATAGTCATCATCCTGTAGAGGAAAGTCAAGGATAAAATAATTGTTTTACAAAAGGATATGTAGGCAAGAGTACTGCTGCAGTAAAACTACTGAAACTACTCCATAAAATTAACAGAATTAACATGATCTCCTGGAGTAGTTCAAGCAATACTGGAGTAGTTCAAGATACTGAATCTTGGTGCAGCACTAAGCATGAGATACAATACTCCACAAAATTAACAGAATCAAGAAAGCATCAGCAAGCTAACAATCTAACAAGACAAATTTCAGTACTGCACCAAGTCAAAATCTACTGCAATCTTTAAGCTACTGGAAATTCCAGAACAGTGAAGTTCCATTTTAAGCTACTGTAATCTTTCTCTTAAATCTACTCATGGATCTGTGGAACTTGGCAGCATTCATTTAAGAATGGAGTAAATTAACTTGGCAATATGCAAACTTTGAGTAAGTTGACTTAGCATTCTATTGAAATTCCACTACAATCTTTAAACTACTGCAACCTATCGGAAATCTACTGGAAACCCCCACAAAAAGTTCATCTTTTGTACTGAGTACCTTGCGGATGGCATCGCAGCCGGCAAGGACCTGCTCGATCTGCGTGCACTTCCTCGCCGGCTTATTCTTGTCATCCTCGCTGGCTTCCTCGAGTTTGGTCTTGGCCTTGCCGGCGGCGCCGGGCTTGGACTTGGGCTCCCACTTCCACTTGCGATCGAAGCCGTCGTCGTTCGGGAAGGCGAGCTCTGCCTCCCACTTGAGATCCAGGCCCCGCCGTGCGGCTTCTCCTCGGCCATCCACTTCACCTTGCAGCCCCCCGGGGAGGCGGCGGCGTAGATGAACTTGCGGCGGGCCGGCTGCGCGCCTTGGTGCGAGGGTGCTGGTCCAAGCGTTGTAATTAAGCAGGTAATGGTCAAGTTAGTAGGAAGGTTTGAGAAACTGTTTACATCTAAAAAATCAAAGTAACCATCCATGATAGATGAGTTTACTATAGGTCACAAACAGCAAAATAAACCCAATGCAAGGTAAGCAAGGCATAGTCAATCCACAGGATAATTGATTTGCATGGTCACGACAAAAGCAGTAAGAGAATTGGCAGTGAACTGGACACTAAAGCTGAACATTTTTGTGATATTCTAAAAGCTTTCATACACATAAACGATTCATTTTGCAACGGACTGAAATATACCAGCACATGGGTGTTACATGACTAAACTGAAAAACCTTCCAAAGGACCACTTAAACTGGTTTCAAACATCGGTACAGGACTGATAGATATGATAAAATACAAATTACAGTCACATATGCGCAACAACAATATACTAACGCATTTCCCTATAAAGTAAGAGATCCTACAATGCATCATTATGTTTGGAACTCAACCTTGACTCTATTCAAGCACGATTGGCAAGATTGAGGTAAACAAAAACTGCATATCTGGTGCATTATCAGTGAGATCCAAATCCAATATAATGCTTCCAAGCTCCATATCTCTACTTTGCAGATATCAAGTGGGGAAAAAAATCAGAAATGACACAATTTTCTCCCTATCAGCACGTCGCAAGGAATTTATGTTATAGAGTAGGCAACAAAATGACTTGCCACCTCATACAAACATGAAGAGGTAATCATTTCATTCATAAATTTTTAGGGCACAATAGTCAAAAAAACATGGCAAGGCAAGTATTGCATAGCAAATATTGGAGCAGAAAGTTCCTACTTGAGCTAGATGATATCAGATATAACCTTTCATCTCAATGTGAATACTGATCGAAGATCTATTATTTAGTTATGTCACATGCAGAATGAGATACAAAAAGATCATGTAGTATACAAAAAAGGGAGTGCAGCAACAACGGAAAGAAACGCTAAAAGGGAACATAGAGGAGAAAACCAACCCAAAATGCAAGCAAGAATTTTTTAAAGGGAACATAGAGCAGCATGAGCATGAGGCATAGAAAAATGGGGTCACCTTAAGATCAAGAATCAATGGCCCTCTCTCAGTTCAAATCAGTAGGAAAGAACCACTATTATTGATTAGAGTTATTTTTAATTAGGCAAAGCACTACAACACTAGATCCTAAGCTACAGTTGAGGCATACAAAACTATAAGTGTATGTTCTTTTCATATATAAACAACCTTTAGTATCTCAACTAGAACCAAAGCAAAACAAAAATCATGGTTAAGTAACCAGCAAAGGAAGAATGAACCTTTTGGAATATTAAAGTAGCAAGATATGAAAAGTTCTTTTTTGCCTTCAATATTACACACATTAGGGGAGGTAGCTGCAGTTTTATTGCATAGTGGGCTCAGGTTCGCCTTTCCTCGATCATATAACCTACCCCCATCATCTCTTATCACCAGATCAATATGTTTATACAGTAGAACTGCCCTGGTTATCACTCAACAAGAATGACCATCCAAGGACAACAACAAGTATCACAGGATAAAAAAGGATTCTAGAGACAAGAGGGAGGATCCAACTTGATACCCACAGGTGCCTCGATTGCTCAAAGGCACACTAATTCCAGCCAAGGTAATCATCATCGCCCTAGCACGAACACCACTTGAGCATAAATAAGCAACACCTTTAAATACAAATAAAAATGGTTCATGGTTCATTGCATAGCCGCCACGGATGCCATCGCCCGGCGCCGCTGATATGCCGCCCTCCTCCATGGTCGCTGCCGCCGTCGCCGTGGTTGGTGGGAGCCACCTGCGTGGGAGGGAGGGAGGCGGCTGGAGGAGCGAGTGAGAGAGGAGGCGGCGGCTAGGTTTTCATCGCAGGAAGCCATGGTCATTTTATACCCCCCCTAAGCGAAATGACCCAGATGCCCTGGTGGGGGCACGGTATTTACATTTTGTTGCAACTGGAATTTTATCCGACGGCCCAGGTCGATCGGGGTCAAAATCGGATGGCTCACGGCGATTGGGCTCGAGATCGGACGGTCGGTATCGCGAGGGACTTTCGATCGAACGGCCCAGAGTCGCTGAGCTCTGAGGAGCCAGGTAGCTCGCTTTGTCTCATCTTTCTCGATTTAGGGTTCATTGCATAGGGGGCTCAGATTCACCTTTCCTCGATCATATAACCTACCCCCATCATCTCTTATCACCAGATCAATATGTTTATGCAGTGGAGCTTCCCTGATTATCACTCAACAAGAATGACCATCCAAGGACAACAACAAGTATCACAGGATCAAAAAGGATTCTAGAGACAAGAGGGAGGATCCAACCTGATACGCACAGGTGCCACGATTGCTCAAAGGCACACTTATTTCAGCCATGATTAATCATCATCGCCCTAGCATGAACGCCACTGATCAATCTAGCAAATCCAGGAGCATAGCTATAGGACCAGGGCATCCACATGTAAACCAGAGCATCACATGAGCTCCTATGATAGCAACTAAACATGAACAGCAGCCTGCAAACCCTAAAATGGCATGGATCCACAACTACAGAGCTCAAGTAGGAACCGATGCATGAGTAGGGCATAGAGCATCAACCAGACGAGCACCACATCAATATAGCCATGGCCATGTCCCATACAGTAGCCGAAGTAGATGGGCAGGAGGAAGATGGACCTCACCGAGGGAGGTTGTAGCCGAGGCAGTACTCAGTGCGCACCGGGTTGCGCCTGAACGCCGTCCAACCGGCGAGGAACCGCGTTGGAGTTGCGCCTTGCACCGTCCCGCCGACGAGCATGACCGCATCAAACAACCTGTGTAAGAAAGGCATCGTTGTTTATCAGAAACAATTATTTATGAATTACTATTTAGTAGAAATGCATTTTTTTAGCACAAAGATATACACAGAAAAAATACATGAGCAGATCCTTCTATCAAAGGTCATAGAAAACAACAATATGAAATCAATATGTTAGTTAGAAAATGTTTTGGTAGAACATATTCAGAACATCCATGTGCAGTAAAAAAGGAACTTGACCTTGCTGCAACCATCTTTGAACCTGACACTACAGTCTGAACCAAGGAAAAGGAATAACAATGCAGCTTTCTAGTCCTGACTGCTTTTCTTGTGAGCGAATGCATAATAATTTAGACTCAGGTGGCACTATACAGAACAAAAAAAATGGCTCCAATGAAGCAAGTATTGACCAAATAAACATATAAATAGTTATATAAACAACTGAACGCCACCAAGGCGTATAAAATTAAGAGGACGCCAGATATGCAATAACCCACGCGCACTGGAGGTCAGTGAAAAATCTATTTATACAATCATGTAAGCATCATAGCACTCCTAACCAAACCCACTCATATTTTCCATTTACTCTTCTAAATCATGTCAGGTCAAAACAGATATACAGCTAGAAGCAAAGACTAGATAAGAGGGAACAAACCTTGAGGCTGAACCCACTTGAGTGGTCCAATAAGGAGCAAATAATCAAAAACATTTAAACAGGCATCAGAGTGGTCCGATAAGGCCCAAATCCTCAGGCTCGGCGGTAGCATCCAGATTGGTGAGGCATCACTAATCTAGCTCCAAACCCAAGACCATGGCGGTGGCAAAATCCAAGATGCTTTGCAAAGTGCTCACAAAAACTATATCCAGTGAGGTAAACAACCTAGATGCCTGTCATACTGCCCACTATTTATTTAATTCCACGAGATGCGTTGCTAAAATCCCAAAACTTGATGGCATGTTGGAGCTGCAAAAACAAAACGAAATTTCCCAACACAGTAAGCTTAACTGTACTATAGTCTTACAATATTAACACTGAACTGATAATAAGCATATTATATTGTTAATTTCTATGCAAATTGTTTTCAGAATAAAACCAAAGAATGACTACTTGAATAGAATAAAAAGAACAAAAAAACTATGGATGTTCAACATGTAAGCTGGCAACAGAAATAAATGAACTTCTACCTCTGGACTATCCAGCTGAATCAAAACGAACTAAGTAGTAATCACCCTGAAAAATTGTTTCCTATCACTTGATAATTGCCCTTGAACCCCAACCTTGTTTCTTATGCTCGGTGATGGAGTTGTAGAAGAGGGAGATGAAGAAGAGGGTCTTGGCCATGTAGTCGGCCATGTGCTCGGCGAGGAGTGGGTACACAGTTCAAACAGAAGTACTACAGTACAAATCTGACTGATTGCAACCCTCAAAAACACATCTACGCATCTGGGGTCTGATCCACTAACTAATCCTACTCCATCCAGCCTTACTAACGCATCTCGTGGATGACACATGGCCTGAACTTGCTAGAGAAAAATTATAGACAAACATCTTCTGCATGAACCAAATATTAACACGTAAATAACTCTGGATGACACATGGCCTAAACTTGCCAAAGAAAGATCAACAGTAGTACTGCCTAGTTTCCTAATTCATAAGAATTGAGCATATACCTTTGTCTAAGCGAGAGTTATTGCCAAACATGATGTCTTCACCTCTTAATTGATCGTAATCAATGATATATAGGGAACACTGATGACCTGGTTATAAAAGTGAAACATGATTTATCAGAAAGAGCAAGCCTTGCTTTAACTCTCAAATCTTTTGCACAAACATATTAGAACATGATAGTACTGAAATTGCAAATAAGCAGAGCCATTGTTTGCATCTTTCAAGTACCTATCAATATGAAAGCTTACTGTTTTGTACAGATTGCAAATCTTGCAGCACCAGTTTTCCCAAACGCTGCCACATAACCCGAAGTTTGTTGAACCATTGAGGATATAGAGATGAACTGGATATTCTCTGAAAGACTCCCATCAAAACATTTGTAAGAATATTAAAACTGAAATGCATCCCTTTTGCTATTCTCCCATATTCTACAAAATGAAAATCTGCAGCAGTAACTAAAACAATATGGTCCTTGAAATGCATCCCTTTCACTGTTCTCCCATCGATTCATTGGTCCTTGCTAACAAGGCAACAACAAAAGTCCATTTTTTTAACCTAGTCAAACCACCGATCCAAAAGATCCCAATATTTGGAACCTACCTAAACCCTTCTCTCTCCCATCGATTCCAAGCAAGGTAGCACAAAAGGCCCCAAAAAAGTGGCCATCTTTGGAACCTAGCCAGACCATCGAGCCAAAAAACTCCTAATACTTGAAATCTAGCCAAACCAGAGAGCACAAAAGGCCCCAAAAAAGTGGCCATCTTTGGAACCTAGCCAGACCATCGAGCCAAAAAACTCTTAATACTTGGAATCTAGCCAAACCAGAGAGCACAAAAGGCCCCTGTCTTTGGAATATAGTCCGAATCCAATAGCATATCCAGACAGAGAAGACAAAAAATCTACAAGCCCATGCTACAAACAAACAAGAACAGAGAAATGAGAGAGAGAAGGGGTCGACCTGCAGTTCCCTGGACGAAGACAAACCCTTGCCTCTCACCACTTCTGCAGCTTCTTGCCCGTCGCCGCCTTGGGAGCCAACTTCATCTTCCTGAATGCGGTGCCCTTGCGTGGGCTCCCGGTGGCCGTGGCCTCTTGGTCGGCCTCGGGCGCGGCCTAGGCGGAGGCCGTGCGCTTGCACGAGGAGCCCCGCTACAGCTTGACGGCCGAGGGCGGCGAGCTGGGCGGTGCCATGGGTTGGGTTCTGGGGGAGGATTCAGATCGGGGGGGAGGGACGGGAGGAGAGGAGGACGAGAGCGCGGCGGTGGCTGCTAGGGTTGGGAGGGGATCGGGGAAGAGAGGAGAGTGGACGGGTGGGGAAGGAGGTGCGGGAGGAGGTGGCGGCTAGGTCTCCCATGGCAGCGGCCCCCTTTATACCCCCCCCCCCCAAGCGAAATGACCAAAATGCCTTGGTGGGGGCACGGTATTTACATTTTGTTGCAACTGGAATTTTATCCGACGGCCCAGGTCGATCGGGGTCAAAATCGGATGGCTCACGGGGATCGGGCTCGAGATCGGACGGTCGGTATCGCGAGAGACCTTCGATCGGACGACCAGGAGTGCCTAATCGCTATGAGAGCTCGTAGCAACCCTCCTCTCTTGTTTCTGGATTTTTTTCTTCAAGTAATTGTTTTCATTTTCAACTAAATTTAACCTCTCGACAAGAGGGTCGGTTGGAATTTCCGGTTCACATACCTCCTAAATAAAAACATCTATGTCACGTTGGTCGGCATAATTGTCATAAACACTAAATGAAACAAATAGTAATAGAAGATAATATACCACATCCGAATCATAGACAGGACGAGGGCCGACGGGGGCGGATACGAAAATCATGGCACTATATAATAACAAACAATAATAAAAGTAAGAAAATTATACAAGTATCTATCTAAATCATACAAGTAAGAATTTTTTCTTTTAAAAAGAAGATAAGAATAAGAAGCTCACCACGGTGGTGCCGGCAACGAGATCGGCGCGGGCGATCGACGGCGGTGAGGACGGAGACGGGGACGGCACCCTACACATGTGCAGACTCTAAGAAGTTAATTTCAGCTCAAATTGTGCATCTAAATCAAAAGAACTCCCACATACACTCCTCCACTAAAACCCACAAACCACTCTACTTCTAGAGCATTTGAAATGAGCTAAACTAGCAGTGAGAGATGAAACGATGAAGTTGCTAACCTTTTAGAACACTTGTGTAGTTGGTGCACCGCCAAACCTAGACAAATCTTGGGGAAAATGTAGCTTGGAGAGGAGAAAGCTTAAGTGTAGCTCGGGCATTTCATCAAACACCTCATGTGCATAGGAGGTGAGAACAGAGTAGCACAAAGCTCCCACCCTTCCACGGCCAAAAAACAGAGGAGGTTGGGGGGGCGTGGATATATATAGGCAAAACTTCAGTCCTGGTTTGTGTCTAAAACCGGGACTAAAGGCCAACCTTTGGTCCCGGTTCCAGCCACCAACCGGGACTAAAGGGGCTGCGCCAAGAGCGAGGCCCTTTAGTCCCGGTTCGTGTCTGGAACCGGGACCAAAGGGGTCAGACGAACCGGGACTGGTGCCTGCCGTGGCCCGGCTGGTGCCCTGGCCTCACGAACCGGGACTGATGCACCCATTGGTCCCGGTTCATAACAGAACCGGGATTGATGCTCTTATCTGGCCTGGACCAAAGCTCTGTTTTCTACTAGGGAGCACATCTGCATAAAAAAGTGTCAAATAAATTACTGTAGATTTTTAAATTTTGTTTAGAACAAACAAATCGTGTTACTGCCATACTATTTTACTTGTCGTCTTCGACTATTCAGTCTTTAGGATGCTTTAGAATGTCTGACTACACACTAAGAAGTCTAAGTAAACCTTTGTTATTATTACTAAATTAGCCCAAGATCAAATACTTACATGAATTACCAAGTCTTCCAAAAGAGGGGCCAACTCCAAAAGGTAAGCCAGGCGAAGAACTCCACCAGGAGGTTCTGGCCACCCAGCAATATTGATCTGTAAGGTCAAATGTCTCAGGTTGGTGAGCCTGGTAGAGTTTTTGACAAACCCCTGAACCTGCAAGACAACAAACATGCCAAATGTGAAACAAGCAATGACCTCATAGCATGAAGAACTGAAGCAAAATCATGAGGGCACGTTCTTCCAGTGTTCAATGAACAAACCTTGGTGTATATCTGAAAATATCTGGAGAGAGACTGGACGTGTGAAAGGGCATTGACTACATCAGTGCAGACGTAATTGAAACAGTCCGAGGCCAAGAGCAAGCTCACCGTTGCTTCAGAAATCTTGAGAGGTTCATGAAGCATGATAGGTACCATCAGATCAGAGAAGACAAGCGTGGTGAGGTTTGGAGCCTGTACATCCAACTTCTGCAGGCTACAGAACTTGACGCAGAGATATTGCAACCGGCTCAGTTCCTGCCTTATGCTTAGCCCAACCAGCCTGCATTTGGTGATGCTTAGCCACTCAAGAACAGCGCATTCAGGAAACAAACACTGGACTTCTCCTGTAATGGTCACCATATGCAGAGAGAGCTTCTTAAGGTTTGCAAATCCGTGGAGATCGGCAGGCGGTATTAAATAGACAAATCCTAGACAGAGAGACCTGACACAAGAGCCACTGGAGCCACTGAAAAGATGCAGTGGGAAACTGTACATATCATCTCTCTTGTTACTGCCTTTCAGTCCTGGAGATAGATCCATGACAACATGCTTCGTTTTCGATGCAGCAGAAAATTTGATCCATCTATGAATGTGAGATGTGTGCCTTTTGCGAAGCGCAAACTTAACCACAAACTTGTTCAGGTTAGTGGACCTTAACTGCCGGAGGATGCTATTGATACCCCTGATAAACCTTGTCCGTAAGGGTTTTCGACAGCCTACCACGGCATTGCTTCCGCACATCATGGCTCTGGTGAATACTAACTTTGGGTAGCATTTCCAGAGGCGCCTCCACCTCCTAGATAGTATGCTCATCCGCACAGCCTCTTTCAATGTCAATCTCGACAGTATGATACGCAGAACATCCTGCAGGTGGAACAAAGACAACTCAGTGAATCACTGAATATCCTCAGCATGTTCTAGCCACAAAGAATATGCATGTATTTTGTCTCAGTTCCCCTCATAAAAGAAGAAGAGAATGAATGTGCTGCAGCTACCAATAACAAGGTTTAAGTCATGAATTTACTTACGTGGGGTAAATGGTGAAGCTGAAGACCCTTGAATTTTGTCATCTTACAAGTGTTCTTCACACAGTCTTTAGTCTTTGGTCCCTTCCGAGGCGCCCTTTTTGACAAACAGATTCCTGTAAATATTAAACATTTATCGTATTTTTTAACTGACAATGGAAAATACAGGGGTAATTATCTAGACAACTAATTGTACTATGAACTTCAATTTTACCTAGATTTTTGTGTAAAGTGCATTCTTAATTATGAAGTTATCACTTTTTACAAGAAAAAAAGTACTGCACATGTTAATCTGACCTAGATATCATCTTTGTATTTCCCAACTATTTTCCTCACATTATTCCTGCCCAGGAGCGGTCAAGTTTAGCTCTCAATAACAAAGAAATGACTTGCGGGCAAGTCTGTGTTGGAAATATTAGCACTTTCCCGACTAATCGAATCCACGAGTATACAGTAAACATGGCAAATACGGTATGCATCTCATACCGAAACCTAAGCATGTGAGCACGTACAGTACATAGAATCGAAACATCTATGAACAGCATATATACGGCCAACACATGTACGAGTAAATAGGGGATGAACGAGTCATACCCTTCGGTTGGCCAGGCCAACGCGGCGGCGGCAGCGGCAGCCTCGGCATCGGTCGAGGCCTTGTTCTTGGCGGCTTCGTCGTCAGCCATGGAGTCAATGCAGGGGAAGTAGTGGAAGGGCGGACGGAAACGGATTGGGAGCAGTCGCGTCGAGACGCTCCCCAAAAACCTTATTGCCGTTCTCCCGGGCAGGATCTCGAATGACAGGGTTCGGGAGGCACCTGCTCTCCCGACCAACCGTGTACGCGGTCGCCGGGATGGGATCGCCGGAAGCAGCACAGTGAGAGGAACAGTAGATGACGGCTAGGGTTGTGTGATAGGGAGTGAGTGAACTGGGTTAGGGTTCACTCCACTGGCCAGCGCCTTCTTATATAGGCCGTTAGGTTAATGGGCCTGGGCTCAGGCCCACGACCGAGTCCGCGAACAGCCCGAGGTCCAACGTCTCGAACAGTGGCACTTCCGTAAGCGACTCGTTAATTAATCCGAGATTAATTAACCATTCCTGGCCGGCAAAAATAAGTTCGGCTCGGCTCATTCCCGCAACCCACGGCGCGCGCGCGCGTCGTGACGAGGCGAGGCGTGGCGAGGCGAGGCGGGCGGCGGCGGAGGAGGAGCGTGCGTGTACAACTCCTATTCCCAAGCTCCCAATAGCAAGTGATGGAGCAGCCCTTATAAAGAGGTCTCACTCTTCTTACTGTAGCAGTATGGGACTAAACTTCCCACACTTCCCACCACTTGCCGTACACATTCATGGGCCTTAGAGATTAACCAGGGATAATTGTCTTATATGGGCCTAAGCCCATCTATAATCCATCAATCCCCCACCAGATCTCGAGGCACATAAGTTTGTCAACTGTTCCAAACAATGTTTGATATACCAGAATTTTCAGTGGAGACTGTTAAGTTGAACTTCCATCTAGAGCAATAGGATTAGACTTCTTCACAACTGAACAATGGACTATGCCCTGAATTGTCAGTTTGGCGTGCAGAAGTTTCGCCTATTGTCAGCTGATACGTGGCTGCCGAAGGCTAAACCCCACGGGTGGAGCTTATTAGTCATACTCCGTACCTTATCATGAGCTTCCTAGAGATCACCCAATCTCATAGACTGTGACCAGTAGTCGGGCTCACATAGGTGTGTTCCTCCAAAGAATGCTCTGTAGGTTAGCATCTTGCTTACATAAGCTTTGGAACACATTAAGACAAAAGTCAGCTTGCCTTATAGAATTGAGAGTATTATGTATCTCCAACGGAGTGGGTTAATAAAGGATACTCTCCTCAGTTGATCGCTGCATTGTTTTCCCAGGCCCTAATTCACGGGATCTCCGATCACATAGGTTGGGTTACCCCCATGGCAACTTACGTGGGTCTCATACCCATCTCCCTCTATGCATTTCCTATCACAATCCGTGATAGCCCTTTCGTAAAAGGGTCTGCCAAATTTTTAGCAGTCTGGATATAATCCAATGCTATCACTCCGGAGTTTCTTGATTTTCTGATAGATTTCAATTTTCTTCCTATGTGCTTTATGAATTTCATATTGTCCTTTGAACTCTTAGCCTTGGCAATCACAGTTTGATTGTCACAGTTCATGAGGACAGCCGGGACTGGTTTATCAACCACTGGCAAATCCATCAAAAGCTCTCGAAGCCATTCTGCTTCGACGCATGATGTGTCTAATGTTGTGAGTTCTGCTTCCATAGCCGATCTCGTTAAGATCGTCTGCTTGCAAGACTTCCAGGAAACAGCACCACCACCAAGTGTGAAGACATATCCACTTGTGGCTTTCATCCCATCAGCATCAGATATCCAATTAGAATCACTATACCCCTCAAGTACCGCCGGGTACCCGAAATAGTGAATTCCTTAGTTCACAGTACCTTGCAAGTAGCACATCACTCGCTCAATAGCATGCCAATGCACATCTCCCGGGTTGGAAACAAACCGGCTCAGTTTGCACACAACAAAAGAGATGTCAGGACGAGTAGCACAAGCTAGGTACATGAGTGAACCAACCACTTGAGAATATCTCAATTGATCTACAGCCATGCCTTCAAACTTTTGAATCCGCATGCTAGGATCATATGGTGTTGCAGAAGGTTTGCAGTCCGAATATCCAAAACGGCTCAAAATCTTCTCAACATAGTGGGATTGCAAAAGTGTAATTCCACCCTCAGTATTTCTCAGTAGCTTGATGTTCAAGATAACATCAGCCATGCCTAGGTCTTTCATCTCAAAGTTATGAGATAGAAAAGCCTTGACCTCCTCAACGACTTTGAGGTGGGTCCCAAGTATCAGTATGTCATCGACATACAGACACAGTATTACTCCTTCGCCCCCACCATAGCGATAGTATACACATTTGTCAGCTTCATTAACAACAAAGCCAGCAGATGTCAAAGTTGTATTAAACTTCTCATGCCATTGCTTAGGCGCTTGTTTCAGGCCATACAAAGATTTCACTAGCTTGCACACCTTTCTTTCCTGACCATTTACTACAAAACCATCTGGCTGCTGCATGTAAATTTCCTCGTCTAGCTCTCCGTTAAGGAAAGACGTCTTAGCGTCCATCTGATGAACGAGAAGACCATGCGAGGCAGCCAAAGCGAGTAACACTCGAATGGTTGTCAGTCTAGCCACAGGTGAGTAAGTATCAAAGAAAACCTCTTCTTCTTTCTAGGTATAACCCTTGGCCAAAGCCTAGCCTTGTACTTCTCAACAGTACCATCGGGCCTAAGCTTCCTTTTGAACACCCACTTACATCCCAATGGTTGGCAACCATAAGGACGATCAGTGATCTACCATGTTACGTTAGCCATGATGGAATCCATCTCACTACGGACCGCATCCTTCCAGTAGTCAACATCCGGAGATGCATAAGCTTCTGAAATGGAACTGGGAGTGTCATCATCCACGAGGTACACGAGGAAATCATCACCAAAAGACTTTGCAGTCCTTTGTCTCTTGCTCCTAATAGGAGCTTCCTCGTCATCCTCTGATGAACTTTCATCACTTTTGTGTTCATAATATTCCATTGGAATGGCAGGTTCAGGAGTCTCAGTAGATTCCAGTCTAGAAGTGCTTTGCATATCTCTCATGGGGAAAATATCCTCAAAGAATGTAGCATCCTTAGACTCTATAATTGTACCGACCTTCTGGTCAGGTACTGATACGTCTCCAACGTATCTATAATTTTGATTGTTCCATGCTGTTATATTATCAATCTTGGATGTTTTACAATCATTTTATAGCAACTTTATATCATTTTTTGGGACTAACCTATTGACATAGTGCCCAGTGCTAGTTGCTGTTTTTTGATTGTTTTTTACTTTGCAGAAAATCAATACCAAACGAAGTCCAAACGCAGCGAAACTTTTTGGTGATTTTTTCTGGACCAGAAGACACAAGTTGGGCCAAGGAAGTACCAGAGGGGTGCCCCGAGGGGGCACAACACACCTGGGCGCGCCTGGAGGCCCAGGCGCGCCCTGGTGGGTTGTGCCCACCTCGATGGCCTCCTGCACCGCCTCTTTGCTCTATAAATACCCCAATATTCTAGAAACCCTAGGGGAGTCAACGAAATACAATTCCACCTGCCGCAAGTTCCAGAAACCACAGATCCAATCTGGACACCATCACGGAGGGGTTCATCATCCTCATTGGTGCCTCTCCGATGATGCGTGAGTAGTTCATTGTAGACCAATGGGTCCGTAGTTAGTAGCTAGATGGCTTCCTCTCTCTCTCTTTTGATTCTCAATACAATGGTCTCTTGGAGATCTATTTGATGTAACTCTTTTTGCGGTGTGTTTGTTGGGATCCAATGAACTTTGAGTTTATGATCAGATCTATGTTTTTATCCATGAAAGTTATTTGAGTCTTTTGATCTCTTATATGCATGATTACTTATAGCCTCGTATTTCTTCTTCAAAAATTTGGTTTAGTTAGGCCGACTAGATCGATTTTTCTTGCCATGGGAAGAGGTGCTTTGTGATGGGTTCGATCTTACGGTGCTCAATCCCAGTGACAGAAGGGGAAATGACACGTATGTATCGTTGCTATTAAGGATAATAAGATAGGGTCTATTCCTACATGTATAGATCTTGTCTAGATCATGTCATCGTTCTTATTGCATTACTCCATTTCTGCATGAACTTAATACACTAGATACATGCTGGATAGCGATCGATGTGTGGAGTAATAGTAGTAGATGCAGGCAGGAGTCGGTCTACTAATCTTGGACGTGATGCCTATATAATGATCATTGCCTGGATATCGTCATAATTATTTGAAGTTCTATTAATTGCCCAATAGTAATTTGTTTACCCACCGTATGCTATTTTTCTCGAGAGAAGCCACTAGTGAAATCTACGGCCCCCGGGTCTCTTCTTTATCATATTTGCCTTTGAGATATATTTTTATTCGCTTTTATTTTCAGATCTATTAATCCAAAAACCCAAAAATATCTTGCTGCAATTTATTATTATTTATTTTATCTCGCGTTCCCGTGAGATCTATTTATCCGATCTACTACAAATTTATCTATCTCTTTACCCGGGAGGGATTGACAACCCCTCTTTTACGTCGTGTTGCAAATATTTGTTCTTTGTGTGCAGGTACCGTTCATGTAGTGTTGCGTGGTTCTCCTACTGGTTCGATAACCTTAGTCTCATCACTGAGGGAAATACCTATCGTAGCTGTGTTGCATCATCCCTTCCTCTTTGGGGAAATACCGACGTAGTTCAAGCGACATCAAAAGGAATTTCTGGCGCCGTTGCCGGGGAGACATCATCAACATCTACCAGGTTCCTAATCACAAATCTCATCTCCTTGCAATTTACATTATTTCCCATTTGCCTCTCGTTTTCATCTCCCCCACTTCACAAACATTTGCCGTTTTATTCGCCCTCTTTTTCGTTCACCGTTTTCTCGCCAGATCTGTTTTTGAGTGGAATCTTGTTGCGTAGTCACGATGACTCAAGAGAACACCCAGTTGTGTGATTTCTCCAATACCAACAACAATGATTTTATTAGCACTCCGATTGCTCCTCCCGCCACTAGTGCGGAGTCTTGTGATATTAATGCCGCTTTGTTGAATCTTGTTATGAAAGATCAATTTTCCGGTACTCCTAGTGAGGATGCCGCTTCCCATCTTAACACATTCGTGGAACTATGCGATATGCAAAAGAAAAAAGATGTGGGCAATGATATTGTGAAGTTGAAATTATTCCCGTTTTCTTTGCGAGATCATGCAAAAATTTGGTTTTCTTCTTTGCCTCGCAATAGTATCGATTCTTGGGATAAGTGCAAAGACGTTTTTATTACTAAGTATTTTCCGCCCGCGAAAATTATTTCCCTTAGGACACAAATCATGAGTTTTAAGCAACTTGAGCATGAACATGTTGCACAATCTTGGGAAAGAATGAAATTGATGCTAAGAAATTGCCGTAGTCATGGTTTAAATCTTTGGATGATCATATAATTTTTTTATGCGGGATTGAATTTTGTCTCTAGAAATCTTTTAGATTCCGCCGCTGGTGGTACTTTTATGGAAATTACTTTGGATGAAGCTACTAAATTGCTTGATAATGGCAAATTATTCACAATGGCATACCGAAAGAGCACCTACTAGTAAAAAAGTTAATTCGGTTGAAGAAATCTCTACTTTGAGTGAAAAAGTTGATGCTCTTATGAAGTTGGTTGCTAATAAAAGTGCTCCTATTGATCTTAATGATGTGCCTTTGTCTACTTTGATTGAGCAAAATAGTGATGCCGTAGATGTGAATTTTGTCTCGCGAAACAATTTCAATAACAATGCTTATAGAGGTAATTTTAATCCTAGGCCTTTTCCTAGCAATTCCTCTAATAATTATGGTAATTCCTATGGTAATCCTTCTTATAATAATAAAAGGAATACCTCTGATCTTGAGAACAAAATTAAAGAAGTTATCAATGCTCAAAAGGTTTTCAACAACACGATAGAAGAAAAGTTGAGTAAAATTGATGATATGTCTAGAAGCATTGATAGAGTTTCTCATGATGTAGAAAATCTCAAGATGAAAATTTTTGTGCCTAAGGTTGAGGAATCAATTAAAGCTTTATATGTTTCATTGGATGAAAGTAAGAAAAGAACTGCTATGCTTAGAGCTAAAAGAGAATTTTTAGAAAAAGCGGTTTCTAGTGATTGCTTTCATAAAAATGATGAAGATCTTAAAGTGATTGGTGTTTCTTCTATTGATTCCTTGTTTAGTAAAATTAAGATCGATGATAAAGGGATTGAAGAAGAGTCAACTTTAGCTAGAAGGCATCCCGATAATTTGTAGGGTGAAAATCTTGTTGAGAAAATTGATAAAAGTGGGTTTGGAGAGGTCAAAACTTTAACTAGTGATGTGCCCACTCTTTTGGGTTACAAAGACTTTAATTATGATAATTTCTCTTTGATTGATTGTATTTCTTTGTTGCAATCCATGATAAATTCACCCCATGCTTATGAACAAAATAAAGCTTTTACTAAACATATCGTTGATGCTATGATGAAAGCTTTGGAAGAAAAGTTGGAATTAGAGATTTCAATTCCTAAAAAACTACATGATGAATGGGAACCTACTATCAAACTCAATATTAAAAATTATGAGTGTTTTGCTTTATGTGACTTGGGTGCTAGTGTTTCTACAATACCAAAATCCTTATGTGATGTGCTTGGTCTTACTGATATTGAAGAATGTTCTTTAAATTTGCACTTGGTGGATTCTACTATTAAAAAGCCTATGGGAAGAATTAATGATGTTCTTATCCTTGCAAATAAAAATTATGTGCCCATAGATTTTATTGTTCTTGATATTGATTGCAATCCATCTTGTCCAATTATTCTTGGTAGACCGTTTTTACGCACTATAGGTGCCGTGATTGATATGAAAGAAGGGAACATCAAATTCCAATTTCCTTTGAGAAAGGGTATGGAACACTTCCCTAGAACAAGAATTAAGTCACCATATGAATCAATCATGAGGGCATCTTACGGATCTAGAAATAAAGATGACAACACTTAGATCTTTGCATTATGCCTAACTAGGGGCATAAAATGATAGCGCTTGTTGTGAGGCAACACAATGAATAAAATTTATTTTTGTCTTTTTCTTTCTGTTCTTGAGTGTTTGCATAATTATGCTACTGTTATGATTGTGTTTTTATGTTTTAATTAGAGTTTGTGCCAAGCAAAGCCTTTGGGATCATGTAGGGTGATAGTTGATTTGATCTTGTTGGAAAACAGAAACTTTTGCGTCCAGTAAAATAATTCTAGAAATTCACGGAAGCGACGAAAAATTCTGAAGTTTTTTACACAAGATTTATATACAAATTTCCTACGTTTTCCTGAATTTTCAGAATTTTTGGAGTTACATAAGTATTCGAAGTTTTCAGATTACTACAGACTGTTCTGTTTTTGACAGATTCTGTTTTCTTTGCGTTGTGTGCTTATTTTGATGAATCTATGGTTTGTATTGGAGGGTATAAGCCATAGTAAAGTTGGAATACAGTAGATATAATACAAAAATAAAATATGAATGGGTTTACAATAGTAGTTATAGTAGTGATTTGCTTTGTTATACTAACGGATCTCACGAAGGTTTTGTTGAGTTTTGTGTGATTGAAGTTTTCAAGTTTTGAGTGAGATCACGATGGATGAAGGAATAAGGATTAAGAAGAGCCTAAGCTTGGGGATGCCCATGGCATCCCAAGCTATTATCTAAAAGATAAGCAAGCAACTAAGCTTGGGGATGCCCGAGTGGCATCCCCTCTTTCTTCTAACGACCATCGGTATTTTACTTGGAACTATATTTTTATTTGTCACATATCATGAGTTTTGCTTGGAGCGTCTTGTATGATTTGAGTCTTTGCTTGTTTTACTTTTTATTTTTAGTCAAGTATCCTTGCTGGACACACCTATTTGAGAGAGCCAAAATTATGCTATGATTTGTTAGAATTGCTCTCTATGCGTCACTTAAATCTTTATGAGCTATGGAATTGCTCTAGTGCTTCACTTATATCTTTTTGAGCATGGTGTGCTTTAATATTTTTGAAGAAATGCTCTCATGATTCACTTAGATTTATTTGAGAGTAGTAATTTTGAATAAATTCTCTCATGCTTCACTTATATTATTTTGAGAGAAGAAAATTTTTATGCTCATGTTCTTCACTTAGATTTGTTTGAGCTATCAAAAGAAACACATTAAACTAGTCCCAAAGTGATAGATATTCAAGAGGGATATAATAAAATCTTTAATGAAGATCAATGGAAAAAATAAACTTGATTCCTTGTAATAGTTTTGCGATATGATGATATAATATGTGAGTCATGTTGATGAGTAATTATGCTTTAGTAAGAATATTAATGTTAAGGTTTGTGATTCCCTATGCAAGCACGAAAGTCAATAGTTATGCAATGAAATTATATCCTACTTGTGGTGCATTATTCGATGTTAGGTATGCTTAATGCTCGCTTATGAGATTTTTCATTTCTTGGTTGGATGCTTCTCAATCTTTTGCTAGCCTTCATTTGAACTAAGTATGATCACTACTTGTGCATCCAAAATCCTTAAACCAGTTTTGCCATATGAGTCCACTATACCTACCTATATGCGGTATTTCCGTGCCATTCTAAGCAAATTTGTATGTGCCATCCCTAATTTTCAAAATAAATTTCTCTTTTGTGTGCTCGTACCGCTCATGAAACGGTAGGGGGTGGCTGATATTTTTCCATGCTAGATGTGTTATTCTCAAGATGAGTGTTTATTCACTTGTCATTGCACGAGAGTATGACAAAGGTATTAGGGATGCCTAGTCCTGAAATGAAAAATGAATTTACTTTATGTTGTCAAATAATAAATTCTTTGAAAAGTGTTGGTATGGATGACACCCGTGGATTCGGTTAGCCGTGGAATGTGAAAGTATGGTGGAAAAAGGAATAAACTTTATTTTTTGTTTGGGAACCGCCTATGATATATCTAGCATGGAAAGTATTGGGAACTACTCGATCGTTTTCGTTGACAGAAAAAGCATGCCACCCAAAATGTTTTTATCTTTATCTTTTTCGCTTTGAGCTCTGGCCCCTCTACAAATCCCTACTTCCCTCTGTGAAGGGCCTTTCTATTTACTTTATGCAATTTTTATATTATTTTTGAGTCTCTATCTTCTCTTATAAAGCACCAACCAAGGGGCACTATGATCGTACTTGAGCATTGGGTGTAGCTAATATGCGAGTGTGTTTCATGAATGGATCAATGATTGAGCATAATGGGCTAGGGATAACTTGCTTTAGTGTTGATATTTTGAAACACATGGTTGCTTGTTTATATGCTTGAGTATTGAAATCTTCATTTCAAAATTAGACTATTGCTTTGAATCATATAAAAGTCCAAATGGCCATGCTACAAAGAAAAGATTATGTGATGAACATGTTAGGCAGCATTCCACATCAAAAATTCTTTTTTTATCATTTACCTACTCGAGGGCGAGCAGGAATTAAGCTTGGGGATGCTGATACGTCTCCAACGTATCTATAATTTTTTATTGTTCCATGCTGTTATATTATCAATCTTGGATGTTTTACAATCATTTTATAGCAACTTTATATCATTTTTTGGGACTAACCTATTGACATAGTGCCTAGTGCCAGTTGTTGTTTTTTTCTTGTTTTTTACTTCGCAGAAAATCAATACCAAACGGAGTCCAAACGCAGCGAAACTTTTTGGTGATTTTTTCTGGACCAGAAGACACAAGTTGGGCCAAGGAAGTACCAGAGGGGTGCCCCGAGGGGGGCACAACCCACCTGGGCGTGCCTGGAGGCCCAGGCGCGCCCTGGTGGGTTGTGCCCACCTCGATGGCCTCCCGCACCGCCTCTTTGCTCTATAAATACCCTAATATTATAAAAACCCTAGGGTAGTCGACGAAATACAATTCCAGCCGCCACAAGTTCCAGAAACCATAGATCCAATCTAGACACCATCACGGAGGGGTTCATCATCCTCATTGGTGCCTCTCCGATGATGCGTGAGTAGTTCATTGTAGACCTACGGGTCCGTAGTTAGTAGCTAGATGGCTTCCTCTCTCTCTTTTGATTCTCAATACAATGGTCTCTTGGAGATCTATTTGATGTAACTCTTTTTGCGGTGTGTTTATTGGGATCCGATGAACTTTGAGTTTATGATCATATCTATGTTTTTATCCATGAAAATTATTTGAGTCTTTTGATCTCTTATATGCATGATTACTTATAGCCTCGTATTTCTTTTTCGAATCTTTGGTTTAGTTAGGCCAACTAGATTGATTTTTCTTTCCATGGGAAGAGGTGCTTTGTGATGGGTTCGATCTTACGGTGCTCAATCCCAGTGACAGAAGGGGAAATGATACGTATGTATCATTGCTATTAAGGATAACAAGATGGGGTCTATTCCTACATGAATAGATCTTTTCTACATCATGTCATCGTTCTTATTGCATTACTCCATTTCTCCATGAACTTAATACACTAGATGCATGCTGGATAGCGGTCGATGTGTGGAGTAATAGTAGTAGATGCAGGCAGGAGTCGGTCTACTAATATTGGACGTGATGCCTATATAATGATCATTGCCTGGATATCGTCATAATTGTTTAAAGTTCTATCAATTGCCCAACAGTAATTTGTTTACCCACCGTATGCTATTTTTCTCGAGAGAAGCCACTAGTGAAATCTACGGCCCCCGGGTCTCTTCTGTATCATATTTGCCTTTGAGATCTATTTTTATTTGCTTTTATTTTCAGATCTATTAGTCCAAAAACCCAAAAATATCTTGCTGCAATTTATTGTTATTTATTTTACCTCGCGTTCCCGCGAGATCTATTTATCCTATCTACTACAAATTTATCTATCTCTTTACCCAGGAGGGATTGACAACCCCTCTTTTACGTCGGGTTGCAAGTATTTGTTCTTTGTGTGCAGGTACCGTTCACGTAGTGTTGCGTGGTTCTCCTACTGGTTCGATAACCTTGGTCTCATCACCGAGGGAAATACCTACCGTAGCTGTGTTGCATCATCCCTTCCTCTTTGGGGAAATACCGACGTAGTTCAAGTGACATCAGGTACCTCGGATTTCACTACTAGAAATCTATAGCCAACGCTATTCTTAGCGTAGCCCAAATTAACGCAGTCCACGGTCTTTGATCCAAGCTTACGCTTCTTGGGGATCGGCACATTGACTTTCGCCAAACAGCCCCAAGTGCGCAAGTAAGAGAGTGTAGTTCTTTTCTTTTCCCTTTGCTCATTGGGAGTAGTCTCATTATCCTTCGCGGGAACTTTATTCAGGACATGACATGATGTCAATACAGCCTCCCCCCACCATGCCTTGGATAAACCTGATGTATCTAACATGGCGTTAACCAAATCTGTTAGAGTACGGTTTTTTCCGTTCGGCAACCCCGTTTGACTGGGGTGAATAGGGAGGCGTCCTCTCACGAATGATACCATGTTCCGCATAGAATAAATTAAACTCATTAGAAAAGTACTCTCCACCACGATCAGACCGGACTCGTTTTATTTTCTTCTCAAGTTGGTTCTCAACTTCAGCCCTATAGATTTTAAAGTAGTGTAGAGTCTCATCCTTTGTATTTAACAGATACACATAACAAAATCTAGTGGAATCATCAATTAAAGTCATGAAGTATTTCTTTCCATCTTTAGTCAACACACCATTCATCTCACAGAGATCTGAATGTATGAGCTCTAATGGTGCCAAGTGTCTCTCCTTCGCAGGCTTGTGAGACTTACGAGGTTGCTTTGCTTGCACACACGAATGGCACTTAGAGCCTTTGGCTAAAGTGAAACTCGGAATTAGATCCATCTTAGCCAGCCGCATCATACAACCGAAATTTATGTGACAAAGACGTGAATGACAAACCTCAGATTCATTCACATTAGAATGAATTTGGTTCACGACTTTATTACAGAAATCCTCCAGAGAAAGGCGGAACAAACCACCACAATCATATCCTTTTCCAACAAATAATCCATACCGAGATATGACTACTTTGTTGGACTCAAATACTAACTTAAACCCTTCTTTACATAGAAGGGAGCCACTAATGAGATTCTTCTTGATGGCGGGGACATGCTGCACGTTCTTCAGTTGCATGATCTTTCCCAAAGTAAACTTCAGATCTACTGTGCCAATACAATGAACAGAAGCATGCAAGCCATTCCCCATCAGGACGGAACAATCTCGTGTGACCTGGTAAGAAAAAAACAAAGACACATTAGCACACACATGAATATTGACCCCAGTGTCAACCCATCAATCGGTGGACTGACAAACTGAAAGTATGGTAAACAGATTACCATACCCAGATGCCGCATCATTGTTGCTCAGAGTGACATTGACAGACTTGGAGTCCTGTCTTGGCTTCTTGTACTTGTTTGGGCACTTGTTTGCCCAGTGTTTCTCTGAACCACAAGTAAAGCAGCCATCTCACTTTTTGTCTTTCTTCTTACGCTTCTTCTTAAAGGTAGTATTCTGCTGGACAGAGTTATTTCCCTTGAACTTGTGGAAATTCTTCTGCACCACATTGGCGCTAGAAGAACCCTCTGTCCCTTTCACGTGTGAGTCATTTGCTCTCGAGTTCTGCTCAGCACTTAGGTGACCAATGACATCCTCAACAGAGAATTCACGTCTCAAGTGTTTGAGAGAAGTAGCAAAGTTCCTCCATCTAGGAGGGAGTTTTGCAATAATGCAACCCGCGACAAACTTGTCCGATAACTCACACTTCAGGAGCTCCAGCTCCTTAGCGATGCATTGTATCTCATGGGCCTGGTCCAATACAGAACGATTATCAACCATTTTGTAATCATGGAACTGCTCCATAGCATACAACTCGCTTCCAGCATCGGTTGCGTCGAACTTAGCTTCGAGCGCATCCCACAAATTCTTGGCAACACACATATGGAGATATGAATCGACTAGCTTGTCTCCGATCACAGTAAGAACGGCTCCCACAAAGATTGTGGTTGCCTCCCTAAACGCATTTTCCTATACAGGAGCAATCGTTAACGTGGGAGACACACCACCAACCCAGAACATGTTTATTGCTGAGAGCCACAAGGTAGTCCTCGTCTGCCAACGCTTAAAATGCGTCCCGGTAAACTTTTCCGGTTTCAGTGTAGCGACGAAGCCATGAGTCGAAAAGTGCCTAAAATAAGGTTTTTGGATTGTTGGAAATATTAGCTCTTTTCTGACTAATCTAATCCATGAGTATACAGTAAACATGGCAAATACGGTATGCATCTCATACCGAAACCTAAGCATGTGAGCACGTACAGTACATAGAATCAAAACATCTATGAACAGCATATATACGGCCAGGACATGTACAAGTAAATAGGGGATGAACGAGTCATACCCTCCGGTTGGCCAGGCCAACGCGGCGGCGGCAGCGGCAGCCTCGGCATCGGCCGAGGCCTTGTTCTTGGCGGCTCCGTCGTCAGCCATGGAGTCGATGCAGGAGAAGTAGTGGAAGGGCGGACGGAAACGGATCGGGAGCAGTCGCGTCGAGACGCTCCCCAAAAACCTTATTGCCGTTCTCCCGGGCAGGATCTCGAACGACAGGGTTCCGGAGGCACTTGCTCTCCCGACCAACCATGCACGCGGTCGTCGGGATGGGATCACCGGAAGCAGCACAGTGAGAGGAACAGTAGATGACGGCTAGGGTTGTGTGAGAAGGAGTGAGTGAATTGAGTTAGGGTTCACTCCACTGGCCAACGCCTTCTTATATAGGCCGTTAGGTTGATGGGCCTGGGCTCAGGCCCACGACCGAGTCCGCGAACAGCCTACGGTCCAACGTCTCGGACAGTGGCACTTCCGTAAGCGACTCGTTAATTAATCCGAGATTAATTAACCATTCCTGACCGATAAAAATAAGCTTCGGCTTGGCTCATTCCCGCAACCCACGGCGCGTGCGCGCGTGTCATGATGAGGCGGGCAGCAGACGAGGAGGAGCGCGCGTGTACAGCTCCTATTCCCAAGCTCCCAACAGCAAGTGATGGAGCAGCCCTTATAAAGAGGTCTCAGTTTTCTTACTGTAGCAGTATGGAACTAAATTTCCCACACTTCCCACCACTTGCCGTACACATTTATGGGCCTTAGAGATTAACCAGGGATTATTATCTTATATGGGCCTAAGCCTATCTATAATCCATCAGTCTGGCAGCTAGTGATTGCATTGCTCTCCTTAACCCCTGTATTTATTTATTTGACCTATTATTACTGCTGGAGCAACCGCGTAGATGAAACAATATTATGTGTATGCTAGTATGAATGCAGTATTTGTAGGAGGACATAGGAAGCAATGCTAAAGGAAGAAACTTCAATCTGAGAATGAATCATGCCTTATTAACAGAAATTGGGAAAATAGACAAAAAATGCAGAGGAATTCAGTATTCAGTTCCTATTGTATTCGATTCTAACTAGTGAGACTTTGTGAATCCCAAATTATGGTTGCATAGGAGTAGTTACACTTACACTACATACCAATGGATTTATTTATGTATTATTAAGATTCGTTTTCCAATTGTCGGGGGAAATAGAAAGATAATAGCAGGAGCCAACTATAAATTTTATAGTGAGCAAAGTGCAGTCCTTGAACTATTTCAAGGGTGTCGTGCAGGACCTCAAACTATGAAAATCGTCGTCCAGGTCCTCGAAGTACATCAAGTGTGTCATGCTAGGAAAAATATAGGTCCTCGGACTACTTTAGGGTTGAACTGATTTTGGATTTGGACGGCACACTTATTGCACTTTGCAACCTGGATGATGATTTTATAGTTCCAGGACCTACGTGACACCCCTCCAATAGTTAAGGGACTTACAATGAACTTCACTTGATGTAAATTTAATTTGTGTCTGATAATCTAAGTAGCCAAAACATGTTACACGAGGTAAGTTGCAGAATTTTTATTTTCAGCAATGAGTTCAATCATTTGTACCTCTATTTTCTCTGTGTCCCTCTCGTCTCATAATAATAAGTGCTGATGCATCCAAAGCAATGATTCAACACTCATTTAATAAAAGAAAATAGTGTTTCCGTGGCAAGTGATTAGATTAAAATTTATTGCAGAGGTTCCGAAGTCATCGGTGTTGAGATGCGGGCCGTGTAAGTATCGAAGAAAACATATCTGATGATGGCCAGAGACCATTGGCTAGAATAGCACGGTGCTATGTAGCCCACCCGGGTTCGAGTCACGGAGTGACCCGTGATGCTTAGAGTTTCTTCTATAAGAATATGCCTTCAATGGCTAGTCCTGGATGGTGGAGAGGGTTGTGTGCAAACCTTACCTGGGTGCCTTGTCAAGCCATCGAGGGGGCGGCCCGGCCGCCTCGTATCCCTCTCCCTGTGATGCTCGGAGGAGGGAGGGCGTCCTCAGGTAGCGCTGTTTGGGTGCCGAGCGGAGCGGGGGAGTGGACCGGCAGCGAAAAGATGTGTTTTGGCCGGCCGGGAAGACGCCGGTGGAGCCGAGGTCGACCGCTCGCGGAGGCTCAGCCCACCTAATTTTACGCCAATCCAATTCTAGATCATGATGAATGTTGTCACGGAGAGATTTGCTTTGCTAGGAATTCGGTGGCCACTTGGATCGCAAAGCACGCCACCGCCTCGCCTCTGGATCGGAAACCGAATTCGAATTGTTTCCAACGGAAGCCTTTCCTTGATTGATCTTTAACTTCCACCCCAAACCAAACCAGCGATCTCTTCCTACCCAGTGGCCGGGATCGATTGACATGGCCTCAACACGCAAGAAGAATTCGCCGCCGTCGTCGAGGAGCCGATCGTACCGCATCAGCGGCCTCACCGACGACATGCTGGGCCACATCCTCTCCTTTCTCCCCACCAAGGAGGCGGCCCGCGCGGCGGTGCTGTCCTGCCGGTGGCGCCACGTCTTCGGCAGCGTCCACACCATCTCGTTCGAGGAGACAGAGGGCGAGAGGGAACAGGACTGGTTCACCTACTACGTGCAGGCGTCGGAGAGGAAGAGCTGCAGCGACGCACTCCTGGACGGCCTCGGCGCGGCGCTCCTCTGCCGCCGCCGGTGCCCCAGCCACACAGTGCCGCTGCGTAGCCTCCGCTTTGCCTTCGACCACTGGCATCGGTGGGACAAGGTCGCCGTCGACCAGTGGCTCGCCTACGTGATGATGCCGCCGCTTAGGAACCACCCAGGGCTCCACCTCGACCTACGCTTCCACATCCGCTCTATCTGTACTGGCAGCTACAATGAGGCTGGCAGCAACTCCGACGAGGAGGAGGAGGAGGAGAAGAGGAATGGCTCCTGGTACTATATCATCCCACGTAGGCTCTTGTCCTACGCCGCCATCCGGAACAGGGCCCGATGCCGACGGCCCCCGTCGGCGTACTCAAGGATATGCCGACAGCCGGATCCAGGCCGTCGGCGTAGACAGGCCGTCGGGCTATCCCGAGATATGTCGACGGCCCCCGTCGGCACAGATGAGCCGTCGGCTTAGCCCAGGCTACGTCTACAGCGGCCGTCGGCATACATGGGCCGTCGGCATAGTTGCGGGCCCGGCGCCCCCGCTCGTGACGTGCGGCTAACGGTGTCCGATCTATGCCTACGGCTGAGACGGGCGGCCGTCGGCATAGATGAGCGTGCCATGTCATCGATCCGAGGCGCATCGACAATCACCTATGCCGACGGCTGCCATCGGCATAGATGCCACGTCATCGATCCGCGGCGCGCCGTCCATCTGCCCCTGGCCGCAGCTATGCCAACGGCTTGCCGTCGGCATAGTTTTTTTTTTGCATTTCATATAGATTTTTTTATGTTTTTTTACGTATTATTATCTGATTAACTTACATGTAGCATGTGTTAATATAAGCATAAATACCTTACTTTTCGATTCTATATGGAGGGGTGTGGTGTGACCCCCCTCACGGACGGCGCCGCCGCCGGCCGACACCTGGAGGGGGGAAACAGCCACATCGGGTCTATACGGAGGGGACGTTGGTCCCAAGTGTTTATATTGGATGACCTACCACAACCGGGTGGTGTGGTGGCATGTCTGAAGAGGCGGCACGCGTCTCTGGGGTGTGGCCCCCCTCACGGACGGCGCCGCCGCAGGCACCTGGAGGGGGGAAACGGCCGCGTCGGGTCTACACGGACGGGATCTTGCTATGAGTTTGGCCAGGATGTTGCTCCCAAGTGTTCCTATGGGCTGACCTAACACAACCGGCTGGAGAGGTCCACTGGTCAAAGCCCATCCGTGGAAAGTCAAAGGGCTAGTTCTCGTGGTCAACCGCTCCAGGGTTAGGCGGGACGGGGGCCCTGGGGGGTAGCAATGCCACCGGAGCGTCGCACCGGGCCCTCATACATGCGGGGTGGTGTGGTGGCATGTCTGAAGAGGCGCAAGCGTCCCGGGTTGTGGCCCCCCCACGGACGGCGCGCCGCCGGCACCTGGAGGGGGGAAACGGACGCGTCGGGTCTACACAGAGGGGATGTTGATGTGGGTTTGGCCCGGATGTTGCTCCCAGGTGTCCCTATGGGCTGACCTAACACAACCGGGTGGGGAGGTCCACTGGTCAAAGCCCGTCCGTGGAAAGTCAAAGGGCTAGATCTCGTGGTCAACCGCTCCAGGGTTAGGCGGGACGGGGGCCCTGGGGGTAGCAATGCCACCGGAGCGTCGCACTGGGCCCTCATACATGCGGGGTGGTGTGGTGGCATGTCTGAAGAGGCGGCACGCGTCTCCGGGGTGTGGCCCCCCTAATGGACGGCGATGACACAGAAGTAGACATTCTGCGGTAATGGTGCGGCGTGAATATTATTAAATAGTCGGAGCGCGATAAAATCATGAGTTTTTTACACGACGTGGGCACATGTGCTATAGGACTGATGGTAATTTTTCATAATTTTTGGTGATGGAGAAGTATCTGAACACTTCCCTCTACGCGGATTGCCCTTCGTGTGTCTACGACTGTGGCCGGCGGCCTCCGGGGACTAGCATGCCGCCAAATCTTGCGTAGGTGGCCTCTCACAAGTCTGGAAGTGTTGTGGCGGTTGTAAACGCCCGGCACGCGTCTCCGGGGTGTGGGCCCTCTCACGGACGGCGCCGCCGCCGGCACCTGGAGGGGGGAAACGGACGCGTCAGATCTACACGGAAGGGATGTTGCTGTGGGTTTGGACCGGATGTTGCTCCCAGGTGTCCCGATGGACTGACCTAACACAACCGGGTGGAGAGGTCCACTGGTCAAAGCCCGTCCGTGCAAAGTCAAAGGTCTAGATCTCGTGGTCAACCGCTCCAGGGTTAGGCGGGACGGGGGCCCTGGGGGGTAGCAATGCCACCGGAGCGTCGCACTGGGCCCTCATACATGCGGGGTGGTGTGGTGGCATGTCTGAAGAGGCGCCGCGTCTCCGGGTGTGTCCCCCACGGCGCCGCCGCCGGCACCTGGAGGGGGGAAAAGGGTCTACAAGGAGGGGATGTTGCTGTGGGTTTGGCCCGGATGTTGCTCCCAGGTGTCCCTATGGGCTGACCTAACACAACCGGGTGGAGAGGTCCACTGGTCAAAGCCCGTCCGTGGAAAGTCAAAGGGCTAGATCTCGTGGTCAACCGCTCCAGGGTTAGGCGGGACGGGGGCCCTGGGGGTAGCAATGCCACCGGAGCATCGCACCGGGCCCTCATACATGCGGGGTGGTGTGGTGGCATGTCTGAAGAGGCGGCATGCGTCTCCGGGGTGTGGCCCCCCTAACGGACAGCGATGACACAGTAGTAGACGTTCTGCGGTAATGGTGTGGCGTGAATATTATTAAATACTCAAAGCGCGATAAAATCATGAGTTTTTACACGACGTGGGCACAAGTGCTATAGGACTGATGGTGATTTTTCATACTTTTTGGTGATGGAGAAGTATCTGAACACTTCCCTCTACGTGGATTGCCCTTCGCGTGTCTACGACTGTGGCCGGCGGCCTCCGGGGGCTAGCATGCCGCCGAAACTTGCGTAGGCGGCCTCTCACAAGTCTAGAAGTGTTGTGGCGGTTGCAAACACCCGGCACGCATCTCCGGGGTGTGGGCTCCCTCACGGACGGCGCCGCCGCCGGCACCTGGAGGGGGGAAACGGACACGTCGGGTCTACACGGAGGGGATGTTGCTGTGGGTTTGGCCCGGATGTTGCTCCCACGTGTCCCTATGGGCTGACCTAACACAACCAGGTGGAGAGGTCCACTGGTCAAAGCCCGTCCGTGGAAAGTCAAAGGGCTAGATCTCGTGGTCAACCGCTCCAGGGTTAGGCGGGACGGGGGCCCTGGGGGGGTAGCAATGCCACCGGAGCGTCGCACCGGGCCCTCATACATGCGAGGTGGTGTGGTGGCATGTCTCAAGAGGCAGCACGCGTCTCCGGGGTGTGGCCCCCCTCACGGACGGCGCCGCCGCCGGCACCTGAAGGGGGGAAACGGACGTGTCGGGTCTACACGGAGGGGATGTTGCTGTGGGTTTGGCCCGGATGTTACTCCCAGGTGTCCCTATGGGCTGACCTAACACAACCAGGTGGAGTGGTCCACTGGTCAAAGCCCGTTCGTGGAAAGTCAAAGGGCTAGATCTCGTGGTCAACCGCTCTAGGGTTAGGCGGGACGGGGGCCCTGGGGGGGTAGCAATGCCACCGGAGCGTCGCACCGGGCCCTCATACATGTGGGGTGGTGTGGTGGCATATCTGAAGAGGCGGCACGCGTCTCCGGGGTGTGGCCCCCCTAACGGACAGCGATGACACAGTAGTAGACGTTCTGCGGTAATGGTGCGGCGTGAATATTATTAAATACTCGAAGCGCGATAAAAACATGAGTTTTTTACACAACGTGGGCACATGTGCTATAGGACTGATGGTAATTTTTCATAATTTTTGGTGATGGAGGACTATCTGAACACTTCCCTCTACGCGAATTGCCCTTCGCGTGTCTACGACTGTGGCCGACGGCCTCCGGGGGCTAGCATGCCGCCAAATCTTGCGTAGGCGGCCTCTCACAAGTCTGGAAGTGTTGTGGCGGTTGCAAACGCCCGGCACGCGTCTCCGGGGTGTGGGCCCCCTCACGGACGGCGCCGCCGCCGGCACCTGGAGGGGGGAAACGGACGCGTCGGGTCTACACGGAGGGGATGTTGCTGTGGGATTGGCCCGGATGTTGCTCCCAGGTGTCCCTATGGGCTGACCTAACACAACCGGGTGGAGAGGTCCACTGGTCAAAGCCCGTCCGTAGAAAGTCAAAGGGCTAGATCTCGTGGTCAACCGCTCCAGGGTTAGGCGGAACGGGGGCCCTGGGGGGGTAGCAATGCCACCGGAGCGCCGCACCGGGCCCTCATACATGCAGGGTGGTGTGGTGGCATGTGTGAAGAGGCAGCACGCGTCTCCGGGGTGTGGCCCCCCTAACGGACGCGATGACACAGTAGTAGACGTTCTGCGGTAATGGTGCGGCGTGAATACTATTAAATACTCGGAGCGTGATAAAATCATGAGTTTTTTACATGACGTGGGCACATGTGCTATAGGACTGATGGTAATTTTTCATAATTTTTGGTGATGGAGAAGTATCTGAACACTTCCCTCTACGCAGATTGCCCTTCGCGTGTCTACGACTGTGGCCGGCGGCCTCCGGGGGCTAGCATGCCGCCAAACGTCTCCGGGGTGTGGGCCCCCTCACAGACGGCGCCGCCACCGACACCTGGAGGGGGGAAACGGACGCGTCGGGTCTACACGGAGGGGATGTTGCTGTGGGTTTGGCCTGGATGTTGCTCCCAGGTGTCCCTATGGGCTGACCTAACACAACCTGGTGGATAGGTCCACTGGTCAAAGCCCGTCCGTGGAAAGTCAAAGGGCTAGATCTCGTGGTCAACCGCTCCAGGGTTAGGCGGGACGGCGGCCCTAGGGGGTAGCAATGCCACCGGAGTATCGCACCGGGCCCTCATACATGCGGGGAGGTGTGGTGGCTTGTCTAAAGAGGCGGCACGCGTCTCCGGGGTGTGGCCCCCCTAACTGACGGCGATGACACAGTAGTAGACATTCTGCGGTAATGGTGCGGCGTGTATATTATTAAATACTCGGAGCGCGATAAAATCATGAGTTTTCTACACAACGTGGGCACATGTGCTATAGGAATGATGGTAATTTTTCATCATTTTTGGTGATGGAGAAGTATTTGAACACTTCCCTCTACGCAGATTGCCCTTCGCGTGTCTACGACTGTGGCCGGCGGCCTCCGGGGGTTAGCATGCCGCCAAATCTGGCGTAGGCGGCCTCTCACAAGTCTGGGAGTGTTGTGGCGGTTGCAAACACCCGGCACGCGTCTCCGGGGTGTGGGCCCCCTCACGGACGGCGCCTGGAGGGGGGAAACGGACGCGTCGGGTCTACACGGAGGGAATGTTGCTGTGGGTTTGGCCCGGATGTTGCTCCCAGGTGTCCCTATGGGCTGACCTAACACAACCGGGTGGAGAGGTCCACTGGTCAAAGCCCGTTCGTGGAAAGTCAAAGGGCTAGATCTCGTGGTCAACCGCTCCAGGGTTAGGCGGGACGGGGGCCCTGGGGGTAGCAATGCCACCGGAGCGTCGCACGGGGACCTCATACATGCGGGGTGGTGTGGTGGCATGTCTGAAGAGGCGGCACGCGTCTCCGGGGTGTGGCCCCCCTCATGGACGGCGCCGCCGCCGGCACCTGGAGGGGGGAAACAGACGCGTCGGGTCTACACGGAGGGGATGTTGCTGTCGGTTTGGCCCGGATGTTGCTCCCAGGTGTCCCTATGGGCTGACCTAACACAACCGGGTGGAGAGGTCCACTGGTCAAAGCCCGTCCGTGGAAAGTCAAAGGGCTAGATCTCGTGGTCAACCGCTCCAGGGTTAGGCGGGACGGGGGCCCTGGGGGGGGGGGTAGCAATGCCACCGGAGCATCGCACCAGGCCCTCATACATGCGGGGTGGTGTGGTGGCATGTCTGAAGAGGCGGCACGCGTCTCCGGGGTGTGGCCCCCCTAACGGACAGCGATGACACAGTAGTAGACGTTCTGCGGTAATGGTGCGGCGTGAATATTATTAAATACTCAAAGCGCGATAAAATCATGAGTTTTTACACGACGTGGGCACAAGTGCTATAGGACTGATGGTGATTTTTCATAATTTTTTGTGATGGAGAAGTATCTGAACACTTCCCTCTACGTGGACTGCCCTTCGCGTGTCTACGACTGTGGCCGGCAGCCTCCGGGGGCTAGCATGCCGCCAAAACTTGCGTAGGCGGCCTCTCACAAGTCTGGAAGTGTTGTGGCGGTTTCAAACACCCGGCACGCGTCTCCGGGGTGTGGGCTCCCTCACGGACGGCGCCGCCGCCGGCACCTGGAGGGGGGAAACGGACACGTCGGGTCTACACGGAGGGGATGTTGCTGTGGGTTTGGCCCAGATGTTGCTCCCACATGTCCCTATGGGCTGACCTAACACAACCGGGTGGAGAGGTCCACTGGTCAAAGCCCGTCCGTGGAAAGTCAAAGGGCTAGATCTCGTGGTCAACCGCTCCAGGGTTAGGCGGGACGGGGGCCCTAGGGGGGTAGCAAAGTAGCATGCCACCGGAGCGTCGCACCCGGGCCTCATACATGCGAGGTGGTGTGGTGGCATGTCTGAAGAGGCAGCACGCGTCTCCGGGGTGTGGCCCCCCTCACGGACGGCGCCGCCGCCGCCGGCCACCTGAAGGGGGAAACGACGCGTCGGGTCTACACGGAGGGGATGTTGCTGTGGGTTTGGCCCGGATGTTACTCCCAGGTGTCCCTATGGGCTGACCTAACACAACCGGGTGGAGTGGTCCCTGGTCAAAGCCCGTTCGTGGAAAGTTCAAAGGGCTAGATCTCGTGGTCAACCGCTCTAGGGTTAGGCGGGACGGGGGCCCTGGGGGGGTAGCAATGCCACGGAGCGTCGCACCGGGCCCTCATACATGGGGGTTTGTGTGGTGGCAATGTCTGAAGAGGCGGCACGCATCTCCGGGGTGGTGCCCCCCTAACGACGGCGATGACACATAGTAGACGTTCTGCGGTAATGGTGCGGCGTGAATATTATTAAATACTCGAAGCGCGTAAAATCATGAGTTTTTTACACAACGTGGGCACATGTGCTATAGGACTGATGGTAATTTTTCATAATTTTTGGTGATGGAGAAGTATCTGAACACTTCCCTCTACGCGAATTGCCCTTGCGTGTGTCTACGACTGTGGCCGACGGCCTCCGGGGGCTAGCATGCCGCCAAATCTTGCGTAGGCGGCCTCTCACAAGTCTGGAAGTGTTGTGGCGGTTGCAAACGCCCGGCACCGTCTCCGGGGTGCCCCCACACGGACGGCGCCGCCGCCGGCACCTGGAGGGGGGAAACGGACGCGTCGGGTCTACACGGAGGGGATGTTGCTGTGGGTTTGGCCCGGATGTTGCTCCCAGGTGTCCCTATGGGCTGACCTAACACAACCGGGTGGAGAGGTCCACTGGTCAAAGCCCATCCGTAGAAAGTCAAAGGGCTAGATCTCGTGGTCAACCGCTCCAGGGTTAGGCGGGACGGGGGCCCTGGGGGGGTAGCAATGCCACCGGAGCGCCGCACCGGGCCCTCATACATGCAGGGTGGTGTGGTGGCATGTGTGAAGAGGCAGCACGCGTCTCCGGGGTGTGGCCCCCCTAACGGACGGCGATGACACAGTAGTAGACGTTCTGCGGTAATGGTGCGGCGTGAATATTATTAAATACTCGGAGCGTGATAAAATCATGAGTTTTTTACATGACGTGGGCACATGTGCTATAGGACTGAGTGTAATTTTTCATAATTTTTGGTGATCGAGAAGTATCTGAACACTTCCCTCTACGCAGATTGCCCTTCGCGTGTCTACGACTGTGGCCGGCGGCCTCCGGGGGCTAGCATGCCGCCAAACGTCTCCGGGGTGTGGGCCCCCTCACAGACGGCGCCGCCGCCGACACCTGCAGGGGGGAAACGGACGCGTCGGGTCTACACGGAGGGGATGTTGCTGTGGGTTTGGCCTGGATGTTGCTCCCAGGTGTCCCTATGGGCTGACCTAACACAACCGGGTGGATAGGTCCACTGGTCAAAGCCCGTCCGTGGAAAGTCAAAGGGCTAGATCACGTGGTCAACCGCTCCAGGGTTAGGCGGGACGGCGGCCCTAGGGGGGTAGCAATGCCACCGGAACATCGCACCGGGCCCTCATACATGCGGGGAGGTGTGGTGGCTTGTCTAAAGAGGCGGCACGCGTCTCCGGGGTGTGGCCCCCCTAACTGACGGCGATGACACAGTAGTAGACATTCTGCGGTAATGGTGCGGCGTGTATATTATTAAATACTCGGAGCGCGATAAAATCATGAGTTTTTTACACAACGTGGGCACATGTGCTATAGGACTGATGGTAATTTTTCATCATTTTTGGTGATGGAGAAGTATTTGAACACTTCCCTCTACGCAGATTGCCCTTCGCCTGTCTACGACTGTGGCCGGCGGCCTCCGGGGGCTAGCATGCCGCCAAATCTGGCGTAGGCGGCCTCTCACAAGTCTGGGAGTGTTGTGGCGGTTGCAAACGCCCGGCACGCGTCTCCGGGGTGTGGGCCCCCTCACGGACGGCGCCGCCGCCGGCACCTGGAGGGCGGAAACGGCCGCGTCGGGTCTACACGGAGGGAATGTTGCTGTGGGTTTGGCCCGGATGTTGCTCCCAGGTGTCCCTATGGGCTGACCTAACACAACCGGGTGGAGAGTTCCACTGGTCAAAGCCCGTTCGTGGAAAGTCAAAGGGCTAGATCTCGTGGTCAACCGCTCCAGGGTTAGGCGGGACGGGGGCCCTGGGGGTAGCAATGCCACCGGAGCGTCGCACGGGGACCTCATACATGCGGGGTGGTGTGGTGGCATGTCTGAAGAGGCGGCACGCGTCTCCGGGGTGTGGCCCCCCTCATGGACGGCGCCGCCGCCGGCACCTGGAGGGGGGAAACAGACGCGTCGGGTCTACACGGAGGGGATGTTGCTGTCGGTTTGGCCCGGATGTTGCTCCCAGGTGTCCCTATGGGCTGACCTAACACAACCGGGTGGAGAGGTCCACTGGTCAAAGCCCGTCCGTGGAAAGTCAAAGGGCTAGATCTCGTGGTCAACCGCTCCAGGGTTAGGCGGGACGGGGGCCCTGGGGGGGGTAGCAATGCCACCGGAGCATCGCACCAGGCCCTCATACATGCGGGGTGGTGTGGTGGCATGTCTGAAGAGGCAGCACGCGTCTCCAGGGTGTGGCCCCCCTAACGGACAGCGATGACACAGTAGTAGACGTTCTGCGGTAATGGTGCGGCGTGAATATTATTAAATACTCAAAGCGCGATGAAATCATGAGTTTTTACACGACGTGGGCACAAGTGCTATAGGACTGATGGTGATTTTTCATAATTTTTTGTGATGGAGAAGTATCTGAACACTTCCCTCTACGTGGACTGCCCTTCGCGTGTCTACGACTGTGGCCGGCAGCCTCCGGGGGCTAGCATGCCGCCAAAACTTGCGTAGGCGGCCTCTCACAAGTCTGGAAGTGTTGTGGCGGTTTCAAACACCCGGCACGCGTCTCCGGGGTGTGGGCTCCCTCACGGACGGCGCCGCCGCCGGCACCTGGAGGGGGGAAACGGACACGTCGGGTCTACACGGAGGGGATGTTGCTGTGGGTTTGGCCCGGATGTTGCTCCCACATGTCCCTATGGGCTGACCTAACACAACCGGGTGGAGAGGTCCACTGGTCAAAGCCCGTCCGTGGAAAGTCAAAGGGCTAGATCTCGTGGTCAACCGCTCCAGGGTTAGGCGGGACGGGGGCCCTAGGGGGGTAGCAATGCCACCGGAGCGTCGCACCGGGCTCTCATACATGCGAGGTGGTGTGGTGGCATGTCTGAAGAGGCAGCACGCGTCTCCGGGGTGTGGCCCCCCTCACGGACGGCGCCGCCGCCGGCACCTGAAGGGGGGAAACGGACGCGTCGGGTCTACACGGAGGGGATGTTGCTGTGGGTTTGGCCCGGATGTTACTCCCAGGTGTCCCTATGGGCTGACCTAACACAACCGGGTGGAGTGGTCCACTGGTCAAAGCCCGTTCGTGGAAAGTTAAAGGGCTAGATCTCGTGGTCAACCGCTCTAGGGTTAGGCGGGACGGGGGCCCTGGGGGGGTAGCAATGCCACCGGAGCGTCGCACCGGGCCCTCATACATGTGGGTTGGTGTGGTGGCATGTCTGAAGAGGCGGCACGCATCTCCGGGGTGTGGCCCCCCTAACGGACGGCGATGATACAGTAGTAGACGTTCTGCGGTAATGGTGCGGCGTGAATATTATTAAATACTCGAAGCGCGGTAAAATCATGAGTTTTTTACACAACGTGGGCACATGTGCTATAGGACTGATGGTAATTTTTCATAATTTTTGGTGATGGAGAAGTATCTGAACACTTCCCTCTACGCGAATTGCCCTTCGCGTGTCTACGACTGTGGCCGACGGTCTCCGGGGGCTAGCATGCCGCCAAATCTTGCGTAGGCGGCCTCTCACAAGTCTGGAAGTGTTGTGGCGGTTGCAAACGCCCGGCACGCGTCTCCGGGGTGTGGGCCCCCACACGGACGGCGCCGCCGCCGGCACCTGGAGGGGGGAAACGGACGCGTCGGGTCTACACGGAGGGGATGTTGCTGTGGGTTTGGCCCGGATGTTGCTCCCAGGTGTCCCTATGGGCTGACCTAACACAACCGGGTGGAGAGGTCCACTGGTCAAAGCCCATCCGTAGAAAGTCAAAGGGCTAGATCTCGTGGTCAACCGCTCCAGGGTTAGGCGGGACGGGGGCCCTGGGGGGGTAGCAATGCCACCGGAGCGCCGCACCGGGCCCTCATACATGCAGGGTGGTGTGGTGGCATGTGTGAAGAGGCAGCACGCGTCTCCGGGGTGTGGCCCCCCTAACGGACGGCGATGACACAGTAGTAGACGTTCTGCGGTAATGGTGCGGCGTGAATATTATTAAATACTCGGAGCGTGATAAAATCATGAGTTTTTTACATGACGTGGGCACATGTGCTATAGGACTGAGTGTAATTTTTCATAATTTTTGGTGATCGAGAAGTATCTGAACACTTCCCTCTATGCAGATTGCCCTTCGCGTGTCTACGACTGTGGCCGGCGGCCTCCGGGGGCTAGCATGCCGCCAAACGTCTCCGGGGTGTGGGCCCCCTCACAGACGGCGCCGCCGCCGACACCTGCAGGGGGGAAACGGACGCGTCGGGTCTACACGGAGGGGATGTTGCTGTGGGTTTGGCCTGGATGTTGCTCCCAGGTGTCCCTATGGGCTGACCTAACACAACCGGGTGGATAGGTCCACTGGTCAAAGCCCGTCCGTGGAAAGTCAAAGGGCTAGATCTCGTGGTCAACCGCTCCAGGGTTAGGCGGGACGGCGGCCCTAGGGGGGTAGCAATGCCACCGGAACATCGCACCGGGCCCTCATACATGCGGGGAGGTGTGGTGGCTTGTCTAAAGAGGCGGCACGCGTCTCCGGGGTGTGGCCCCCCTAACTGACGGCGATGACACAGTAGTAGACATTCTGCGGTAATGGTGCGGCGTGTATATTATTAAATACTCGGAGCGCGATAAAATCATGAGTTTTTTACACAACGTGGGCACATGTGCTATAGGACTGATGGTAATTTTTCATCATTTTTGGTGATGGAGAAGTATTTGAACACTTCCCTCTACGCAGATTGCCCTTCGCGTGTCTACGACTGTGGCCGGCGGCCTCCGGGGGCTAGCATGCCGCCAAATCTGGCGTAGGCGGCCTCTCACAAGTCTGGGAGTGTTGTGGCGGTTGCAAACGCCCGGCACGCGTCTCCGGGGTGTGGGCCCCCTCACGGACGGCGCCGCCGCCGGCACCTGGAGGGGGGAAACGGCCGCGTCGGGTCTACACGGAGGGAATGTTGCTGTGGGTTTGGCCCGGATGTTGCTCCCAGGTGTCCCTATGGGCTGACCTAACACAACCGGGTGGAGAGTTCCACTGGTCAAAGCCCGTTCGTGGAAAGTCAAAGGGCTAGATCTCGTGGTCAACCGCTCCAGGGTTAGGCGGGACGGGGGCCCTGGGGGTAGCAATGCCACCGGAGCGTCGCACGGGGACCTCATACATGCGGGGTGGTGTGGTGGCATGTCTGAAGAGGCGGCACGCGTCTCCGGGGTGTGGCCCCCCTCATGGACTGGACTTCGCCGCCGCCGAAATGCACCTATTATTTTTTTAGAACATACTGCATTCGGGTCTACACGGAGGGGATGTTGCTGTCTGTTTGGCCCGGATGTTCTCCCAGGTGCCATGGGCTGACTAAACACAACCGGGTGAGAGTCCACTGGTCAAAGCCCCGTCCGTGGAAAGTCAAAGGCTGATCTCGTGGTCAACCGCTCCAGGGTTAGGCGGGACGGGGCCCTGGGGTGGTAGCAATGCCACCGGAGCTCCACAGGCCTCATACATGCGGGGTGGTGGTGGCATGTCTGAAAGGCAGCACGCGTCTCCGTGTGGCCCCCCTAACGGACAGCGATGACACATAGGTAGACGTTCTGCTGTAATGGTGCGGCGTGAAATATTATTAATATCAAAGCGGATGGGGAACAAAAATCATGAGTTTTTACACGACGTGGGCACAAGTGCTATAGACTGATGGTGATTTTCTAAATTTTTTGTGATGGAGAGTATCTGAACACTTCCCTCTACGTGGACTGCCCTTCGCGTGTCTCGACTGTGGCCGGCAGCCTCCGGGGGCTAGCATGCCGCCAAAACTTGCGTAGGCGGCCTCTCACAAGTCTGGAGTGTTTGTGGCGGTTTCAAACACCCGCACGCGCGTCTCCGGGGTGTGGCTCCCTCACGGACGGCGCCGCGCCGGCACCTGGAGGGGGGAACGGACACGTCGGTCTACACGGAGGGGAGGTTGCTGTGGGTTTTGGCCGGATGTTGCTCCCACATGTCCCTATGGGCTGACCTAACACAACCGGGTGGAGAGGTCCACTGGTCAAAGCCCGTCCGTGGAAAGTCAAAGGCTAGATCTCGTATCAACCCTCCATTTAGGCGGACGGGGGCCCTAGGGGGGTAGCAATGCCACCGGAGCGTCGCACCGTGCCTCTCATACATCGAGGTGGTTGTGGTGGCATGTCTGAAGAGGCAGCACGCGTCTCCGTGTGTGGCCCCCCTCACGGACGGCGCCGCCGCCGGCACTGAAGGGGGGAAACGACGCGTCGGTCTACACGGAGGGGATGTTGCTGTGGGTTTGCCCGATGTTACTCCCAGGTGTCCTATGGGCGACCTAACACAACCGGGTGGAGTGGTCCACTGGTCAAAGCCCTCGTGGAAAGTTAAAGGCTAATCTCGTGGTCAACCGCTCTAGGGTTAGGCGGGACGGGGCCCTGGGGGGGTAGCAATGCCACCGGAGCGTCGCACCGGGCCCTCATACATGTGTGTTGGTGTGGTGGCATGTCTGAAGAGCGCGCACGCATCTCCGGGGTGTGGCCCCCCTAACGGACGGCGATGATACAGTAGTAGAGACG
The DNA here is from genome assembly GCA_011799875.1 of Thinopyrum elongatum. Lineage (NCBI taxonomy): Eukaryota > Viridiplantae > Streptophyta > Magnoliopsida > Poales > Poaceae > Thinopyrum > Thinopyrum elongatum. The sequence goes on from CM022298.1 coordinate 635,390,150, forward strand.
TTTCTGCGGTAATGGGCGGCGTGATATTATTAAATACTCGAAGCGCGGAAATCATGAGTTTTTTACACAACGTGGGCACATGTGCTATAGGACTGATGGTATTTTTCATAATTTTTGGTGATGGGAAGTATCTGAACACTTCCTCTACGCAATTGCCTTCGCGTGTCTACGACTGTGGCCGACGTCTCCGGGGGCTAGCATGCCGCCAATCTTCGTAGGCGGCCTCTCACAAGTCTGGAAGTGTTGTGGCGGTTGCAAACGCCCGGCACGCGTCTCCGGTTGTGGGCCCCACACGGACGGCGCCGCCGCCGGCACCTGGAGGGGGGAAACGGACGCGTCGGGTCTACACGGAGGGGATGTTTGCTGTGGTTTGGCCCGATGTTGCTCCCAGGTGTCCCTATGGGCTGACCTAACCACAACCGGTGGAGAGGTCCACTGGTCAAAGCCCATCCGTAGAAAGTCAAGGCTAGATCTCGTGTCAACCGCTCCAGGGTTAGGCGGACGGGGGCCCTGGGGGGGTAGCAATGCCACCGGAGCGCCGCACCGGGCCCTCATACATGCAGGTGGTGTGGGTGGCATGTGTGAAGAGGCACACGCTCTCCGGGGTGTGGCCCCCTAACGGACGGCGATGACACAGTAGTAGACGTTCTGCGGTAAATGGTGCGGCGTGGACATATTATTAAATACTCGGAGCGGATAAAATCATGAGTTTTTTACATGACGTGGGCACATGTGCTATAGGACTGAGTTTAATTTTTCATAATTTTTGGTGATCGAGAAGTATCTGAACCTTCCCTCTATGCAGATTGCCCTTCGCGTGTCTACGCTGTGGCCGGCGGCCTCCGGGGCTAGCATGCCCCGCCAAACGCTCCGGGGTGTGGGCCCCCTCACAGACTGCGCCGCCGCCGACACCTGCAGGGGGGAAACGGACGGCGTCGGGTCTACACGAGGGGATGTTGCTGTGGGTTTGGCCTGGATGTTGCTCCCAGGTGTCCCTATGGGCTGACCTAACAAACCGGTGGATAGGTCCACTGGTCAAAGCCCGTCCGTGAAAGTCAAAGGCTAGATCTCGTGGTCAACCGCTCCAGGGTTAGGCGGGACGGCGGCCCGAGGGGGTAGCAATGCCACCGGAACATCGCACCGGGCCCTCATACTGCGGGGAGGTGTGGTGGCTTGTCAAAGAGGCGGCACGCGTCTCCGGGGTGTGGCCCCCCCCTAACTGACGCGATGACCCAGTAGTAGACATTCTGCGTAATGGTGCGGCGTGATAATATTTTAAATACTCGGAGCGCGATAAAATCATGAGTTTTTTCACAACGTGGGCACATGTGCTATAGGACTGATGGTAATTTTTCATCATTTTTGGTGATGGAGAAGTATTTGACACTTCCCTCTACGCAGATTGCCCTTCGCGTGGTCTACGACTGTGGCCGCGGCCTCCGGGGGCTAGCATGGCCGCAAATCTGGCGTAGGCGGCCTCTCACAGTCTGGGAGTGTTGTGCGGTTGCAAACGCCCGCACGCGTCTCCGGGTGTGGGCCCCCTCCGGACGCGCCGCCGCCCCACCTAGGGGGGAACGGCCGCGTCGGGTCTACACGGAGGGAATGTTGCTGTGGGTTTGGCCCGGATGTTGCTCCCAGGTGTCCCTATGGGCTGACCTAACACAACCGTGGTGAGAGTTCCACTGGTCAAAGCCCGTTCGTGGAAAGTCCAAGGCTAGATCTCGTGGTCAACCGCTCCAGGGTTAGGCGGGACGGGGCCCTGGGGTTAGCAATGCCACCGAGCGTCGCACGGACCTCATACATGCGGGGTGGTGTGTGGGCATGTCTGAAGAGGCGGCACGCGTCTCCGGGGTGTGGCCCCCTCAGGATGGCGCGCCGCCGGCACTAGGGGGGAAACAGACGCGTCGGGTCTACACGGAGGGGATGTTGCATGTGGTTTGGCCCGGATGTTGCTCCCAGGTGTCCTATGGGCTGCCACACACCGGGTGGAGAGTCCACTGGTCAAAGCCCTCCGTGGAAAGTCAAAGGGCTGATCTCGTGGTCAACCGCTCCAGGGTTAGGCGGGACGGGGCCCTAGGGGTAGCAATGCCACCGAGCATCGCACCGGCCCCATACATGCGGGGTGGTGGGGTGCATGTCTGAAGAGGCGGCACGCGTCTCCGGGGTGTGTGGCCCCCCTAACGGACAGCGATGACACAGTAGTAGACTTTCTGGCGGTAATGTGCGGCGTGAATATTATAATACTCAAAGCGCGTAAAACATGATTTTTACACGACGTGGGCACAAGTGCTATAGGACTGATGGGTGTTTTTTCATAATTTTGGTGATGGAGAAGTATCTGAACACTTCCCTCACGTGGATTGCGCCTTCGCGTGTCTACGACTGTGCCGGCGGCCTCCGGGGGCTAGCATGCCGCCAAAACTTGCATAGGCGGCCTCTCACAAGTCTGGAAGTGTTGTGGCGTTTTTGCAACACCCGGCAGCGCGTCTCCGGGGTGGGTCCTCCCTCACGGACGGCGCCGCTGCCGGCACCTGGAGGGGGGAAACGGACACGTCGGTCTACACGGAGGGGATGTTGCTGTGGGTTTGGCCCGGATGTTTGCTCTCCCACGTGTCCCTATGGGCTGACCTAACACAACCGGGTGGAGAGGTCCCTGGTCAAAGCCCGTCGTGGAAAGTTCAAGGCTAGATCTCTTGTCAACCGCTCCAGGGTTAGGCGGACGGGGGCCTGGGGGGTAGAGCAATGCCATCGGAGCATCGCAACCGGGCCCTCATACATGCGAGGTGGTGTGGTGGCATGTCTGAAGAGGCAGCACGCGTCTCCGGGGTGGCCCCCCTCACGGACGGCGCCGCCGCCGGCACCTGAAGGGGGGAAACGGACGCGTCGGGTCTACCCGAGGGGATGTTGCGGTGGTTTTGGCCCGGATGTTGCTCCCAGGTGTCCCTATGGGCTGACCTAACACAACCGGGTGGAGAGGTCCACTGTAAAAGCCCGTCCGTGGAAAGTCAAAGGGCTAGATCTCGTGGTCAACCGCTCCAGGGTTGGCGGGACGGGGCCCTGGGGGGTAGCAATGCCACCGGAGCATCGCACCGGGCCCTCATACTGCGGGGTGGTGGTGGGTGGCATCTGTCTAGGCGGCACGCGTCTCCAGGTTGTGGCCCCCCTAACGGACAGCGATGACACAGTAGTAGACGTTCTGCGGTAATGGTGGCGGCGTGAATATTATTAATACTCGAAGCGCGATAAAATCATGAGTTTTTACACACGTGGGCACATGTGCTATAGGAACTGATGGTATTTTTTCATAATTTTGTGGTGATGGAGAACTATCTGACCACTTCCCTCTACCGAATTGCCCTTCGCGTGTCTACGACTGTGGCCGACGGCCTCCGGGGGCTAGCATGCCGCCAATCTTGCGTATGCGGCGTCTCACAAGTCTGGAGTGTTGTGGGCGGTTGCAAACGCCCGGCACGCGTCTCCGGGGTGTGGGCCCCCTCACGGACGGCGCCGCCGCCGGCACCTGGAGGGGGAAACGGACGCGTCGGGTCTACAAGGGGATGTTGCTGTGGGATTGGCCCGGATGTTGCTCCCAGTGGTCCCTATGGGCTGACCTAACACAAACCGGGTGGAGAGGTCCACTGGTCAAAGCCCGTCCGTAGAAAGTCAAAGGGCTAGATCTCTGTGGACAACCGCTCCCAGGGTTAGGCGGGAACGGGGGCCCTGGGGGGGTAGCAATGCCACGGGGAGCGCCGCACCGGGCCCCTCATACATGCAGGGTGGTGTGGTGGCATGTGTGAAGAGGCAGCACGCGTCTCCGGGGTGTGGCCCCCCTAATGGACGCGATGACACAATAGTAGACGTTCTGCGGTAATGGTGCGGCGTGAATATTTTAAATACTCGGAGCGTGATAAAATCATGAGTTTTTTACATGACGTGGGCACATGTGCTATTGGACTAATGGTAATTTTTCATAATTTTTGGTGATGGAGAAGTATTTGAACACTTCCCTCTACGCAGATTGCCCTTCGCGTGTCTATACGACTGTGGCCGGCGGCCTCCGGGGGCTAGCATGCCGCCTAATCTTGCGTAGGCGGCCTCTCACAAGTTTGGAAGTGTGTGCCGGTTACAAACGCCCGGCCGCGTCTCCGGGTGTGGGCCCCCTCACAACGGCGCCGCCCGCCGACACCTGGAGGGGGGAAAACGGACGCGTCGGGTCTACAACGGAGGGGATGTTCCTATGGTTTTGGCCTGATGTTGCTCCAGGTTGTCCCTATGGGCTGACCTAACACATCGGGTGGAGAGGCCACTGGTCAAGCCCCGTCCGTGGAAAGTCAAAGGGCTAGATCCGTGGTCAACCGCTCCAGGTTAGGCGGGACGGGGGCTTTGGGGTAGCAATCCACCGGAGCGTCGCACCGGGCCCCTCATACATGCGGGGTGGTGTGGTGCATGTCTGATGAGAGCGGCAAGCGTCTCCGGGGTGTGGTCCCCCCTCACGGACGGCGCCGCCGCCGCACCTGGAGGCGGAAACGGACGCGTCGGGTTACACGAGGGGATGTTGCTGTGGTTTGGCCCGGATGTTGCTCCCTGTGTCCCTAATGGCTTACCTACACACAACCGGGTGGAGAGGGTCATGTCAAAGCCCGTCCGTGAAGCAAAAGGGCTAGATTCTCGTGGTCAACCGGCTCCAGGTTAGGCTGGACGGGGGCCCTGGGGGTAGCCCAATGCCACCTGACGCGCACTGGGACTCATACATGCGGGTGGCGTGTGTGGCATGTCTGAAGAGGCGGCACGCGTCTCCGGGGTGTGGCCCCCTAACGGACGGCGATGACACAAGAAGGACATTCTGCGTAAGGTGCGGCGTGAATATTATTAATAGTCGGAGCGCGATAAAACCTGAGTTTTACACACGTGGGTATATGTGCTATAGACGATGTATTTTCATAATTTTTGGTGATGGAGAAGTATTGAACCTCCCTCTACGCGTATTGCCCTTCTTGTCTACACTGTGCCGCGGCCTCCGGGGGCTAGCATGCCGCCAAATCTTGCGTAGGTGGCCTCTCACGTCTGGATGTTGTGGCGGTTGTAAACGCCGGCACGCGTCTCCGGGGTGGGCCCTCTCACGGAGTCGCCCGCGGCACCTGTGGGGGGAAACGGACGCGTCAGGTCTACACGGAGGGGATGTTGCGTGGGTTTGGCCCGATTTGCCCCAGGTTCCCTATGGACTACCTAACACAACCGAGTGGAGAGTCCCTGGTCAAAGCCGTCCATAAAGTCAAGGGCTAGATCTCGTGGTCAACCGCTCCACAGGGTTAGGCGTACGGGGCCCTGGGGGTAGCAATGCCACCGAGCGTCGCACTGGGCCCTCCTACATGCGGGGTGGTGTGGTGGCATGTCTGAAGATGGCTCACGCGTCTCCGGGGTGTGGACCCCTCACTGACGGCGCCGCCGCCCGGCACCTGGATGGGGGAACGACACGTCGGGTCTACACGGAGGGGATGTTTTGCTGTTGTTTGGCCCGGATGTTGCTCCCAGGTGTCCCTATGGGGCTGACCTAACACAACCGGGTGGAGAGGTTCCACTGGTCAAAGCCCGTCCGTGGAATGTCAAAGGGCTAGATCTCGTGGTCAACCGCTCAGGGTTAGGCGGGACGGGGGCCCTGGGGGGGTGCAATGCACCGAGCATCGCACCGGGCCCTCCTACTGCGGGGTGGTTGTGGTGGCATGTCTGAAGATGCGGCACCGTCTCCGGGTGTGGCCCCCCTAACGGACAGCGATGACACAGCAGTAGACGTTCTGGCGGTAATGGTGCGGCGTGAATATTATTAAATACTCCAAGCGCGATAAAATCAGAGTTTTTACACGACTGGGCACAAGTGTTATAGACTGATGGTGTTTTTCATAATTTTTTGTGATGGATAGTACTGAACACTTCCCTCTACGTGATTGCCCTTCGCGTGTCTACGACTGTGGCCGCGGCCTCCGGGGGCTAGCATGCCGCCAAAAACTTGCGAGCGGCCTGACCCCCTCCACAGTCATGGAGTGTGTTGCGGTTTCAAACACCCGGCACGCGTCTCCGGGGTGTGGGCTCCCTCACGGACGGGACGCCGCCGCCGGCACCTGAGGGGGGAAACGGACACGTCGGGTCTACACTACACGGAGGGGATGTTGCTGTGGGTTTGGCCCGGATGTTGCTCCCACGTGTCCCTATGGGCTGACCTAACACAACCGGGTGGAGAGGTCACTGGTCAAAGCCCGTCCGTGGAAAGTCAAAGGGCTAGATCTCGGGTCAACCGCTCCAGGGTTAGGCGGGGACGGGGCCCTAGGGGGGGTAGCAATGCCACCGGAGCGTCGCATCCGGGCCCTCATACATGTCGAGGTGGTGTGGTGGCATGTCTGAAGAGGCAGCACGCGTCTCCGGGTGTGGCCCCCCTCACGGACGGCGCCGCCGCCGGCACCTGAAGGGGGAACGGACGCGTCGGGTCTACACGGAGGGGATGTTGCTGTGGGTTTGGCCCGGATGTTACTCCCAGGTGTCCCTATGGGCTGACCTAACACAACCGGGTGAGGGTGGTCCCCTGGTCAAAGCCCGTTCTGGAAGTGAAAGGGCTAGATCTCGTGGTCAACCGCTCTAGGGTTAGGCGGGACGGGGGCCCTGGGGTGGGTATCAATGCCACCGGAGCATCGCACCCGGGCCCTCATACATGTGGGGTTGTGTGGTGGTGTTTTGAAAGGCGGCACGCTCCTCCGGGGTGGCCCCCCTAACGGACGGCGATGACCAGTAGTAGACGTTCTGCGTAATGTGCGGCGTGAATATTATTAAAATCCATCGAAGCGCGATAAAATCATGATTTTTTTACACAACGTGGGCACCATTGCTATAGGACTGATGGTAATTTTTCATAATTTTTGGTGTGGGAGAAGTATCTGAACAGTTCCCTCTACGCGAATTGCCCTTCGCGTGTCTCGACTGTGGCCGACGGCCTCAGGGGCTAGCATGCCGCCAAATCTTGCGTAGCGGCCTCTCACAAGTCTGAAGTGGTTTGTGGCGGTTCAAACGCCCGCACGCGTCTCCGGGGTGTGGGCCCCCCCACGGACGGCGCCGCCGCCGGCACCTGGAGGGGGAAACGGACGCGTCCGGGTCTACACGGAGGGGATGTTTGTGCTGTGGGTTGGCCCGGATGTTGCTCCCAGGTGACCCTATGGGCTGAGCTAACACACACCGTTGTGGAGAGAGTCCACTGTCAAGCCCATCCGTAGAAGTCAAAGGGCTAGATCTCGTGGTCACCGCTCCAGGGTTACGGCGGACGGGGGCCCTGGGGGGGTAGCAATGCCACCGAGCCGCGCACGCCGGGCCCTCATACATGCAGTGGTGTGGTGGCATGTGTAAGATGCAAGGCACGCGTCTCCGGGTGGCCCCCCCTAACGGAACGGCAATGACACGTAGTAGACGTTCTGGCGGTAATGGTGCGGCGTGAATATTATTAAATATACTCAGAGCGTGATAAAATCATGAGTTTTTTACAGTGACCGTGGGCACATGTGCTGCAGGCCTAATGGTATTTTTTCATAATTTTTTGGTGATGGAAGAAAGTATCTGAACACTTCCCTCTACGCAAATTGCCCTTTCGCGTGTCTACGACTGTGGCCGGCGGCCTCCGGGGGCTAGCATGCCGCCAATCTTTGTAGGCGGCCTCTCAACAGTTTGGAGTGTGTGGCGGTTGCAAACGCCCGCACGTCGCTCCGGTTGTGGTCCCCCTCACGGACGGCGCCGCCCGCCCGCACCTTGCAGGCTGGAAACGGACGCGTCGGGTCTACACGGAGG